>VZRO01005360.1:96437-124174 GCA_013397915.1 Daphoenositta chrysoptera | reverse complement strand
GGCAGCGCACCGCGGCGGGAGCGCATCTCCGGCGGCGCGGTGCCCGCGCTCCCGAGCAGCGGCCGATCAAATAACAGCCATCTGCCGCGGCAACCCAACGCGTTCGGCATCAGAAAAGGAGCTCAGCACCGCCCCGGCTTCTTGCGGGATTACAAACCCTGCGGATGATTATTAAAATAACTAAATATAAACGTGCACCGGGAGGAAGAAGTGGGGAAAACTATGGGAGGCTTGTGTTTCATTAGCGATGCAAAAGCACCAGTAAAATAAAAATAGGAGCATTAGCAAAATCC
This sequence comes from Daphoenositta chrysoptera, assembly GCA_013397915.1. Taxonomy (NCBI): domain Eukaryota; kingdom Metazoa; phylum Chordata; class Aves; order Passeriformes; genus Daphoenositta; species Daphoenositta chrysoptera. The sequence goes on along the minus strand of VZRO01005360.1, from coordinate 123,881 downwards.
TACATTCAGGTCCAGTCAAACATTCCCGGCAGCAGGCGGACAAGCTCACAACCTCAGGAACATCCAGGAACAAAGATCAGAGCAGGCAGAGTTTCACACTCGGGGCTGCATAAGGAATGGTGGGCACAGCACCCATGGATCCCGGCCCCCCAGCCATTCCCACTCCAGTTCCAATCCCAAGCCAATGGAATACACTTTACTGTGCAGAGCAGAGGCAAGGACACCCAAATCCTTGGCGGAGTCCTGGTGATCACCGGCACGAGCAGCGGTGATTCACTTGGATATGGACAGGGAACGAGCACAAGTTCTGCCTTCTTTTTGTATCTTTGAAACATGAGGGAAGGAATGGACAGATGAGCATGAAAAGGAATGAAAGTCAAGGTTTGAAGGATAACCTGGGCTGTAGCCTCTGCAATTACACCATCTCAGGGTTGACCAGAATTCATCAATTTGGCCTTAAACTCCTTCTGAACAATCTGCAGGCTCAAAATTATTAAGAGACAATTTCCATATTTTCACCATACCTTTTCCTAGCCAGTAGGAAGCAATTATGCCAAAACAGGGTGTCCCAAAACTTATTCTGGTGGGGTACATCTGAAAAGAACGTCTGAGACAATCCCACCTTTCCTTATGGAAAGTGGGTAACATCCCAAAATAAACCACGACTGGATGTAACAACACCATTGATCTGGGCTGAAAAACCAAGGATTTTGTGTCTACTTGATCTCACATGAGCCAGCACCACTGAAACCAGCTTCTGCAGAGGAAGGAAGAGGCCTTGGATTTTGGACTGTGGTTTCTGAATTGAGATTTATAAATCTGGCCAGGGAAAATGAAAAGGAATGCAAATTTCTTATTACCTACTTTCAAGATCAAAGAAACCACGAATTTAGTTTTGCTTTGGAAATATCTCTTCTTTAAGAGCTAAAAGTCACCAAAGCACAAGATTTCTGCTCAGACAATGGCATTGCTGCAGCCTGAGCACTCCTGTACCCAAGGGGAAGCAGGAGTGGAGGGATGGAGAGAGTTATCTCTTCTCCAAAGGGATCACTTTGTGTCCCCATCTCAAATCCCAGCTGCACCTGCTTTGACTCCCTGCCTTGCCTTCCCTTCCCCTCCAGAGCCCAGCACTCGGCTTTACACCACCATGGGATGGAAACAGCTTCCAGATTTCCCTGGCATTTTCAAAACAGACAAAAACTTTAATTTACTCTTTTACACCAATTCAGGAACTAGAAGGGGGAACACAGTAGCACATGCAAGAATGGGAAGAAAAGGAGAAATATCGCTATAGAATAAGAAAAGTCAGAATAAAAATAGAAAGGAAAATAATTTTCAGAGATTTCCAAGGGTTAATTGCAGTGACATTTATAAAAAAAAGATATCCAGCAGAGAAAATAAGTGGGAACAAAACCCTGGGAAGACTCCAGGAGAAGAAAAGAGCTTGTGCATAGAATTTCAGATTTTCTTGTCCATGGTGGCTTGGTTCAGTATCCCAACACTCGATTTCATCTACGCCTCAACTGCTCAGGTTAAAAATCTTAAACACAAATTTAATTTAATACAAGGTAATATCTTAACTCATTGTGAAACAAAAAAACAACCCACATTGTCCTAAAATTGATAGCTGCTACACGATTATATTGTGTTGCAACCAGGTAAGTACTTTCATAGTACACATTACACAGCTCATTTGACCAGTAACTAAGTTGATCAATATTAGAAAGAGAAATTATTCTCCTCCTTCTCGCCCAGACAAAATCATTGGTAAAAGCAGGGAACTCAAGTATCAGATGCCAAATACATCTGGCTCAGTATTAATGCAAAAATAGGGAAAAAAATGTACTATATCCAAGATACTACATAATATACTATATATAAGATACTATATTATATGGTATAAGATACTAAAAATCCAAAGTTCTTAAGGGACCACAAGAGTGTCAGTGAACAGCTGACAGGCAGCAGGATTTCTGAAAGGAATTACAGGCAACCAAGTAACTAGACCAGTAGGAGAAGCAACAGGCCAAACTGATGGCAATGGGTGCAAAATAGAAAGCTAAAAGTATTTTTAAAAACTAACTAGTCATAGTTAATTAAGATAATAATAAGATAATTATTTCCAAGCCAATTAATAACTAATAGGAATGTTATACAGCATCTGCTAGGCATAACATTTCTAGTTGGCACATCCTATTGATTTGAGCCCAGTCCTAAAATAATGGTTTAACAAGTTCTCCAATCCTGTGACCTTCATTTTTAATAAACTGGTGAACTAAAATTGCAGAAGACTGAGAATACCAATATTATGCCAATATTCAAAAATAGCATACATGGTTATTTGTAGGCCTTGGCAACCTGGGAAAAAATCCTAAGCCAACCTTTGACAGGGAAGGATGGTTCTGCTGCCTCGGACCAAAGGCTGAGTTATCCCAGGATCCTGCCTCTGACAGTGGCCTGTAACAGCCACCCAGGGAAGCACAAAGCAAATCCTTAATGCTTCCTTTGGCATATTCCACTGACAACAGCAGAAAATTAGAAAAGAGATGGGAGTGACTCAAAGGTTAATTTCATAATTATGCAGCAGTAAGGCTGTTAATAAACCTACTCAGCATACACTTGGAGGTACAAGAGGGATTGCTCTGTGAAAACTTCCTACTTGGGTGAGTAAATAAGTGAAGTGAGATAGCAAATGATTCTCCAACAGGCAAACGTCTGCATAAATATTTGCATAGATAGGTGGTGAGAGGGGCATTTCATTGTCAAGTTCTAAACACCTGTGAAATCCTGAATCCACTCTTCCCAGCCCTAGGCATACATCCCTCTTGTGAGTGTCCTAACCTTCAGTAATAAGTGGCTGACAGGATGGAAGGAAGGAAGGAAAAAATCAGAATCATAGAATCAGATTCTTGCTCGTGCTGTCATTATGTCCACACCTGATCTAGTGCAACTCACCTTTCTCTTTTGTAAGGAGCAAAGCTTCTATGTCACACCCTTCCAAACCTGCTATTTACAGAGATTTATGACTAGACCCTATTTGATGCCCCAACATTCCAGAAATATCAGTTACAGAAGACTGGAATATTGTGAAAGAATGGAACATGTAACACAGTAGTTAGGCCAATTTATTTTATTCTTATTCATTTTCTTTGTGATTTTATACCTCTCTTACACACTCAATAGGCCAAATTCTACACAATTTTAAATCAATTTTCTCAATGGCACTTTACTAAGGCTAGGAATTAAATTTATGTATTTGTCATATAGGATTTTATCCAGAATGTGCCCAGACCTGGGACTCTGAGAAGTCCTCCCTGCAGATACAGGTGAACAAGACTGTAATTTGACAGGACCAGTGTTGAGAGCTGAGAAGCGTGACCAGAGGAAAAGAGAAAAAGCCCCAAAGTGGGACATGTGCAACCCCCAGACAAAGGTGAGCTGCCATTCCAGTCAGAAGCCCTGTTTGGAAAGAGAGTCTGTTTACAACAGGACAGCCCTGGTGATTTCAGACCCCATTCCTGAGTCACCACAGCCCAGAGCCCATAGCTGGGAGATGAGTCCCACACAAATTAAGGGGTAAAACAAAGCTGGGGATAGGTTTTGGTGCCCAAGGTGCCCCTCCCCGGGCAAAAGGGCTCTGCCCAAGACATGGCTCAGAGCCTCTCAGATCAGAAACTTGAGATCTGCCTCTGCTCTCTGAACAGCAGCTTCAATGAGCCACCAAGAGAACTCTGGGTCTGCTTAAAAATGAAAGCAGGGAGCTGGAAACAGGCACAGACTGACAGATCTGCAATATCCCAAGGGAAAAGTCTCCTTCTCATAAGGGTATCCCTAAAAGCTACTCAAGAAAACTCACAGACACTTGTACTGCCATTGCACAGTCTCCAAACCAAAGTACTACCAACTTCTGTTACCCAAAGTGAGGTTTCTTACACAGAGCCACCTTCCACGCTGTTGCCTGCAGTGTTTTTGAGTGTGCTCTGCGAGTCATGATGGGTAGGAACACTTAACAATTACAGTGACTTCCTTTAACCTTGTATTGCCTTCAGCAACACTCCAGGAACCAACAATAAATAAAATAAAGACACTAAAGGCACTAAAAGACAATGACAGGACAAAACGTATTAAGTGTTCAGGCATGAGGTTAGTAAGGATTCCTTTTTTAAGGAGTTTCTGAGTGGTTTCCCCTCCTCCTTCCAGGTGAGCCCTGCCTCTGGGGTTTGAGTCTAGTTTTAGGAGGAGACATAACACTCTAATGTTAAGAATGTGCACTGATGAGGCTGGGAAAGTTCAAAAAACTACATTTGCAGACTTTCTTCTTCTGAAGGATGGCTGCCCAGCTCCTGAGACATAAAGAGAAGCTCTGGAATTCCATCAGGAAGGAAAATGATGCTACATAAGAGACATTATAGCTGCTGAAATGGCAGCTAATGCAGCAAGTGAACAACAGCCTCCCCAGACTGACAGTGGTGGTGGCCAGCTGGGCAGAGGCCATGTGAGAAAACCAGACCTATTTGTTCAGGGAAACAGGCACAAAACAATATTCCTCCCAGAGAACAGGCTGAAATCAAGTCTTCCGTAACTATAATTAACTCTAATAGAGTTCCCAGCAGTGAGAAATACTAAAGAAAAAAGTTTTTGAAAAAAATATTCATAAATAGCAGTTATAAGGGACATTTGTAAAGCCAGCTGAGCCACAGTCACTTTTCCTCTGCCAGGTGAGGAACCTGCAAAAAGCAATGAGACCTGACAATGAAGCCTCAGTATTAGTGCCATGGGGAAAGAAAAGTCCTATCATTTATGTTATTGCCACAAAAAGACATGCATAAATGGGAAGCTATTGCAGGGAGGAATTAATGAAACTGAAGAAGTGATTAAAAAATGCAGTCCAATTTGCCAAGGTCAAGTGTTGTTCAGAGGGAAAAAAAAAATCACCTGCATAAATATAGAAACAACTGCTGAGCAGCTGCACTGTAGATAAGGACTGGGGATGGAGAGGATCAGAGACTGAGCACAAATTATAAATATCCAATTGTCACAAACAAGGCAACTTCTATGCATTGACAGGAACACAAACTCCTGATCCTCTCAGTTTTGATGAAGCCTTTGGGAAAGTCCACTTTTGGGAAAGGCTTGTCAGGAACGTGAGAAACCACCCCAGAACGACAGGCGAAGGCAGACAGGTCATCAGGTGAGCTCTGAGGGATGGGGGAGGTAACTCAGTGAGGTGGCTCAGTCTGGACAGAGTGAAATGAGAAGCTAAGAATGAGATATGATATGTTTACATTAGATACAGAAACGGTTTCTGTGAAGAAAGAGGGAACTCGTGCTCCACATCTCCAGTGAGTAGGACAAGCAATGCACTCACAGTGCAACAAGAAAAAATTACTTAGGCTGTGAGAAGAACTTTTCTAAATGGTAAACAGTGAAGCACCAGCCTAAGGAACTTAAGTTGCTTCCTCTATTAGGAACGAAATAGAAATCATCTCACAAAAACTGTCCAGCAATAGTGATATTGCTTTGATGGAAAAGATCAAGAAGAACTTCTGGAACCTCTGAGGGATCTTCTGTGAAGATAACAAAGCACTGAAAGCTTTGCAGCAACAGGAGAAGCGGAAAAATTCCTCTGATCTCTTGCAGTGCAAGGTCTCACCAAATTAAATCTTTCTGTCCTTGCTACTCTTATACAACCCCTTTGAGGAGTATTATTCAGATTTTCTACCAAAAAACCTACAAAAACTGCTGAAAGCCCATTAAGATAGCAGAACTCAAGTCATGAGACTGCCAGAATAAGGCTCTATATTTAGTACTAACAGTTTTCTCTGTAGTACCGTGATAAAGTTCCTTCAAGAAGAGTGGATCAGCTCTATGTAAATATTCTCCCGGCAAACAAAACCTGCTCAGCATCTTCCTCCCAGACTTGTGTCACTCGTGAAGCTTTTAGCAGGTTTTCCTTCAGAGCTCACTGCATTTTTTTTTCCTCCCTCCCAAGAGACTTCTGCTCCCCCAGTGCTCAGTTCAGACCCCCGAAGAGCCCTCTTGATCTGTGTGAGGTATCACGACGCAGAATTACTCACTTCATGAGTTGTGACAGCACTTTAAATAGTTACTGTCATGATTAGCAGAATATTGGAGTCTAGAACACTCAACTTGTCAGCAGCGGGGTTTGGTCCTTGTTTTCAAGCACAATGTTGGACACTGCAGTATGATGGAGAAGACACCCCAAAGGAGTCACTGTACAGCACCCCAAATATTTTCTGAATCAAATCACAGAACTGATCTTAAGGGACAACCAAAAGTTAAACAGACTTCACCCAAGGGGCACATCAAACTTCACCAATGTCCTCATACTCCAGCTCAAACCAGCAGCTTTGTACTGCACAGGATTTGCCCATCCAGAGAAAATCAGCACCACATTAGTAAATTCAAGTCATGGCTGAGAGAGGCTGACTGAGAGCCATGTTCAAAAGCACATCAGCTGAAGCATTAACCCTGGGACCTTCCAGGGCTTCATGGGAGTGTTTTATAACCTCCAGTCCTCTACAAATGTCACAGTCCCCCTTAGGGCCAGACCTTCCATCCTCAAGCCCCCTCTACTCACCACGATCATGCAGAGCACTCCCATAGAGAGTGCCTTGTCTATTAACCACAAAAAATCAGATTAATTAGAAGCAGCAATGTCGAACTGTCACTGATGAAGCAAGGACAGAGTGGTTCAAGCAACTAATTGCTTTCACTGAGATGGAACCAGGTTCAAATCAAGGGAGAATTCAATTCTTCAGCAAAATACTTCACCTTAATTATAGCTTGTAACAAGAGACAGCCAGAATCTAAATATATGGATGCTCTGCCTCTACAGCACCCACTACTCCTCACAGAATGGGTAAAAATTGACAGCTTTTATATTAAGAAACAAATCCCAAAATGTAGCTCCATCTCACATCTTCCTGCAATCCCACTCAGAGGCAACTCAGGCACATCCTAAAATTACGTATCTGTAGCTTTCTCTGCATGAAGCATCTCTGTACAACAAAGATCACACAAACGTAGAAAATGTGTAGAACAAAACCATTTTCAGTCTCCTCGAGTGAAACAACCACATTTTCTTGCATTACACAGATATCCAGCCACTAACTGAAGAAAACTCTAGATAATTTTATAGACAAGAATAAATGATTTTTCAACTAGCATCTACAAAGAAAACAAAAAACTATTTTTTACATATTCCTCTAAACTTATTTCCCCAAAGCTTACAGTTTTTGTAGAATTTGCTCCTTTTCAGTTCTTCATACAGATAGATAAATGTGGTTTGCTAACATGCAAGTTTTACCACTTAAGTTTTAATACATAAAATAGATGTAGTTATATTAAAAAATTGCATATATGACACAGAATCAAGAGATTATATATTCCTAGGAACAGCAATATCCAAAACAAACCATGAATCTCTGCGTTTCTGGAACTTTGCTGGCATCTCTACTCCAGCTACAACAGCCTGGATTCCTCTGAGCATCTGCATTCTCCAGCCAAATACCAGGAAAATACCATGAAGTACTTATAACAACGGAAAATAATATCCTAAAGCTATCCCCTCACAAAATCAATACACCTGAATTAATAGATTCAAATGCTTTCAGACTCCAAGTTATGTTGGAAAAATGTAAACACTAAGATTAATTTCACCACAGTCTATGCACACACCCCTTTGGCACCTGTCCCTTCCCATTACTCCCAAGGGAGCTGGATCCCATCAGGTCTCTGCAGGCTCAGCAGGAAAATGGCTTTGGACACAACATGAAACAAGAAGGTGAACTCAGCTCATCCCTACCTTAGAAAGGGAAGCATATTTAGAATTTAAGGACAACTGCAGGAGTGAGCACATTATCATTTGAGATCTCTTTGAGGTTCTGACTAGTTACTACAATTCGAATATCAACAACTGCTGGTACCTGATCATTGTTCCAGATGCACTGGAAGCCCATGTCCTCTTGGCTCACTGCACATGTACCTCCTCTTCAAGTCACAGAAATCAAGCTGTCCTCGGAAGCTGCACCATGGGTAACGTTTAGGACAGTCCAGCACTGAATTCTTCTCTCTAGAAAGAACAAGAAGGCTCAGAATCCTGCTGAAGTGTATTGAAAAAATGCTCCCAAGATCAACCCAGCACATCCCCTCAGCACATCGCGATGTTACGTGGCACATTCGAAGGCAGCAGAGAACATCCAAAATTAAGAATGCACTTTCAAAAAGAAGCTGGGAATAGAAAAATACCTCAACATATTTAGTACATCCTTTCTTAGCACAGGCACACACTCTATAATTCTTTTATGGTACAATTTTAATCTAAATTAAGCAAGCAGCTCCAGTAAAAGAGCTCAGAGCTTTCCACATTACAAAACTACATCAGGATTTGGTTAGCCTGTAAAATAATGTACGTCAAGGTAATCTGTTAATAATATTTTACACTTAATTTTTTTATATCCAAACTTCAAGCTATTTGTTTTCCTAATTTTAAGCAAATTTTAGGAAAAGCATAACTTATTACAGTCCTCCTACGTACATACAACTCACAATATCATTATTCCTGTTACTACCAGTAACATGCAAGGAGAGAGACAACAACTACTGAGACTCTCAGTCCTGAGCCCACTGCATCTTTTTTCCATACCCCTGCCCCCCAGATTTCACAGGCTGCAAGACGTAGCCCAGCTTTTCATAAAATTAATGATAAATCAACACCCTGAAATTAAAGAACTTTAATGCAAACACTAAACTACCTGGTCTTAAAAAAGGTCCCCTCTACCCACATGTATTGTTTTCCTTATATCCTTCAGCATCCTTCAGACACAACCAGGCTACTACAACACTGAGGAAGAGGATTAGAAATACCCTAGCACCAGTGTCTTGCCAAAATTAAGAGACTTTAGACAAAAAAACCCATGTGGCACCATCTGCCTCACATTCTGCACCACAATTCAGCTGCTCTCAAGGCCACTCCCAATGTTTGGGAAGTTCAGCACATTCCTAATTTTTTGCTGATTTAGGAACAAGGGCCAATTGTATTTGAGAAAAACACTAAGTTTTGTCCACCACTATCATTTCATTTTAGGTCTCTCCTTATCTTTGCTGGTTTGCCACAAAACCAGGACAGGTAATTCCACATTCCCAATAAGGAAAAGCCTCTAAGGTCCAGGTTAGGCTCCATTCAAAGGCTCTATTTGGGCAACAGGAGGATGATGATATAGCAAGATTCTTGCACAGAAAAGTACCAATTTGCAGCCTCTGTGGCCCCATACCAGCCCTGCATTAACTGTTTTAATTATAGAACTATTTCCAAATAAGATCTAGATGAAACATACATGTATTTTAACAGTTTTATTAGACTTTATAGTTTATACTTTAACATATTAAAAATGTAAATATTTGCCTTTGTTCACAAGGAAATTACATGGTTCTACCAAATCACTGAAAAAAGCCTCAAAAGCCAGTAATTATCATTTTTACCACTATTTTAAGATAGGAATGGTGCATGTAAACACGAGGTTCATTTTCTTGCTTAAAAAAACAAACACTGTAAGCAATACTACAGATGAAGCAATAATAAAGAATGAAAGAATGAAAACCACACAAAAATAAGAAAAAATGCATTGGAATACCTTATCCTTGTAAACACAATTCATATACATATATAGGAGACAGCAGAGAAAATCTGAGAGATGTTCATAAAAAACATGAGACACCAGATGCCCAAAGTTGGCCAAATGCCACTGGAATAAATTACTGCATTTCACATGAAAAAAATACAGCTTTTAAGGACAGGTTTGAAACCACCATTTGATAACTGGCAGCCAAGGTGGGAATGGTCAGTGCCTAAATGGAAAGGGACTTGTGGGGCTGAGGACTTTCAGCACCAGAGGAGCTCAGCTCTTCCTGCAGTTCCATCTATCACCATCTTTTATAGCCGTTGGTTGGCTTTCAACACTTGCTTCCCACATCCAACCTGAAAGATTTCCTGCCTCTACAATCCAGTCCAGAAGCCAGCATGGTGTGTGGCAGCTTCAAGCTCTTAAGGATGCATAAAAGCACTTACTCACTGGGTAAAAACTGCTAATGTGAACAGGACAGACTCAAAAGCCAAAGGTGTGCAGTACAGAAATCGCCCCAGCTGGGAACAGGGTTACAAACACACCTGCTGATTGGGTTGTTTTTTTCCACTTTAACATTATCATTGTGGACCCAAAGAACTCTTTCAATGTAGTATTTCTCATCCTACCAAAATACCAGCAGAATTCTGAGTATTTGGATTCAAGTGCAAACTCCTGCAGATGGATTTTTGTTTGAAGAACTGAACAAACAAAACATTATTTGCTTCGAAATTCTTCTACTTGTGGTGAAAGCCGAGCTGTGCTGAAATCAATAGGACTGTTGGCATTGTTTTCAACTGAGCTGGAATTTCATTTCCTGTGCCCCACTTCAGATCTGCTAAAAACCACTAGAACACAGTTTTGACCTTTCACAACATCTATAGCTCAAAATAAAGTGTTTTGTGCAAAATAAATACTTGCAGGGCAGGTTACATAAACAGCATGAAAGCAGCAGCTGTGGCTGGTTTCTTCAGAGAGCAAATTTTGCCCCCAGCCTGGCTGCTCTGGATTAATGATGTTCCTGTTCCATGCCCAGGCTCTGAAGCCTTGGGAAGTCCCTATCCCAACTCAACAAGGTGGAAGGGTTTGTTATTTTAACTGTTGGCTGATAACACCTTATCAGCAGGTTTTCAAAGGTTAAGCTCAACACACATGCATGGCAGAAAGTGCAACGAAATGACAAGGGAAGTGTTGAATTAGTGCTCCCACTCCTCCTGCCCCTGCAGCAAGGGATGGAACTCTCTTATACCCCACGACCTGCAGCAGTGCCAGCAAAGAAACTTCAACCAAAACTCCTGTTTGACTGCAAACATCTGAGAACCCAACAGAAGTGCTTTCTTTCAAAGGAGGAGCTTGCTTTGCCTGCTGCATTCCCACTGGCTGCCACACAGGACGGAAAAGCTAACCAAAATCTTTAAGTTTGGTCCTTGAATACAAGGCAGTTTTATTACTGCTGCCAAATTTATCATTGACACCAAGCTCCATGACAACTCACGGAGAACAAAAACAAAATAAAATCTTCAATTTAGGGCATGCTATGATTTTTATTTCTATCCCAACCACGTTACTGAACTGGTTTCAGGGCTGGTAAGGGGCTGATGCAACCTTAAACCAGAAAAAAAAAAAGCCCAGTTACAGACTCATTACTAATTCATCCTGGCTGAAGCTGCATACCAGCAGCTGCTGCCTCTCTCAATTAACAGCAAATATTGAACAGTATTGTCATTTAACAGTGTTTACTGCCTGCTGCCCTGTCCACAGCCGCATTTTCAAATGCTCTGGCACAATTTAAAGCATCAACACTAATAAACAGAGCTTAATTTAACCCCTTATGTATCAGAGCAGAGCTCACAGCAGAAGTGTTTTACTCGCTTCCTACATTCATTAGGTGCTTGGCAGAAGCTGAAGCCCAAGGATGCAACGTGCCACCAAAACAGTATTTGTAATTCAGAGGCCCACGGGGTGCTTGGCTTCCACAGAGGGCTGAGCACAAGTGTGAAAAATGATGGGAGTAACTCCAGCAGAGCAGCTCTTTAGAATTATTGCCAAAAAGTTGAAACAAAAGAGGAGAAAGAGCAGGAGACCTCACATTCAAGCCTCTGCTGTTGAAGATTTAGAACAATAAAAACCCAAAACAAATGGGAGGAAAAAAAAAATAAAGATACAGCCATTCTTCAGGGAAAGCATACCAATGCTGTGATTTCTGATGATCCCATCTCTGCATGGGGGAGTCAAAAGAGCCCAAATTTGGACCTCCCTTCCCTGTACTGTGCCCACAGCTGTCTTTTGGCCAGGCTGGGTTTGAAGCAAATGATTATACAAACAGTGCAGACAGAGCAAGCAACTGGAAGTGCAGCACTTCCACGCTGCCTCCGCAGGTACTTCCATGCCCTACTTGCTCTGTGGTGTCAGGTTTGCTGGGAGCCACTGCTGTACAAGGGACTGTACAGATTCTACATTTCATTTCCATGCCATGTTCCCAGCACATCAGCAGGAGGGAGCATCTTCAGGCTCTCCTATGAGCCTACTGCCAGCTGAGCCAGGGCCAACATGTGGATACCAAGGACCTGGAGAAGGGAGGGGATGCTGAGCCAGCCCAACTCAACTGCAAGGTGCACACTGGCAATTTAAATACTACTGGAAAAGATCAAGCAGCTTCTGTACTCCACTTATTAGTGTAGGAGCTAGGATAATGCCATTCCAGCTGATCCTGAAATTGGGGGAATTCAGTTATTTCTGAGGTGCTGGACCTTTGTTCTACCCCTTCTGCAGAGGGAACAAAGCATGGGAGCTCCAAGGAGTGATGCTCTGAGGGTTTGTCAAATACATAAGGGAATGGCTTGGAAAACTGGGCAGGTAAATGTAGGTGCAGGCTCTGGCCAGGGCTCTCCGTGAACATACTGTCCTTGGGTTAGCATCTGGCTGCAAGTCCCCTCCATTTTCTCAGGTCCCTCTGCCTGTACCCTGTGCAACTCCAACACCCAGCCTGGTTTGCTGGGAGGATTCCTTCCCTGTAGGTTCCCGCAGCACCTTTGTGCCCATGGGGTCTGAGGTGCTCAGATATACCAGGTGATATGACTAATACCTGTCATCTGCTCATTGCTACCTTCCCTCTCCTCTCCTGAAGAGGAGTCAGCACTAAAGTGCTTGTTCTACTCGATCTATTTTAGGAGCGTGGGCTTTCAGCATCTATGCAGCACTTCTTTAAGCTAGAAAACTTAAAGAAGTAGACCATACTCTGGCAGGGAAAATTGAGCACTAGGTCCTGTAAAAGTCTCTGGCAAGGCTCAGGAACAACCATTTTTTTGCCAAAGTTATCTCCACTCCAGTGTGCCCAAGGAACAGAACTATCTCCCAGGTTTCACTCCAGGCCACAGAGCAGGGGCAGATGAGATCCAGGCCTTGGAAAGCATCCCACTGTTTACCATGGAGACCACGTCAGCCAACACAGCTTGGAGCATCAACAGGCAACGTGCTGCAGCACTGGGTTATTCCCTGCTTCCAGGAGTGAGGAGCTCCTACACAGTCACACCACCTGGGAACAGAGTAGGGAACAGAAACAGGCACCAATAACTGAGGGCACATTTCTGCCCGTCAGATCGGGGGGAAACCTCAGCTCACAGGGAACATAGAGCATTGCTTCTACCAACAGCTGCTCCTTGTATGTCATAGGCAAGCAAAAAAAGCAAACTGGGCACACAAAGGAAAGATGGGGAGAGAGGCCAGTGGAGGATAATTTAATTTCACTGTATTTCTTAGAGGAGCTGTGTCAAAATGCAAAGAAAAAAATCATCATAGTGTAGGAAGCTGAAAGATTTGAGATGGAGCAGTGAGGAGTCTCTGGCCCCATAAATGTTTAATTTGAGCAAAGCAGCAGATTAGTAGTAAGCACAGTTCTGCTGCTGTTACTGAACTGCACACTCCTGCGTTGATTTCTAGATGACACACGGTGAGAATGTAAGTATAAAAATAAAATAGGAGAAAAGCACCAGGGAGATTTTCACACCTGGCACTACAGACAGAGCTGCTCAAGCCAGCATCACACTCCGCTCCCTCCCCTCTCTGCTCAGGGCAGCAGCACAAAGGTGAGCAGCACACATAGCTCTGGAGTGTTCCCAGCCCTCGAGTTCACAGCTCTGACAGCCCAACACAGTGCAGGGGATAACAAGAGCTACTGCACTGCACCTGAGGAAGCACCCAGGGCTGCAGATCGCTGATAAAAGGCACCATGCTGCCTGCTAAGAACACTGTGAAACTGGAGAACCACAGAAGGAAGATGCACATAGAAACACTGAAGAAAACGGATCCCCAGGCCCTGGGAGCAGAAAAAGGACCCACCTGGAACTGTTTCTCTTGCCAAGCTGTCCCTACAAGGACTGACTTTCTCTCTGTGCTCCTTTCCTAACAAATAAAACTTACCAGTAAGGATCATTCTTTCCCCATCACTTCCTTGAGTTATTCCCATCCCACTCAAAACAGTAAACTCATATTGGTTAAATAAATTCTGAAGAAAAGTTGCTAATTAGTGTTTCTTCCTAAAATGCAAGAAGAGTCTGAAAAAGAAATGAATGCATTGCATGACCCCTGTGAGATCTCCAGCTCCATTCTTCTTCCCTTTCCTGCTCTTTACTTCCCTTAGATTGCCACCTGATCACCATTATCTGCTTCTTTCCCCTCCATCATCAGAGAGAAGCCTATTTCCTTTCCCTATTTATATCTTTCTCATCTCAAACTTCCCTCTTTTTCCTGCTTCTTTATCCACTTGCTGAAATTCAGACAACTCCACTGCTGCCTCCACCAGCATATCTAGTCTTCCTCCCAATCTGCAATCCTAAAGAGAAGCGTGGCCTCACTAAAACCAAGCACCAAAGGTTCAATTAGACCCAGATTTTACCCCAGCAGCATAACTGTTTTACTGGAATTATGTCACTTATCCCAAAGCTAGCTATGCCCAAGAACTGCCTGGGCAAGGTTGGAATGAGAGCAGGAAACCCTCTGGCTTAGCCTTCCTCGTTCCCAGTAGGAGAGGTTCATCCAGATGAACACACTGGTAAGGCAGGGAATAGTGCACCACAAATACTACTGAGATCTGTCCAGCCTTTGGAAAACCTCCACACAATGAGTGAAGGTCATCGACAAGCACAGATTTTCTCTTTTAAAAGCATGAACAGATTTAAAAACACATACACTGGTATTCTGATATTTTGCACTCTCCTCAAGGCTGGGAGTGTATTTGAGAAAGTGAACACCAGATGCAGCTCCAACAAGTGGTTTTCTGCTTGCGAAAAAAATTAGGAGGAAACAGAAACCCAGAGCACAGCCCCGATTAACCTCCAAGTACACAACTACTCATTGCAAGTACACACACATCAGAAGTCTCTTTTTCACTGCTTTAAGCTGCTGGGGAAAAAACTTGCAATGCCAGGACAGCACCCTGGACTCTTCCACACACACCTGACACAGGAAGGTATCACCTCTGATAAAGCAGGACCTCAATTGTCACTGCTGGCTGCTCTGGATTTTCAGCTTCCCAAAAGCTGATGTCATGGCATTTCTTCTTGCAAAACAATGACCTTTGCAGGCCTCTGGAGAAAGAAGCCAAGTCCAACACTAAAAAGATACAGATGACAAGGAAAATGCTGGTGTACCCCGTTACCCAAATGGCAGAAAACATTAAACATTTACACTGACACATTATGATATGGTTCTACTGTACCTGCAATCTCCTGTGACACAACCATGGTATTTTTTCTTATGAGAACTCACTCCGAATATACAAGATGGATGGCACTGAGGAAGGGAAGCAGTTCCATCTCTTACCAAACGCTGGCTGGTGACCTCACCCTCGTATTGTACCAAGGCTGCAGAAGGGAGAACACTCCAAGGCAGCAGCTCTTGGACAGACTCACAGAAGACCTCGGGAGTTCAGCCAGTCATGCTTTGTGCCAGGGAGGTTCCCTCCTTACCAGGACCGAGGTGACATTCCCCAGACCAGGACCCTCTGCCTCAGAGGAAAGCACAGACACATTAAATAGCTTGAGCCATTAAAAAAACATCAAAACCTTCTTTCAGCCACCACCAGAGCTGCATTTTAGATCTTGCTTCTCACTGGAGAGCCAAAAGAAAATCTCCGTCACCTCCAGCTGACAGCGGCAGCTCCATCCTCCAGTACAGAACCAGCTGTAAATACTGGCTGGAAATACTTATTCCCAGTGGGGACTGGTAACTGTCTGTAATTGCTGGCAGCAGGGGGGCCAGAGGAGTCTCTCTTGTGCCAAACAGCAGACAAAGCAAACCAAAGAAAAAAACAATGCCACCTGCATATACTTCAATACCTGAGCCTACACAGTATTGATGGGGCTGCATCTGTTCAGGCTGAAAAGAAAAAATGTTAGAACAGCTATACTAAACTCAACTACTAAAGCTGCTTATGAGCAAAATGACTGAAAAGATGCTCTGTCCTTTATGCTATAGATCCAAGGTGAGGAAAGGCCACAGGGGTATGTGACCAGAACATCAGAGATGGATCACGGGCCTGCAGGCCTGGACGTGGACAGTGGTCCTAGCAAAGATTTTTCCGTGAGTATTACAACACAGTTCACTCCACAAATACAATCTCATCTTGCTAGAAATGCGTTTCTGAGCACAGTAAATAAAATACACACCATGAGCAGAAGACCCAGGTTAATCAATGCTCTGTGTGTGTGTTTGTAGTTCAGCCACATCAAGATAGACTGTAAGATATTTTTCTCAATTTTCTTCAACCAGAAAGTGTTCAGGAGTTCATTCAAGTTTTTCATAAGAAATTCTTTACACAAGCTGATCAATAAACCAAGGTTTGGGAAAAAACAGACAACTATTAGAATTCTACTGTGGGACAGTATTTTCTACTCCTACGAGGTGTCTGTGTTAGCTGGGTTGCAAACCTGAAAGTCAAAGCTACATGCTGACATGGATTTGTTGACTGACAGTTGGAAGACCAAGAAAATAGTACAAGGAGCACCCAGAAAGAAGGCCAAAAGACAATTCAGTATGTCTTGTGAAGACTAGACAAAAGTTTATGCAGGAGGAAATTTCTGGCTGGGATACAAATGTGAACTAATTCCTGAGAAACTGCCCAGTTCACCTGCTGAGGACCTGCCAGCCACTCCATAGGAAGACAAGATGAATTTATAACCTGGTAAACTTAAGGCTGAAGAGATGGAGAGCAGTAGCAGGTGGCCTTTGATATCAAGGTCTTTGCTATTGCAGCTTCAGTACCTTCCCTTGCTCCAGGCAATCACTTGATCTCACATGATTCCCAGAAAGACCAAATTCTACTTAAGAGGTTGCAACAAAGCTCAGGAAACATTTTCTCTCAAAAGACATCTTGGGAAACCGAAGCAATCAGAATGATGAGGCTTTTTGCTCCTGCCAAGTGCCCGAGGTAACAAAGGTAATCAAAATAAAGGCACAAAATAAGACTGTGACTGTAGATGGTCAGTGGGTAATACAGGGATGATACTTTGGGGTCGGATTTTGTGAATGTAATCATCTGAGATGACAAGAAGAACTATTTCCTTCAGCACATGAGAGGAGCTTGCAGAGAAGAAAAGAACACTTAATGGTCCCTTCTGCCTCCTCTCTGGGTTTGCCTTTACTCTTCTCTGTAACAAACAGGTTGATCAAACTTCTTCCTTCCCACGTGCTCCAGGGGAGGGAGGCACTGGGGACGCAGGCTTGTTGCTCTCAGTACTTTAAAACCGAATGTGTTGTACAGATAATGAATCTCAACTACACAGGAACATATGTATTTTAACCTGAAAACCACAGAAATTAACCCAGATGTTGCAAAATATCAACCAGGGAGAGAGAGAGAGAAGGCCCAAGTGTGAGAATAGTTCCTCTTGCTCCAGATACATCATCAGTTCAGAATGGATAAAGTATGTTCTCTAGGCCCTGCAGTGTCTCCTGGAAGCCTGAAAACATTGGGCCATCTACTTGTGGTCATCCCAAAGACAGGCAAAGGGCAGGGCAGCACAATCAAATGAACTGCTCAGGAGTATTGCATTCAACACTCCCTGGGCCAAGGGAATAATGGAATGAGGTATGGAGGGTTCTGAAGCCAGACTGCTGATAGGAGAATAAAGATAAAGCACTATCAGAAATTAGTCCTGAAGATCAATCCTCAGGCACAATGCTGAGTTAGCTCCTTGCAAAGAAGAGCAGAGCAGAAAATCTTCTCCTTTAGCAAGGAGCCCATTCCTTCTCACAGGTCGGTTACTGATTGTCACCTTGGACTAGAAGGCTATCAGCCAGAAAATATAATGGTTCTTGCTCGTGGCTACTGAGCACACAGCCTTCACAGCTGCAGCTGCATATGGGACTGTTTGATACCAAAACACCTTCTCATTCCTCCCAGTTGACACAATCCCTGTCAAGCTCCTGGTCCTTCAATATGCTGCTCAGAAACGTTACTTCTACTGCCATGTCACAATCCAACACCTCAAGACATGACAGGAGAGAAATACACCTTAGGAAAAGGTGGGAAAGGTACATTAAAGAAGTAATTGATATCACTCCTCCAAACATTTAAGTATGAGAAAGACAGTGAACAGCGTTTACTGGAACCTCTGAGCTGCTGTGCCCTCCCTGCTTCCAGCACCAGGGAAGCAAAGCCACGGCATGAGGGTCAAACTCCGGCATGGCCAGTGTAGCACGGTTTGGTGGGACTTGGCTGGAGAGAAATTACTCAAAATGGCTCAAACATCAGGTTTGAAAGCAGAGAAAAAGCCTTTCCTGACAAACAGGCAGGTCAAAGAAAATCCTATATTCCTTTGACCTCCATGTCTTACTGCAAATATTCATATAGTTTGGGTTGTTTTTTTTTTTTTTTTTTAAAGCACCAGAAAGAATGAAAACCATT
This sequence comes from Daphoenositta chrysoptera, assembly GCA_013397915.1. Classification (NCBI taxonomy): domain Eukaryota; kingdom Metazoa; phylum Chordata; class Aves; order Passeriformes; genus Daphoenositta; species Daphoenositta chrysoptera. Next base: position 105,332 of record VZRO01005360.1, on the reverse strand, counting down.
CCTAATGCACTTACATGCAACATTAGTCTATTTTCACTGGTAAGTGCTACTCATTCTTCCATTCCAATTTCTGGTGCTCTCCCCTCTCACCACCAAGACTGAGAGCTGACACGTTCCTCACCCTTTCTTCCCCTCTTGTCGAAACCTTATTTCCACTGCTCTAATAGTTCTTGACTTAACTGGGACAAGGAAAATTATTCTGGGCTTCTCTGTCCTAGCAGTTAGTCTATTCTGTATTAACCATCCAGAGCACTGCAAAATCATACTGAAGCCCCAGGCAACCATTCTAACGCATGCTTAAATTCCTGCTTTAATCAAATTGCCCATTTTTACTGGACATATCTCTAGCCATATATATATAAAAATAGATATATATAAACTTTTTGTATGAAAATACTTCAGTGTTACAAACATTCAGAAAAGCTCATTTAACAGCATTCACTTCAAGAGCTCACAATAAGCTAAATTTCTATCCAACCTTAAAACAGAGCTATTCTCTATGCAAGATGGATTTTTTGCCCATCCTCTTACACAATATGCAAAAGCATTTACCATAGTTAAGAACAGAAACTTCACTAAGTATTACACACCAATGAAATGTATAATTGCATCCACTAGTTTAGGCATGAACCTGAAAAGCCTGGCTTTCAAAAGCTGGCTACACAATGGCTCCCTTGGCCTGTTTTAATCTAAACTATCACACTCAGCCACCCAAGCCAAAGGAGAGGAATTTTTAGGTGCACTCATCTCAAACTCTGACCTTTACTTTGTATCATCTGATGTCCAATATCAACACCAAGGCACCATTAATTTCTTTAAGGGATGCAAATTGGTTTCTGCACAACCCCATTTTTCACAGCAATGTAATTAGAAATTTGGTTTGGCTGATGGCAGCAGCTGTTTTTGAACAACACCATGTGCACCTCTGAAGGGATGAGCTCTTTTCAGAGTAAAGCAAAATGAAAACTGCAGTGACCTACACCTTATTTCTTTACAGAGCTATCCAATTTCTGGTGGGGAAACAGGAAAGGGAAATTTTCTGTACTGTGCTGTGAGAAAGCAAATCCCTTGCATTTTTCAGATGGCACTTCCCAAAAACTGTCAATCATTTTAACTGCAAGAGACAGATCTCTAGCCAAATGTATTATGAATGTATTATGACTTTCTAGGGGAGTGCATCCAGAAAAGATGGAGACACGTAACCTGTTTGGAAACTCTTCTATCAGGGAAAAACCAGGGCTGGTTTCCATTTCCTGGAGTCTGTGCCTGAGACAAGCAACCACAGCTTGAGTTCACCACTAAGTTACACTCTCCCAGCCACGAGCAAGGCATTAAGCACCAGCTCATTTTGCAGCCTCCACTGCCCATCCTGGGGCTGGAAACGGAGAGGGCTGGCTGAAGGCTGGTATCAGCACCAGGCAGAGCAAGTAAAGATACCAGTGTAATCACCTTTGAGATAAGGCAGCCAGTGCAAGCACAGCGGTCTAGGAAATACACAGCAGAGAAAGAGGATTGCAAAGTGTAAGCAGGAGCCCTGTTAGGCCTGAAATGGCCTGGACGGAGATACAACATCCTCTGATACTGCTGCAACATTCTGTCAAGCAAACATTAAGTTTTCCCCTTCTTACCTGCCCTCTCAGGAGAGAGCACAACCATTTAAGAGCACACAGCTTTGTTTCTCAAGTACAACAGAAAAATACTAAGTAGCAGCACACAATCAGGTTTTGGGTGGTAAACTATGCACAGTTTTCCTTCCTAAGTTACAGCTGCAATGGACATTACAAGGACAAGGGGGAATGGTTTTAAACTAAAAGATTAGAGATTTAGATTGGATGTTAGGAAGAAATCCTTCCCTGTGAGGGTGGTGAGGCCCTGTCACAGGCTGCTCAGAGAACCTGTGGCTGCCCCTGGATCCCTGGAAATGTCCAAGGCCAGGCCGGATGGGGCTTGGAGCAACCTGGGATAGTGGAAGGTGTCCCTGCCCGTGGCAGGGGGTGGGATGAGAGGATTTTTAAAGTGCCTTCCAACCCAAACCACTCTGAGATTCTCTGAAACCGTCCAGTTTACTGTGAGCCCTTTTTGTGCTCCATGTCATGCACCAGTGGCAGGGCCCCTGATTTCAGCCAGCCCTGCTCAGACTCCACCTAGGTGATGCTCTGGCAGTACCAGCAATGCCAGGAGAAGGGCAGGACAGAGCTCACCAAAGGTGTGTGGTACCCACTCAGAGCCACCACCTCAGACCTCTGTCACAGGGCACTTCAAAGACGGACAAACCCTTGAAGGTGAATGAAACAGCAGCTGAGATTGCCAGCACTTGCCTTCACAGGCTGGGACTTTAATTGGAGCATGTTAGAGTGCATCAATAACAATTTTAGAAAAAAACAAAACTGATTTCATTCACTTTTACAAAGCCTTTGCCCTCATCTTCGTTGACTACAAGTGTCAAAGAAAGGTCAAAATAGCTTAATTTGCTTCTGCACTGGACAAAAAGGCATGAAGAACAGCCAGTAAATTTAGCTTTCTTCATTTGCACTGGGGCTTAAGGAAGGAGAGAAGGAATTTATTATCATCAAATTGAGCCCAGCATAATCTGGTTACTTTCATCGTGGTTGTGTAAATCAAAAAAGAGAAAAACAGAGATTAAAGATGAGATTTTAAAAGGTGCATCAACTCAAAGACAGTGGTTAGATTTCAAGGCAAAAAAAATTGTGGTAACAGACATCAGAACACAAAAAACTGAGCAGCTTTCCAAACACAGCTACTCCAAAATGGCAGGCAATGCAGTGCTCAGGCACCAGAGAATGGAGACCAAGTCAAGTGGTAAATAAAAGTGGATTGTGGTCCTTATCAGTAATGCTGAATTCTCCTTTACCTGGAAGCACTGAGCAAACACTATTTTAATAGAAATGTAATTCTGCTTCAAGATGGCAAATGCAATGTGTTTGAGAAACAATATAATCTTATTTGATAAGGGGACCTGCAGACAAGCAATGCTACCTGGCAGATTTACAGTTCCTTTATTGCTGCACCTGTATCTATTAATTACTATCCAAAAGTTACACATGATCAGGACATAATCAAACTTTTTTTAAAATGCACCCACACAAAATTTAAATGTAGGATAAATATATCTTGAAAATAGAATTGTTTTACTGAGGCAGCTGGAAAAAACATCATGGGAATCGGAAGCAATGTCTCCTTTTCCCTCCAGTGTGATTACAGGTTTTTACAGTTTATTCCCTTCACTAAATGTCAGCCTAAAGTGCTCTGCTTAGCAAAAATTTTCTCAACAGCAGATCTTAATAAAAGAAAAATGTGCAGTGGTTTTAACTAACTAACTAACTAACTAACTTTCTAACTAAACTGGGCTGCAGACAAGGTCCCAGACCAGGAATTCCTGAAGTTTTGTTCATGGCAAGTTAATCACAGTGCAGTGGGTGAACAGAAAGCCTCAGGCTGATGCTGATTATATACTGTGCCATTAAGGGGATCCATCAGGCCTCAGTGGTGATATTTCACATCCAGTTAAAGCAAAACAAATGGTTCCCAACACAGCAGCTGGAACATCCCAGAAAGCCCACATATATCCAGCAGCCAAGCTGTCAAATCCACTGCTGTAACACTGGCTGGAAATTCAATGTGGGGATGAATCTTATGGACCTTCCTATAGTAAACTTAGTGTGTCTCAGGCTGCTCTCACCGTTTGTGCCACAGCTCAGCAGCACCTATTGGGCTTGCAGTTTATAACATGGAACCCTCGGGATCTCCAGGAAAGAGAGAGAACCCCACGGTTAGCTGGACTTCTTTAAGTGTCCTTGGAGGTGGCTAGGAGGTCTCCCCTTGGCAGAAGGGAATAAGCAAAGCCCTGAAGAAAGTATAAGTAAAATAAAGATGTAACTAGAAGTTGAGGCAGCTCTGCCCCACAGCTCTCACCTCCAACGGCCTGGTCAGCTCCCCCAGAACAGTCTCAGCCACCCAGCACCAGAAACATTCCCTCTCCCAGAGAAAATAAGGATGGAAATTGATTCTGGCTGGGCAGCATCATCCAGTTTTTGCCCGAGGTTCAAACTGTCCATATTTTGTCAAGATGCAGGTTACATTGATGGCATATTTTTGTCCAAATGAGACAAGAATTTAATCCACAAACACAAAGGCATTTTCAAATCCCATAAGGCCATTAGTGATGACATACTGGGGCAGACCAGCAAGGAAAGAACCTACCAGGGACCTCTACACCTATCCAAGGTTTTAAAGTTAGGATAGAAGCCTGATACAGTCAAATCTCTGCATGGAAAACAGACATAAACCCACACTCCAGACAAAACCCAGTGGTTATCCAATTATCAGAACATGTGCACACTGCAAGTTATTCTTATGGTGCATGGGTGGGCCAGTGGATAACGTGCCCTCGTCTCTTGCTAGTAGAGCTTCCCAGTGAGCACAAACACTTGAAGCACCCTGTCCCCATGGAAGCTGCAAATCTCCTCCAGGAGATGCACCATGTCATCATACGTTACCCAGAGAGGTTGTGGCTTCCACACCCCTGGAATTGTTCAAAGTCAGGCTGGATGGGGCCCTGAACAACCTGATCTAGGGAGTGGTGGGGGCATGGAACTGGATGAGCTTTAAGGTCCCTTCCAACACAAACCATTCCATGGTTCTAGGATTCTACAATCATTCCCGAACCACCTCTGGCTGTAGCAGCTGCTGGAGAAGCACAGCTCAGAGAGCTCCAGCCCTCCCTGCAGCAGCCCAGCAGGAACAAACTGCTGAAGGCTCCATTGACAGCTCTGAACACCGTGTGCTCCGGTGCTCCCACAGGACACACTTCCTCCCATGCCCTGTCCTGCAGGAGGTATGCAGCCAGAGCAACCACCACATCCAGCCCACAGGCCACCTGGCAAGATGCCTCTGATCAAGAGCCAAGAACCAGAACTGTTTTACTGGAAATATCTCCAAGTATTTCCCAGCTACTGTTGAAAATCCCTCCTCAAACAAGGCTGGAACAGCTCCTGGCTCCAGTGCAGGCGCCTCTCCCAAGCTGCACACCGTGAGAAGTCCCTGTGCTGACAAAATCTGCTGGGGTTGTGATAGCAGCTAAGAAAACAGCGAGTAAACAACACACAAGAAATAGGAACAAGTACTCAGAGCAGGAATACCAGCGCAGTCTGATATTTACTTAATGACTCATTCAGAGGAGGGTCCGTCCCTTTAGGCTTATGGCCAGCATGAGAACAGGTAATAGGAGAGCATATGAAATCACTGGAGCTCAGCTCCTCCTGACCTCTGTGAACAAAGAAGCCTTAGAACAGCAAAAAATATCCTCTTTTCACTCTCTCTCTTCACCCTGTTGCACAATCTTTCTCCACAGATTAAAGTCACACCTTTTACAGACCGGGAAAGGAGAGAGCAAAAGGCAGAGAAGGTATTTCTGCTCATCCACACAACAGCAAAACACAGACTACACCAGAATAAGTATTTCCCAGTGAGATTTCCCAGCTTTACGGGGGTTTTTGGCAAAAGGTTCACAGATAACATCTGAAGAGGACACTTGGAAAACACAGGCACTTAGGAAAGACAAGAGAGCTTTTAGAACTTAGTTACACCTTTTGCTTTGGGGCTTTCAGGTTTCCATCCTTTAATGCAGAACTGTGCAGATCATGCCAGACACCAAAGAGCACCAATGAATGTGAACAGTATTTCTCTCTCCAGATACAAGACTTTTCTTCCTCAACAAGTAAAATTCCCTGACACTGCATCCTCTTGTACCTGTCAAGTCCTACTCTCCTGAAAGGCTCTCAGTGCTACCAAATATACAAATGTTCAAGGAACTCACATAGCAAACGAGCTGCAAACCTATAAAAACACATGAAGAGTTCACTGTAGGCTGAACTTCTACTGGGATTTATCCCTCACATGGAAAAGCATTTATGTGTAAAAGGCCTGTGACACCAGTGCTGAACATTTTCAAGCAACTTCTGTGCAGAAAAAATGACAACTGACAACCACCTATTTTTCACCATTTACACTCCACTATTGTCTCTGAGTTCAGAGCTGCTAGTTGGCTCACGCCAAAAAACAGAAAAAAATAATTATTACCAAAGCAGCCATCAGAAAAGCAAATCTATTAGCCTAATTTTAAAAAATATCAGAATTAATGCTGCTAAGTAGGCAAACTTAGGCCTCCATAGCTCATGGCTTCCTTTTATATGTTATTTAATAAAGTGAAAGTAAAGTCTAAACTGCCACGACACTGGCTGTCGGGCTAGCTGTGTATTCGCCAGTGCCGGCACCCGCCCGGACGGGAGAGAATGGTGAAGGCTGCTCGCAGGCGCGGGAGGGTCGGCGAAGTCCCAGCTCAGGTTCACCAGACCCACCGGTGGTGCGGGCGTGCTGGAAGGCAGGAAGAAGGCGGAGGGGCTTCTCGTGGTAGAGGATTTATTGGGGCGCCAAGGTCGCGCAGAGAAGCCCCAAAGGGCCATTACACAGGTGTTTTATCCCTTACAGAGTGGGAGGGGAGAATACAAAACACCCAATGGTGCAGGGACGCGGGGTTTGAATTCTCACGGGGAAGGGTTACAGAGCCAATGGGGAGCATTGTGGGAGGGGAGGGACACCGTGGGAGGAAAGAGGTCTCTCTTGAGGGAGAAGCCAAACATAGGGAAAAAGGGGTGAGATGGCAGTGGCCAATTATGGGGGGTATGCTGGCCATGGAAGTGGCCATAACACACTGCAACATCTCCCCATTTTTTACTTATTAAAAAAGAACCTAAGATAGTTTTAAGGGAGTTAACAATGAGGCATAAAATAATTGAACATACATCAGGAAACAACTAAAAAGATTCACAAGGCAATTTTCAACAAAGAAGCAAGCCACCCCATGAGTTTGTGACGTAATTAAGTCTCTCATCCTCCGGATGCTGGCATGGACACTCTCCCTGTAGGTGGTGGGCTGCAACACAACCCACGCTTCCACTGCGAGGTGTACCAGGAGCATCCAGAGGACAGCGGTGTGCCCTCCGCTGGGCCCCATGGAAAGGTGTAGCTCGGGTGGGTGCTTCTGTTGGAACTCAAAATAAAATTATTAAAAGGGTTGTAACCAAACGGAGGGATTAGAGAGCGTGGCCACCAGAAAGGTAGGGCAAAAGGGTGGAGGTATGGGAGGTGAATTGGTGGGGAAGCAACAGGAGGGAGTAAGGTCTGGGAGAAGGGGAGGGGTGACAAGGGAACAGGGGAATGGGGATGCAGGATGGGGGATAACAGGGGAAAAGGGGGGTAAATCTGGGGGAGGTGCCAAAAGCGGGACTTGGCAATCACTGGATCTGGCTGAGGGGTGATGGGTCAGTGTAGGTGGTGGGAATCTGCATGGCCTCTGCTTTCAGTCTGCGTTCCTCTGGTTGTAAGGCAGCTGTCGCAGGGTTTCACCCAAGGCTCCGGGGGAGCAGGTAGGACAGGGCGGGATGGCTTGGCACTTGATGTTACATAGGACCATCCTGTATTCTTGCAACCGTTTCCTGAATGCTGCTGGTGGTGACGCTGACAGATGGAACAGTCTGGCGGCAGGCACTCCACGGGCTGTTTTAAGCCTTTGACCTTTTTACCAGCTTTACAATTTCTTACCCCCTTGTGTTTAACTGGGGTGGCAGGTGTTACTGCTGGGGCTTCCTTGCACCCCTTTGCCCAGTGTTTCAGCTTTCCACAATGGAAGCAGGGGTGCTGGGGTGGAAGTTTCCCTCCCTCAACCATTCCCACCATTCCCGGGTTTTTCCCTGAAGATGTTGTCTCAGGATTTAAAGACACCAGCTTCATACAGGCTTCCACCATTTGATCTAAGGTGGGTGGGGAATCAAAGGGTAGATCTCTCAGGACAGCTTTGCAGGTTTCATTTGCATTGAAGCAGGCCATTTCTCGCAGTAGCTGCTGCTGGACTTCTGACCCTTCTATCTGCAGGCAAATGGCCTGTTAGAGTTTCTCTACAAACTCCATAAAGGGTTCTGACTTCCCTTGGAGGACCTGTGAAAAGTGGGTTTGCGGGGTGTTGGGTGTAGGGGTGAGGAATAGGGCTCTTTGAGCGGCCGGCTTCAGATCTTGCAGGACCATCTCAGGGATATGGGCAGCCTGGTCCTCGGGTTTGCTCCAAGGCCCTTCCCCACAAAGCTGGTCCATGGTGAGGGTGAGGTCCATAAATTGGGGGTCCTTCTGGAAGGAAGCGAGGAGATCTTTAAGTGCCCTCTTCCATGTCCTTTCCCAGAAGAGATACTCCGTCTGGGTAAGGAAGCAGGATATAATATTCTTTATATCATGGGGTACCAAAACCCTCGGTGAAAAGGTGGCTTGGAGCAAACTACGGAAATATTGTGAATCCCGACCAAATTCCTTGGCTGCTTTGCACAGCTCCTTGTGGTCAGTGTAAGGAAAGGGTTGCCACTGGAGGCAGGGTCCATTCCGGTTATAAGTCAATGGTGCTGCCTTGATGTGTGCTGCACCAGCCGGTATCTGACTCTCTGAACCACAGCTTCTGGCCTTGGGAGTGTGGGAGCCCGAGGAGGAGGCGTGGGGACCGGCTGGGCCACACCAACGAGGGGTGGAACTCTCGATGGGGGGAGTCAGGGGCTGGGCGGAGCCTGGCAGGGGGTGGGACCTGAAGCGATGGGCGGGGCCCACGGGAACGCCCGGTGACGCCATCGGGGGCGGTGCCCATGGGCAGGAAAGGGGCGGGGTGCAGGGGGGAGGAGGAGCCGTGCACTGCGGCGGGAAACTGAGGCCACGGGGAACACAAAATGGCGGACGGGCTTTCTCTCAAAGTGGAGGGCGCTGCCACGTGGCCGCCAGCGCCGGCCTGGGGAGTCTCTAAAAACGGGTTTAGACAGCGGGGGTAGGGCGGCGCGGCGCCGC
>VZRO01005360.1:1419-95338 GCA_013397915.1 Daphoenositta chrysoptera | reverse complement strand
GCGGGTGCGGGAGGATCGGTGAAGTCCCAGTTCGGGTTCACCAGACCCAGCGGTGGTACGGGCGCGCTGGAAGGCGGGGACAAGGCAGAGGGGCTTCTCGTGGTACAGGGTTTATTGGGGGTGCCAAGATTGCGCAGAGAAGCCCCAAGGGGCCGTTACCCAGGTCTTTTATCCCTTACGGAGTGGAAGGGGAGAATACAAAACGCCCAATGATGCAGGGATGCGGGGTTTGAATTCCGGCGGGCAGGGGTACAAACCAATCAGGAATACCGTGGGAGGGGAGAGATCTCTCCTGAGGGAGAAACCAAACACAGGAGTAAAAGGGGGGAGATGGCAGTGGGCAATTATGGGGGTATGCTGGCCGTGGAAGCGGCCATAATGCACTGCAACACCTCACTGCTGGATCAGGTGTAGAAAGTGGAAGGTGCAAACAGAGAGGTTCCTTGGCTTTTCCATATCTGAGAAGTGTCTCAGAGTTTGTCTGGATCATGCCATGATTTTTTACAACCTGCTTTTCCTTCCAGGGTGCTGGCATTTCCCACAAAATTAGAGAAAGAGGGAGCAATGTGACTGTTACCTCCAGGTTAAGTTGCTTTACATTTTGGTTTTCCTTGAGGTATTCCTCCAACACTGGTTTCGAACAGAGGCTGATTTTCCCAAGTATGAAGACAGAGTGTCCCCCAGTTTCAGACTTTGTGGAAAAAAGCCATGGCAATGTGCCCTGTTTGTCCCCAAGCCAGGGCATCCTGTTTATGGTCACAGCCTGAGCATAGAATCACAGATCCATACGATCATTTCAGTTGGACATCACCTTTAGGATCATCAGGGAGTGAACCATGGGCAGAGAGCTCCAGGTGGTGGTAGTGTGGGTCCTCAGCCACCTCAGCACTCTCCATCCCCACCACTTCCTCACAGTCAAGCAGAAGTTTGAAGCAGTGGAAATAAAATTACATTATTCCAGGCAGAGCTGATTTCATGAAAAATACATTGTCTTTCCACAGCTTCAGTGAAAATATATTGGTTTCTGCCAGATTAAATTAGAAGTCATCTATTCTCAGAACCTGCAAGGAACTGGCATGAGAGGGGAGTGGATATGAGAGACTTCAAGTCTCTTGCAGGGACTGAATTAACTGACTGCAACACTTTGCCTGCGAAGGAAACTAAATAATGTTTCCTCCTGCTAAACATGCACTGCAAAATAATCATGAAAACACTAAAATATTAATTTATTTAGAATCTGAGCTCAGGAATTACTGGTTTGCTTTGCTTTTGTTTGACAGGCACAGTATTATAATTATTTTGTATTAAAAGGTGAACCAAGTGAATATGAGTAAAAATATTACCCGCCTTAAAAACAGGAGTAATTGTAGGTGAAATAGGAAGTTGTATTCAACAACAACCAAAAAAATGATTCTGTTTAATTTAAAACATCTTAAAATTCTGGGTTTCTCTGGTTTTCCCAATATTGCACCGTGGCAGTTTCTGAGCTGAAAGCCCTGCAATGAGAAATCAAGGCACTTCTTTTTGCAAGTGGCAAGACAAAGAATCTTCACTTTTCCAGTCTTTCTACCCATTTTATTTTGAGCTGAACTCATCAAATCCTAATAAATCTTAGGGGCTGTCAAAAAGGACTCAATGTCTCTTTTTAAACCTTTTCAAACTTTTAAAAGATGAATAAACCTCCATTTGCTAAAAGGTGGTTGTGTTGATCAGAGTTCAAAGACTTGTATCATTCTGTTGGCATTGGCTTTGCTACCAAACAGCCCCAAATACATCTTTCTGCAAAATAAATGGGCTTGGATTAACTCAGTTTGGATGCTCTTGAACTGCAGCAGTCTCCTTGTGGTCTACCCTCTGACACCTAATTAACCTTCCCCTGAGCACGGCATTTATATTCTGGAGTACATGCACTCTCTCACAAAGTTCTTCTGCAATTACATGAACTTACATTTGGTCTTAACATATAACAAGAGCAAGTGTGGAGAGAACAGGGTGAGCAGAGGATGAACAGCTCAAGCATCCCCTGCTGCCTGCAGGGACAGGCTCCCTGTGCTCACCTGCACTGGTTTCTGAACTTGGTATTTGTGCAGTGAAAAGCAATCCTGGAATGAACAGCAGCATAAACGGGACCGCCCAAAGGATTTGCACCTCGGGAATCCCAGTGAAATCCTCATCAGGGATTTTACACCTGGTCTCTGCAGGAGGACAGTGCTTTAATAGAGGGGATGTGAATCTTCATCAAAAAGGTTTGCACATTCTCTGACTTTGCTTTCAAGTGATTTAATGTCCATTCCTCTTAAACTGGTTGGAAACTTGGGAGAGGATGAAACCAGAGGATGTTTTCAGAGCCTGGAAACAGTCAAGGCTGGATTCAACTGGGCTTGGGACAATCTGGTCCACTGAAAGGTGTCCCTGCCCATGGCAGGGAGTGGAACTGGATGAGCTTTAAGGTCTCTTCCAACCCAAACTATTTCGTGATTCAATGAAAGAGGGTAAACAGAAATGTGCCCTCAGACAGCTCATCCTGGCAGCAGATCCCAGTGCTTGAACCAGACTGGTTTGGTAACACTTGAGAGAATGGAACATAGAAATGCTTCACCTTCCTAAATACCTGAGTTTCACCATCACAGAGCAGCTTCCTGTGGAAAGTCAGCCAAAAATCCAATGGCATGCTGAAAGTGACTCCCCCAGGGTCTGGAGTCATCCTGTATCCCAGCCACTGAGCGCTGTGAATGATGAGTAAATGTCAGTGACTGAGCTCTGGCACAGGCTGGGCTGCATTGCTGAGCCCTGGCACAGGCTGGGCTGCATTGCCTGCTTTTGATTTACAAGAGTCAGTCCTGCATCCATCCTGCAGCTCTCAGAAATTTCCCTGAGAGGAGGAAACAAAGCAGATTTTGGCAAGGTTTGCTAAAGCAAGCCACAATTTTCTCTTTAAGGGCTTTTACCACTTGCAAATTTGCTTTTCTTGTATTTAAGCTCCTTCCTGGCAGGAGCCAGAGCCAAAGACTCTGGGGTATGGGGGTGATCCACAGCAGAAATGATAATTGCAAGGGCACGATGCTGAAGGGTTGGAGTGATGCCACCATGGGAAAGGCTTTCAGGAAGATGTTTTCAGTAGATGCTTTCAGGAGATGCTTTCAGGAGATGCTTTCAGAAAGATGCTTTTGGGACATGCCTTCAGAAGGTGTTTTCGGAAGACGGTTTCAGGAAAATGCCTTTGGGAGATGGTTTCAGTAAGATGTTTTTGGTAGATGCATTCAGGAAGATTCTTTCAGAAGATGTTTCAGCTCCACCATCTCTGCTGCTCTCTCCACTCAGCTACAGTGACTGCACTGGGGATCCTTGCCCACTGCTGGGCTTTGCTCTGCTCATAGAGTCCAGACTGGTTTGGGTTGGAAGGGACATTAAAGACCACCCAGTGCCACCCCTGCCATGGCAGGGACATGTCCCACTGTCCCAGGCTGCTCCAAGCCCCAATGTCCAGCCTGGCCTTGGGCACTGCCAGGGATCCAGGGGCAGCCACAGCTGCTCTGGGCACCCTGTGCCAGGGCCTCCCCACCCTCCCAGGGAACAATTCCTTCCTAATTGTCCTTTCAGCACTGACTCAGTGAGACTTTTCCTGACCACTCTGTAAGAGTCAAAATCCTTGAAATGCTCTTCCATTCTTAGCAGCAGCTGCTGCAGCTCTGGCAATAACTGCTGTCACATCTGGCTTCCAAGTGCAGGTGAGTGATGGCCAATTTTCTGCTGGTTGAGAATTTACTTCTGAAGTTCACCACCTGCCCTGGAGAGCTGCTCCCTCACCACCCTGAGCAGCACCTGGGATTTGAGTCCCAGCTCATTTTCAGCTACCAGCAAACCTCCACCACATCCTGCCTGGCCAGACCAGACAAAGACCCACAGCAGGGAAACAGGCAGTGCTTGCTCTGTTCTTTCATAAGAACTTGACTTGGTGCTGTATTTAAACATGAAGAACTGAGAAGGCAAAGACAGGGCTCTGCTCCTCACTGGCTGTTATTAAAACTCTAAATCAGGCTGCCTACAGAGCCATCCCTGCTACCTTTGCAAAATGAAAACAGGGAATTGGCCCCTTCTGCCTCTGAGGGAGGGTGCAAGCACTCTCAGTGATCCTAATAAAGCACTTGGATTTTCCTGAACCTGCCAGTTTGCAGTTTGCAATGTTGTAAATCACCACAACAGGGTTGTGGAGTAAAAGGACTTGAAAATGCTCCTCCTAAAGGGCAGCTCTGCCGTAACTCAGACCAGCAGCTGCCCAGATCTAGTTCAGCTGTAAATTCAGTGATGGATTTCTTAGAGGTAGAGATTCATACCCCAAAATCCCACATCTAGCCTAAAACTCCGACCCAGAACCATCCCCCCTGCTGGGGCATGGCTGGAAGAACTGCAGGGAACATGGGAGGGATCCTGGTTTAATCCCAGTGGCAACTCAACCCCACACATTCCAGTGGGATGGGGAAGACAATCAGAAGGGTAGAAATGAGAAAACTTGTGGTTGAGGTAAACATTTTAATAGGTAAAGCAAAAACTGTGTGTGCAAGCTAGGCAAACCAAAGAATCCATTCACTTCCCATCACAGGCAGGCGTTCAGCGATCCCGGGAAAACAGAGCATCCTCACTGGCATGGTGACTTGGGAAGACAAAAGCCATCACTGGGAATATTCCCTCTCTCCCTTCTTCTTCCCCCAGCTAAGTTTGACTTCATGTGGCCTGGGATATCCCTGGGATCAGCTGGGATCATCTGGGATTCTGGCTGTGCCTTCCCCAGCTTCTTGGGCACCCCCAGCCTCCCCTCTGGTGGGGTGAGGAGCAGAAAAGGCCCTAACTCTGTGTCAGCCCTGCCCAGCACAAATCTCCAGCACAAATCCCAACCACAGCCCCAGACAAGTTACTGTGAAGGAAATGAACTCTCTCCCACCCACATCCAGCACATGGTGGGATGGGGACATTAATCTATTATGTTTAGGCTGATATAACAGATTCTCTGTTTCAAAACACTGAAAGAAAATGCCATAATTTTGGTTTAGTTTGGATTTTTTGTTGTTATTACAAAAGGTTTAGGTTCTTTTAATTTCGTTTTCCAGGCAGCCTTTTCCTGCTCATATATCACTGTCCAGCTTCACCACAAAAAGCTCTGACTGACCTGAAAATGCATTGCCACTGCTCAGATAATTCATCTTCACTGCTGCCTGCCAAGTGAGAGTGCTGAATCTCTCCCATCCCCACCAGCCTGGTCACAGCCTCCCCCAGCCAGGCCAGCAAAGCTCTCACCCACAGAGGGGACTCAGCAGAGGGTTTTTTCCTGTCTGATCAGAAAACAGAACCTTCCTTCATCTTCTGGAATGAACTTTTCTGCCCTTCTATAGAGAGGAGACCAGCAAAGACACCAGGGTAGAGCACTGGTGATGCATTTCATACCATCAGAGAATCCCAGACTGGTTTGAGTTGAAAAAGACCTTAAAGCCCACCCAGTCCCTCCCCTGCCATGGCAGGGACACCTTCCACTGTCCCAGGCTGCTCCCAGCCCTGTACAGCCTGGCCTTGGACACTGCCAGGGATCCAGGGGCAGCCACAGCTGCTCTAGGCACCCTGTGCCAGGGCCTGCCCACCTCCCAGAGAAGTATTCATAGACAGAAGTGAACTTGGATAAAAGATCTACTGAGACCAATTTGCAATTTTTTTCTCTCTGAAAGCAGGCAAAATTATTTTTTAACTTTTCTGGGCCTTTTCTCTCACCCATCACCTCAGGTACCCTCTCAGAGAACAAGTGATGAGCCAAGGGCTCAGGGTAGGACCTTCTTCTGTCACATCTTACACAAGATGAAGGGACCTGTTAAGTTGGGCAGCTCCATGGAGCAAAACACCTGAGCTGCTCAGCTCTGCCAAGAGCAGCTCCGGCAATAATTATTGCACTGACTTAAATCACATCTGAAAGGAACACAGAAATTCCATGTGTTCTTCCCCCTCAGAAAGAGCAAGGATTTAAGATGAGTTTTGTTCTCTCAGTGCAGGAGCAGCTCCTCTGGAGTGGATAGAATCCTGCTGAGAGTAAATACAATAATCTGGTCCAGTTCCTGTCCCTGCTGCTTCTCAGCCCATTGAATAACCATGAACTAACTCACCCAGCATTCCCGAGGGGGAAAGGATTAGGCCCATCCAGCACACTGAGGAGCACAAATTAAATTACACATTCCAGCCAAAAGCCTCTCGTGTGGCCTCCAGCAAACTTCCCCCCTTATCCAAGACTCTGATTTCCATAAAGTTCTAATGATGCCACAGGACACATCTCCAGTGTATCAATCTGTCCCCACAGCAAACTCAACTTCACGTTTCTGCCTTTGGGAGCTCCCTCTGCAGAGCTGCCTCCAGCACAGGAAGGACCTGGAGCTGCTGGAGCAGATCCAGAGGAGGCCACAGAGATGCTCCAGGGCTGGAGCCCCTCTGCTCTGGAGCCAGCTCGGGAGAGCTGGAGGGGTTCCCCTGGAGAAGAGAAGGCTCCAGGGAGAGCTCAGAGCCCCTTGCAGGACCTAAAGGGGCTCCAGGAGAGCTGGAGAGGGACTGGGGACAAGGGATGGAGGGACAGGACAGGGAATGGCTTCCCACTGCCAGAGGGCAGGGCTGGATGGGATATTGGGAAGGAATTGTTCCCTGGGAGGGTGGGGAGGCCCTGGCACAGGGTGCCCAGAGCAGCTGTGGCTGCCCCTGGATCCCTGGCAGTGCTCAAGGCCAGGTTGGATGGGACTTGGATCAACCTGGGAGAGTGGAAGCTGGGATTTGCTCTTAATACAAATGCAAACAAAAGTTTTTTACCCATTGGCCCAGCACAGACACCCCAACAACCCCACCCTGTCCATCCCTGGCAGCGCTGTCCAAACGCTCCTGGAGCTCTGGCAGCCTCGGGGCCGTGCCCATTCCCTGGGGAGCCTGGGCAGTGCCAGCACCCTCTGGGGGAAGAACCTTTCCCTGGGATCCATCCCAGACCCCCTGGCCCAGCTCCAGCTGTTCCCTGGCTGCTGTCCCTGTCCCAGGGAGCAGAGACCGGAGCTGCCCCTGGGGAGGAGCTGCAGCCCCACTGAGCTCTGCCCTCAGCCTCCTCTGCTCCAGCTGGACAGGCCGAGTGCCCTCAGCTGCTCCTCGTGTGGCCCCTCCAGACCCTTCCCCATCCTCGTGTCCCTCTTTTGGACACTTCCAACACATTTGGATCTTTGGCACAGAAAGATCCCCCCTGGGGGCCCCCAGGGACTGTCTGTCCTGTGTCACCTCCCAGCTCTGCTCCTTTGGCACCAGGATGGCAATTAGCTTTGAGACTGTTTTTTTCTTGTTTTCCCAGTTCAGCCACTTGAGGAAAGACAATCAGGGTTGCCATGGCAACGGAAGGATGACTTCTTAATTTGTGGGATTCTTTCTCTAATTATTCTGAGAATTGTAATCCCATGAAAACTGCATCCTTTGGAGAAATTCAGTTAAGAGCTGCACTGGCACTGAAGGAGAAGTTAAAAAGAAAGGAAAGCTAATGAAGATGTTTTTGCGCAAAAGAATGAAAAAAAAATTGGTGAATTTTCCTTGCTTGTTTCATGTGCCGACAAGAACAAATGTCTGGTGTTATCCAGAAATAAGGGCCTGGAATGGGTCCTAAACCTGAATTATTCATGAGTAATTCAAGGTGTTTTTACAGACTTTCTGAGGAACAAGAGTATCAGGCAGAACTAACACATATAACTGAAAATAAAACCGTGTAAAACTTAATGGAGAACAAGTAGGATTTCAAGGGCTATTTAAATGGAGAGGCACCAAAGGAAAATATAACTTTTTAGTACATTTTTTTCATCCCCAAATCTTAAAACTCAAGACACAGGACAGAAGCAGCACTGCTTTCATTTTGTACAGGATGAAGAGACGCCATGGCTTGCTCAGGGTGGGCAGTGAAGGACAGGCAGGGGAGGATGGAGCCAGAGTCCCTGGGATGTCCCAGCTGACTTTGGAGCTGAGCAGGTGCCCCACGAGTCACCTCAGACGTGAACATCTTGGAACCCCGATGAACCCCGGAGAGAGGGCTGGTGAATCTGTTACTGCAGAGAAGCTGGGAATGTCAGAGGCAGCCTCTGGGTGCTGAGAAACACCTCTGAAAATCCAGTATCTCCTCGCTGGGGCCCAGAGCCTCCAGGTGCATTAATATTTCTGCAGGAAGTGGAGGAGGAGGAGGAGGATGAAGGCACCTGGAGCATCCTCTCTGCTGCGGGGGGAGAAATCTTCCCCCCAAATTCATTCTTCCACTGGAAAATGCTGGTTTAGCTCTCTGCCAATATCATGTTTTCATCATCACCTTTCTTTTGAGGGAAATGGGCATGGAAATAGAGCATTTAATTGTCTTACTTTCTAACAGCTTTGTTGCCCAGAGCAGCTGTAGCTGCCCCTGGATCCCTGGAATATCCACGGCCAGGCTGGATGGGGCTTGAGCAGCCTGGAATAGTGGAAAGTGTCCCTGCCCATGGCAGGGAGTGGCACTGGATGATTTTAAGGTCCCTTCCATCCCAAACCAGTCTGAGATTCTATGAACTTCCTTTAGAAGGCATTTCCCAAAATGCAGCCATTTGAATATTTTTGGTTTTCTTTCAAGGAGACTTCTTTTTCTTTTCAATTGCTTTTATTGCTTTCATTTTATACCCCATTATAAATCCAAGCACAATATTAAATGCCCTGAAATCTAATAAAAATTTCAATTTTCTCTATATATTAAAAAGCTGTTTAACTGAGCCAAAGCTACTTTGGAAGTGATCAGATTTAATTTCAGGGGAAATGTCAACATTCAACATTAAGTTCCTGTTTAGAAAGGTGGACTCCTTTATGTAGCTGAGCTCTCCCTGCTAAGGGGAGCTCTGTGTCCCCACTTTGAAGACACTGGCAGTAAAAATTTAAGTGACAAGAGAATCCAAAGGATTGGGGAAAGCCTGAGAAATGGAGGGAGAGTTACAGATCACAATTAACTTAACCAAAGTCCTTCTTCCAGGAGTCGTTGTAGTTGGCCCAATGCTCCCTGACTTCCCTTCCAAATGCCTGTTGTCCTTTCTTTCCTTCAAAACCCATGGCAAAAGCAGCAACCTGTGAAACTGAAATCCCAGTGGGATATTGATGGGACATTTCCCTGGTGCTCAATGCAATCACAGAATGATCTGCAGCTGGGCCAGGGAAGGATCTGGAGTGGCTGAGGGAGCTGGGAAAGGGGCTCAGCCTGGAGAAAAGGAGCTCAGGGGGCCCTTGTGGCTCTGCACAACTCCCTGACAGGAGGGGGCAGCCGGGGGGGTCGGGCTCTGCTCCCAGGGAACAGGGACAGGAGGAGAGGGAACGGCCTCAGGCTGGGCCAGAAGTTTGGATTGCATATTAGGGAAAATTTCTTCGTGGAAAGGGCTGTCCAGCCCTGGCACAGCTGCCCAGGGCAGGGGTGAAGTCCCCATCCCTGGAGGGGCTTAAAAGCTGTGTGGATGTGGCACTTGGGGATGTGGTCAGTGGTGGCCTTGGCACTGCTGGTTTAACTCAGTTGGACTCGACGGACGCAGAGGACTTTTCCAATCTAAATTATTCTGTGATTTCAGACAAACCTCTTCCTTGGACTGCAGCCATCATTGCTATTTCTTTTTCCTTTCCTTTCCTTTCCTTTCCTTTCCTTTCCTTTCCTTTCCTTTCCTTTCCTTTCCTTTCCTTTCCTTTCCTTTCCTTTCCTTTCCTCCTTTTTCTCTTCAAGCCCAGAGGGAAACATCAAAACAATGAACTGGCAGAAAACACAGCAATTTCCAGGGCTAAGGAGAGGGCTCTGGCCTAGGGCAGTGGGGATCATGTGCTGAGCCACCTGGGGGGACCAAAGCACCTCTTTTTCTCTGTAAAGCATGGCATTGCTGTGTCTGTGAGGTCAGTCTTGCCTTTCTCATTGCAAACCCTTTACCTGGGCTGTGCTTCCGGGAGGGCTCAGGCCGGGCTGTGGAAGCAGAGGGGCTCACACAGGTCGGGACGCTTCTTCATGCCCTTCCTCGCTCGAACGGAGCCGTTCCCGGTGCTGCGGGGCGAGACCGCTAGCACTGCAGCAAGTGCTGCAGACACAAGAGGGCAGGCACAGGCTGTGCAAGGCAGAGAGGGCTCCGCTGCCGCGTCCCTCAGCCAGCCCGGCCCTCTCCACTTCCCTCCATCCCTGCCAACGGGGGAAAAGGGGATTTTCCTCAGGGATATGTCTGCTGGCCCTGCCTGGCTCATCTGCTGAAGCAGATTTGAAGCAGCACGTTCTGCGAGGAACACCCAGGGGCTGAGCCTGACTGGGCTGTGAGCCCCCCTTAGCAGCTCCTCCGCCCGCCAGGGACGCTCCACATTCCCTGGGCGTTCCCTAGTGCAGTGTCCTTAGCTGGGCTCTGCCACCTCAGGGGGCTTACGGGGCCAGCCAGGCTGCCCTGTTCTCCCGCTGCGTGTCCCGTGGAGGCGCTGTTCACAGGAGTGGCCAGAGGGGCCATCAGCCCTTACCAGACCTTGCATCCCACGTCCCCCACCCTTGCTGGTGTCACCCCACAGCCCATCCCCAATGCACTGCTTTGCTTGGTTCCCAGGACATCGTGGCTGATGGCAGCTCCTGGGCACAGCCTGAGCCACCAGCCCTCACTGGAGCAGCTGTGGCTCCCCCATCCCTGGAACTGCCCAAGGCCAGGCTGGACAGGGCTTGGAGCAGCCTGGGACAGTGGAAGATGTCCCTGCCCATGGCAGGAGGTGGGATGAGATGATCCGTTCCAACCCAAACCATTCCACGATTCCGTGATTTATCTGCCTGGTTTGTGCCGATCCCCACGAGCAGCGGAGCAGAGCCGGAGCCGGAACCAGTGCCGGTGCCAGGCAGCTCTGCTGGTCACGGGGCTGTTCCCTCCAGGCTGCAGCCAAAGATCCCTGCACAGTTCAACAATAAAAGGCAGCAGATGGTTTCTGGTGTAAATTACAGCGAATGGGATTGCACGGGGAGAAAATGAAAGCATTAACACACCGGGCAGGCCACTGCAGGCATGGGGAAGGGAGGGGGATTTGCAAATGGGCTGGGAATGGGTAGGAAAGGGACCCCATCCCGGCCAGGAAATTTTTAGAGGGGAAGGGTCTTTTCCCTGACCATGCAGGGGTGTTGAGCACAAGGGGAGACAGGCAGCGAGGTCTGGAGCCAGGAGCAAAGGTGCTGTGGCCACTCTGTCCTCAGCTGCTTTAGTTCTGGGCCACAGCTTGTTTGGGCGTGCTCAGCTCTGCCTTTCCCACCCTCCTGGAAAGGGGCACCACAAGGTGCAGGAGGTCTGTGCATCTCTCCTTGGCTGAATTTCTGTGTAATGCAGAAGGAACACAGCTCTGTTTAGCCACCAACGGACTGTATTGAGAGCCTGGCTTCACTCACAGGCACCGATGCAGGAGGAGAGACCATATTTTGCATTTCAGGGCTGATGTGGATTTGTACAAGAGGAAGCCGGACTCTGGAGGCAGCTCCTGCTCCCTCTGCACCCCAGCCATCCATGAGAACACAGTGCTGGAGCCTTCCAGCTATGGGAGGAGGGTTCAGTTTCAGGGCAGCAACCTGGTATGCTGAAAAGTTCTCCTGGGAAATCCAGCTTAGGGCTCCAAGTCCTCTGCCGTCTCTTTTCCTCAGATTCCCTGGTGTAAAATGGAGAGAATAGCGTTGTAGCAGGGCTGGGATGAGTAGCTCGGACTGAGAGATATTCCCATAGGAACATCCGTGCTGAGGGGTGCCACAGCTGGGCTTGCCTTTGGCTGCCAAGGCCAAATGTGGAGACAGCAAAGCTGAAATGATCTTATCTCTGGGTGAAAATCGTGGGGAGGACAGGGTGGCTCATGGCCTGGGGACAAGAGTCTTGGGGGTCCATCAGTGAAGCCAAGCACCTGAAAGGTGAAGGGACCAAATGGTATAAAGGGTCTGCTGCCATGGTAACAGCACTCAGGGTTATAAATCCAGAAACTGGGCTCATTTTATCCCATATAATCTTTTAAGGTGGCTGAGAGTCATGAGGCATTGCCCTGCAGACCGTGACAGGCTCTGCCTGTGCTTCACTCCTCTGCTCCCACCTCATCCCAGCTGGGAATGTCACCTCCTGGATGCTTCATGCTCTGGGACCCTCACCTGCTGTAGGGCTGGGTGCTGTACAGAGACAGAAATCCTGGGGTTTAATTCTAGATCTGAAAAAAAGCAAGCCAAACCCCTGCTGTTCATGGAGCCGATATGGAGGGGAGTTACTCTGGCCCTGCTCAGACCCAGCACCTCACACCTCTGGTACAGATCCCCCTCGTTCCCACTCCTGCAGTGGCACCACGGATGCTCTCCTGTACTGAGGCACCGTCACAGAGTCTGCAGCACCTCTTGGGTAGGAAACCGTCCCCAGTTTTCCTTCCCTCCACCCCCTCCTCCGTCCCAACCTCCCTGCTGAACGCACATCTGGGAGCTCTTTCCCCAGACATCCGTCACAGCCGCCTTCTAGCAGCAAACAGAACATCTGGAGATCCTGCTGGTTCGGAGCCTTCCGAGCCTCGGGGTATTGAGCCGGGGGGCTCGGGAGCTCCTGAGCACAGCACTCCCGGCCCCACCGAGGCACAGCCACGTCCAGACTCAGCCCAGGCTGGAGCTGGGGGTCTCGGGTCGCAGCCCCCTCTCCCTGCCCTGCCGCGGGGCTCCGGATCCGTGTGTGACTCACGGCTCCCAGCGCTTCTCCCTGGAAGTCCTGCAGGGAAGGGAAGCTCTGAGACAGACAGAGGAGAGATGAGAGGTGCTGCAGCCCCTCTGCTGCCGCTCCCCGCGTCTTGCCCTGCCTGGGTTTTGCTCGGAGCTGCCGTGTGAAGGACAAGCGGGTTCGTGCCGTTGCTTTCTCATCTGCGTGTTGTGCGTGCACGGAACTGAGCAGAAATCTCCGCCTTTTCTTTTATTTTTCAGCCTTTCCTTTTACTTTTTTAGCATTTATTTTTCCTTCCCCCCCTTTCCTCTCCTATTTCTCCCGCTGAATTAGCTGCCCACCTTTCCCTTGCAAATCACACCGGCAGCGCAGGCTGGGTTTTCGGGGTGGTGTTTTCTGCCCAAAATGGAGAGGTGGGGAGGAGGAGAGATGCCTAAATCTTGCAGTCGCATCCCCGGAGCTCGGGGAGCGTCTCCCGGTCGGGCTGAAGACATCCGGGAAGCAGCATCCTCGGCTTTCCGCACTAGTTAACAGCCTGCGAGCTGCCTCCACTTGTTTTAGGCTCGCTCGCTTAATCTCAGCTCCCCTCAGCGCGTGTGTGCCTGTGTGTGTGTGCAGGGGGAGGACTTTATTGCCATTGGCTCAGCTTTCGCTGCCCACCCACATCTCTTCCACATCACCTTGGTGTCTCCCTAAATAAAACCAGCCCTCCTTATCGCACCGAGGAAATCAAGAGCAAGAGTTTGAATGGATTTTATATAAATATTTACCCCAACGAAGGTACTGCTGAGCTCGTGGGATAAACTCACAGCAGCTGGTCTCACTCTGCTTCCCTCGCCTGCCTCTAAAAGGGTTTAATTACTTTGCAGAGGAGAGGGGAGAGATCCAGATCCCAGTTCTGGCTCCAGACTGACCCAAAAAGCAGGACCAGGATTTAACTGAACCATGGATCTGAAGGACAGCACCAGCGAGGGCAGCATGGGCAGCCTGCAGCCTTCCAGCATCCAGATTTTTGCCAACACCACCACGCTCCATGGGATCCGTCACGTCTTCGTCTACGGGCCGGTGACCATCCGGCGCCTGCTCTGGACCTTGGCCTTTGTGGGCTCGCTGGGTCTCCTCCTGGTGGAGAGCTCGGACAGGGTAGCTTTTTACTTCTCCTACCAGCATGTGACCAAAGTGGACGAGGTGGTGGCGAACAGCCTGGTATTTCCCGCTGTCACCATCTGTAACCTCAACGAGTTCCGCTTCTCCCGGCTCACCACCAACGACCTGTACCACGCTGGGGAGCTCCTGGCTCTGCTGGATGTCAACCTGCAGATCCCCAACCCTCACCTGGCTGACCCCACTGTCTTAGCCATCCTCCAAGAAAAGGCCAACTTTAAGCAGTATAAACCCAAAGTTTTCAGCATGCAGGAGTTCCTGGCACGGGTTGGCCACGACCTGAAGGATATGATGCTGTACTGCAAGTTCCGAGGCCAGGAATGCAACCACAAGGACTTCAAAACAGTGAGTATGAGCAGACACTCTGCTTTGCTTTTCTCTGGGCATGTGGACTGTGGTGCTGCAGGACCAGGACAGCCCTGGAGGTCACTGGCCAAGCCTTGTGGGCCCCATGTGATAAGGCAGTGGCTGCTGGGCTCTGGCATGGTAGAGAAGGAACAGGAGGAAGCCTGTTGAGTTGAAGTTTGTTTGTTGGAGTCCTAACAGGGGTTTCGTGGGGCCAGACCTGCAAGGGGCTTGTAGCGGGTCCAGCCTCCGTCCTGCGTAAGGCCCACAGCTCCCAGGTGGCTGCTTGGGGTCAGACGGGTCCTGCTGAGCATCACAGGGGGCCTGGCGGTCTCGTGCCACGGCCAGTGGATGTCGGCCAGCTGAAGGAAGCAGAGAGGGCTGGACAGAGCCAGCAAGAAGGGCAGGTGCTCGGGGCTGGTCTGAGCAGTGTCCTACTGTATTTCTCCAGGTGTTTGCAGCTTTGCTGGAACCGTGGAAGGGAAATTTTTCTGCTTGTTCCTGGCGTTCGTAGCTCATAAATCCTGGTTTGCCGTGGAGTGTGGGCAGCAGATGGGTACCTGCCAGGTGCTGTGTCCTTCCTGTGCTGTGTTAGAGGAAAGGTAGGGAAAGAAAAGGAGAGGAAAAGCAACGAGGCTGAGCTCTGATCCTGGTCTGTTCTGAGATGGAGTGAGCCGGGTACTTGAGCATCCTGAGGGAAGCAGCTGCTGCTCAATTTCCAGCTTCTGTCTGGCACCCTGATGGCAGTGCAGGCTGGCCTGGGTGCTGTGGTGCTAAATGTGTCAGTGTAAAATAAAAATAACAAGGAGGTTGTCTGGATGAAGTGATGCCCCTGAGTTCTGCTGGGGCAGGTGAGGGGGCTGGGCAAGGGGCTGCAGAGGTGGCTGAGCCCCATCCTGGCCGAGGTAGGGAGTGCTGAGGTCTGGGCTAAGTCCCTCTGTGCTCTCAGGCCATGCTGGGCAGTGCCTTGGCTCTGTGATCCTGGAGTCAGGAATGTTACAGGTTTCGGGTGGTTGTTTCTTGGGAGTGCTGCTGCTTGTTCTGCTCAGGTGTTTTCTGCGGAAAGCAGGTCCTGGGCAGGGTTTGTGATCACCTGGTTCATCGGCAGGATCTTTGTCTGGCTTTGGGAGAAGGGAATATTTTGTTTCTGCTGCTTTGGATCTCCCAGCAAATGAGTCCAACTGACTCCAGCTCCAAAGTCATTGCCATCCCCTGCAGTGTGCTCTCTTTAAACCTCTGAGCAGGAACATAGAATTTTATGCCTTTTTTATTGCCTGTGTATAACTCTGATGCTGTGCCTATTTTAAACTGGATATCCAGGCAAACCATTCCCTTGTTTCCACTCCCTGGGCAGGTCTGAGCAGGGGTTGGGTCATCCAAGTTGTAGGATGGTGTCAACCAAGTCCCAAGGAGAGGAGCTTGCTAAAGAAAAGCCATGTGTGACCAAGTCTGGAGAATGGGATAAAAAAGGAGAAACAGATGCAAAAGTCCAGGGGACAGAAGAGTTGGGGAGTGAGGTCAGATCCCAGGAGGATGGACACTGTAGCCAAGTGTGGGGAGCAGGAGGTATTCTGCCTGTGGACTTGCCAAGAAGGAAGTAAGAACCAGCCAAAAGCAGAAACCTCAAAGCCAGGGAGCAACCAGCACTTTCAAAGCACCTTGCAGGGCTTAAAAAAGGACTTTAAAAAGCAGGACCTGTTCTTAGGGAAGACAGGACTCTTGGCAGCCCCCCTGGGACCCAGAAGGGTGTCACCCTGGATACTGAATTTTTGAGGTAATTGTTTCTGAAAGAATTATTTTAATTTTCTTTTTTTTTCCATGGGGGATACTGTAGTTTCCAGAAAGACAAACATTCCCTGTCTGCCAAATAAATGCTCTGCTAAAACTGATCAGGGCCAGCTAGAAAGAGACAGGATATTATGGACTGACAGCGCTTGTCCTTGTCAAAGTGAGAGATTGAGTGCAATACTTCAGCCCATTCTGCAAAGGAGCTCCTACCTGAGCCAGAAGACAACATTGTGTCTCACAGAGGCACGGCTTCAGTCTCCCTGACTCCAGGTAATCCCCCAGGTTACAGAAATCCAGGAAGCAGCACTCAACAGGGACACAACAACCCTGTTTTCCTTCCAGATTTTACCTCTTGGAGATAAAAGGCAGCAAAAAGTGTCTGTTTGAAGGATGAGTAGGTGTCTCCACAGGGAGAATGCTGTAAAGGTCTGCGAGCTGCCTCCAGGCTGAATCAGAACCTCATGTCCTGGATGAATTTTGCATTTAATCACCACCAACCTGTTGCAGCTGCACACGGGCTCAGTGACAGCACATCCATCCTGATGCAGCGCCCGCTGGAGAAGAGTCATCACTGAAGCCTGATTTGTTTCTGAGGGGAAACAGGGTGTAAATCCCAGGGCAGTTCTGCAATACATCAGCAGGGTGAAGAACTACAAGGTTTTTACATACACTCCCCAAATCCTGGCAGCCGGGAGTAGAGACGGCAGGAGCTTTGCAGCAGGGGGCTGCACCAAACAGGAGCTCTGCAAGAAGGTGCAGCTGGAGGAGTCACTGCTGTGCTGCCTCTGGTCAGCTCTGCCGTCTGGTGCAGGGCGGGTGCTGTGTGCAGGGTGTCCCTCAATAAAGCCCACAGCGCTGCTGCTGCTGCCTGGAGAGCAGGAGCTGCAATGGCAGCATCTTGGCACTTTGAAAACGTGACTTCACTCTCCTTCCTCCTCCACTGCCCTGTTTAAATCCTCTGTCACTGCTTCATTAACAGGATTTGAGCTGTGCTTTCCCTACGCTTCCTGTTCCTTCTCCCCCTAATGCCTCTCAGATAACATCTCCCATATTAAGGTCTGCCCACAGGAGAGTCCCCACAGCTTTTCTGCAGAGATACCCCAAAGGGAACAGCCAGGTCTTAGCAGGATGTGCTGATCCTGCGCTGGATTGCCGCGCACAGAACAGCAGAGAAGATAATGCAGAGCTCTGCTGTAGGCAAGGCAGTGAAGAAGAGAAAATTGGCAGAACACGCTTTAGCAAAGCCATTGCCTTGGAGTATTTGGAGGAGGAAAGCCTGATAAGAGCAGCAGCCAAGGAAATCCCCTCCTTGTTTTCTGCATTGCTCCCCCCAGGAGATCCTGGTTGGAAATGACCTCACAGATGCCATTTTCCTGGAGGAGCTGTGCTCCTGCTGCTCGATGTGACATCAAGGTCTTCCCATCCCACTGCTGCTGAGCCTGGCAAAGCTTGGGCTCATCAGCCCTCACAACATCACTGGGATGTTCTGGCAGTCCCTGTGCGTGTGTGGAGCAAAGCCTCTTCCCTGGGGCTGCTGGTGTGGCTCGTGGTCCTTCACTGTTCCAGCCTGGGATGAGCTGGGCAGTGGCAGGGGAGCCTTGCAGGAGGATTTTGTGTGTGACCCAGCAAATGGGGGGGTAACGGGGAGAAAACCTCTGAAAACCCTTTCAGGCCATGGGGCAAATACAGAGTGAGGGATGGGATGGCCTGGGAGTGGGTAGTGGGAATGTGAGCAGCAGGGGAATGGGATTCCTCAGCTCCCCCTAACTGAGAAATGCTCCCCAGCAGCAGAGCCCTGCCCAGCACAGCCCGGCCGCGGCTCTGGGGGAGGTTCTGGGTGCCTGCTCTGGGTGTCGGGGCTGGGAACACGTTCCTCAGTCGGGTCGTTTGCTAAATGCAGTGTTGGGCTGTGCTTCTTCACACATCCAATCATTCCAGCTAACACAAACTTTTCCCTTGTGCCTGCTCTGCCTCATCAGGTGTCTATTTATTGCCAGTGGCCATGACAATTGAAGGATAGAACTCATTTATTTTCAATACACATTCTTCTGACAAACAGGGTCCACATAATGGAGTGTATCTCATGTGAATATTGCTATTTTAAGACACGAGTTTCTGTCAATCTATCTGGCTTTCTCTGTACATATTTTTTCTGCCATTCTTTGTACATATTTTTTCTGCCATTCTTTCTAGTGCATCTATCAGGCCAATGTTTAGTGAATAGCTTCGGCTTTTTAGACTAAATAGTCCATTCTCATCTCCTGTTATACAACTTCCACTTTCTTCAAGAAAAGAAGTCAGAATAGTGCGTACTTGATTCAGAAAAACATTACTTTTCTATTTAACATTTTTTCTGGAGAGTCATGACTTTTTCCAAACTTTGCTCCAGAATCTGAGATGCCATAATGAGATCTGCTGTAATGAGATGTGCAGTAATGAGATGTGCAATTCAGTGATAACTTTTACACAAACACGCTGTTCTCCCAGTAGGAAATCGGGTCTCTGTGCAGCCTTCCCAGTCTGCACTGGAAAATCTCAATTTTGCAGGTGCTGTTGAGGGTCTGGGTGTGGGCACAGGCACAGAGGGAGTGCAGGGTTATCATTTTGCTGCTGGTGGCGTCTCGTTGGGTTTTTAAAAAGAGGTGGATTGCTCCTGGCTCAGGTATCTGACAAACCCTTCCCTTGGGAAATGCAGACCCTCATTCCACCCAGTGCTTTTCTGGATTAAATTTCCCTGTCCCATAAGGATTTATGGATGTCATAGTTCCCTGTGACACTGATAGGGTTTGTATTTCCTTTATTTATTTAAAAATGGTATGATAATGCTTTAAATTTCACAGGAAGTTTCATGGGTAGATTCCAGTTGGGATCAATGCTTGTGAAAAACCACTCCTGAGTTGGAATGGTTAATAGAGTTAAAATCTAATTAAGGCTGTTGAACTTCAGTGAGGTCTTTTCATGGCAAACCCGGTGTTAAATCCTTTAATACTGGAAGTATGAACACTGTTGTGAAACAACTCCAAAGGAGAGAAGCTACAGAAATGAGCTGCAGGTTGTTAAATTGGGATATTGGTGCTTCACATTTGGGATGCTGATCTGACTGCAGACCTGACCAGAGCAGTAACAAAGTCCTCCTTATCTGTTTGGATGTGGTTTGAGCTGTTTCTAAGCCAAGCATGCTACCCTGCCTCCCTCGGGCTTTGGGATGGGGAATAACTTAAACAAGTGGGAAATGTGGAAGGAAATGTGGAAATGGGAAGAGGGTCAGCCAAAGTGTCAGAGACAGCAGGAGAGCAGAGGGGATGAGTGAGGAGGGAGATGAGGCACAAGGAGGGCCCTGGGAGAGGAAGGACAAAGAATTTGTGTGTGTAAGAGCCAGCTGTGGGCTCAGCCTTCCCTTGCTGGAGCAGCTGGCACTTGGTTTGGAGGAGAGCAAGAACTACTCCTCACTTCTGAGTGATTCCCATTCATCAGTTATTCATCAGAAGGCCAAGTGAGAGATCCTCTGTCCTCCACACCCCACCTGCCCAGGGATTTGCACTCCAAACAGCAGCTGGAGCTGGAGCAAAATGCAAATCTGCCCTTGGGATGGGGAAGAACTGCTGAGCAAGGAGGGTGTCATTGGAGTTCCAAGGATAGAGGAGATGTTTGAGGGCTGCCAGGCTTTATCGGAATTGTCCTGGGAATTGCATGAGGCTTTTCGTAGTGTTGGAAATACCTCTGAGTGTGGCTTCTTGTGCCTCAGCTCCTTGCTCCCAGACAGGCACTGAGAACTGAAGTGCCCAAAGCTGTGGAGAGTCAAGGCTGTCAACAACAGAGAACAGATCTGATAAATGTCCGCCAGCCACCATGTCCTGGTGCCTCCTGCACCCGTGGCTCTCTGTGACTAACACAGCTCATGTCACAGGGTCTCCCTGGCAACTGGCCCTCGGTGAGTTCTCCTGGGTACAGTTTTCTGTCTGCAGTGGGTGGAGGGTGAAACCACAGGGAGCTTTCAGATGTACTTGCACTCTCTCTACAGAAACCAGACCGCATTTAGTCATGCCCAAAGCTAAAGTAAAGGCCAAAAAAGACAAGAAATATATAAAAAACACAGCCTGGTTTCCAGCTGGAGAGGTAAAGTGGAACAACACAGCTTGTCCTGACCTTCCATAACCTCCCAGATGTCCCCTCTTGGGGAATCTTTGTGCTTATCTGACCAAGTGCAGTGATGCCCTGTGAAAAATCTGTGTGGCTGCTATGGGTTTAATCTAAACCCTCCCTGAGACGTTCTGACTGCCACATCCATGATCCCCACGGACAGAAATGGGTAAAAATCTAAACCAGTGGTCATGAAGTGAAACAGGAGAAATTCCCACTTGATTAAAGAAGAAAACAGGTCTGACTTCAGTGAGGGTCTCTGGCCTCTTGAGGTCCCTTCCAAGAATTATGATTCTATAACAAAAAGCAGGTGCAGACCTGCTGGGTCTTAAATGCTTTTGCTATTTTTGGAGCATCTAATTTTTTCATAGAGACATAGAACCCTGGAATGGTTTGGGTTGGAAGGGACCTTAAAATCATCCAGTCCCACTCCCTGCCATGGTCAGGGACACCTTCCACTGTCCCAGCCTGCTCAAGCCCTGTTCAGCCTGGCCTTGGACAATTCCAGGGGTCCAGGGGCAGCCACAGCTGCTCTGGGCACCCTGTGCCAGGGGCCTCCCCACCCTCACAGGGAAGCATGTTTTCCTAATATCTAATCCAAACCTACTCTGTTTCAGTTTAAAGCCATTCCCCCTGGCCCTGTCACTCCAGGCCCTTGTCCAAAGTCTCTCTCCATCTCTCTTGGACCCCTTTAGGCACTGGGAGGGGCTCTAAAGGAGCTCAGTCTCCCTGGAGCTTCTCTCCTCCACGCTGAGCAGCCTTGCAGGACCTTGCACTTGGACTTGATGGACTTTGTGAGGGTCACACATTCCCACCTCTCCAGCCTGTCCAGGTCCCTCTGGATCCCATCCCTTCCCTCCAGCGTGTCACACAGCTTGGTGCCATCAAGCTTGCTGAGGGCACCCTCGTTCCCATTGTTTGTGTCACCAACAGAGATGGAAAGCACAGCCCTAACCCTGAGGAGCTCTGCCTGTCTCTGACCTGCTCTTGTGCTCAGGTCGCCCTCAGCCTTCCTGAGAAATGAAAGCCAGTTTGGGAAGACAATCACCTTCCTCTCTGTGAACTCTGTGCATGAATTCAAGTTTGCATTATTGACTGTTGGGGTTTTAAAAAGGGGTTCTCAGGGTTTTTTTTCCTTTTTCTCTTAAAGAATTTTTCCCCATACATGTTGCTAGGAAACAAATTGCTGAGTATTAAGAGAGACAAAAGACCTGGCCAGAGGGACAGGTCCAGGTGGCTGATTTATTTTACCTAGGATGTTATCGTGAAAAGCGAGAGACGAGGAGATTTTGAACTGAATAAAAGAAGGGAGATAGGACCCCTATCTCTCTTGCTCTTCCGGCATTGGAGCGGAGAGTGGCTGCTCTCGTGGTGCAGAGAATCCATCGCTTTGCGCTCTTGCTGCCGGAAAAGCCCGGGACTCCAAGCCCGCCTCTCCGTGCCCCGGTGGGAGCCGCGCGGNCAGGGAGGTTTGTGAAGCTTTTCCCTTCCCTCCCTTCCCGGCCCGGCCCGGCCGCCATCGCCGCGTGAGGGCTGAGCTCGCTCCGGAGCGCCCCCTGCTGGCGCGGGAGAACCATAGCACCCACCCTGCTCCCCGGAGCCGCCAGCGCCCCTGCCGGCCGTGAGCGGAACTGCACCCAAGGGAAAGGGCCTGACAGGCGGGAGAGACCGGCACCGGGTTCTGGTTCTGTTTGGGGTTATTGCCAGAGTTATTGTTGGGTGTTTGCCTTGTTTTACATATATATATATATATTAGTAAAGAGCTGTTATTCCTATTCCTCATATCTTTGCCTGAAAGCCCTTAATTTCGAAATTATAATAATTCGGAGGGAAGGGCGTTGCATTCTCCATTCCAGGGGAGGCTCTTGCCTTCCTTAACAGACACCTGTCTTTTCAAACCAAGACATTGACCTAAGGACAAAAATTGTCCTAAAATGCAAGAGTTGCTGACAGCTCCATCTGCACTGAGCATTGAGGCATTCACAGCTCTGACTCCATAATGAGTCCGCCACAGTTTCTCTGAGCAAACCCTTGTCTTTTCTCATTTCCTGAAAGTATCCCTATTTGCTTTAGGAGCAGATAGTGGAGATTCCCTGAAAAAAAACTCCTCAAATCCATCACTCAGCTGCTGCTGACAGAAAATGTGCCTGGCAGCTCCCGAGGAGCGGCAGGATGGGCAGGTCATGCGCGGCATCTCCATCTCCTCTGGCAGGCCTGGAGTCCCTCCTGTGCCTTCCTGGAGGTATTTGTCACAGGGATTTATGCCTGGAGTGCCAGCCAGGCTCAGGTCGGCCATGCAGCAGAGTTCTACATCCATTGGCGTGGTCAGGGTGAGGGCAATAAAGGTGATAAGGTATTGTGATAAGGTGGGTGTGAGCAGGGTGTCCGGTGATTAAGCTGCTGCCATAGCTACACCAGCTTCACCTCTATATGCGACTCAAAAATACAAAAAGCATTCTGCCTGCTGGGCTGGTGAGACCCTGCAGCATTCCATAGGAAGAGCTCTTTGGAAAAACAGATCCATGGAAGATTTTCTTGCTTACAAAGTGATCACAGCTATGAGAGAGCTGGGAGTTGGGAGGACTCAGATCTTCCTGAGGGAGGAAATCGTGATCTGTGGCAAAATTTGAAGGTTGTGAAAGTCAGTGTCTCTTTTGCCACCTACATCTGCTGAGAGGTCATGACAGAAAGCCTTAGATAGATTGACTTTATTGAGGGATGAGTGCAATTGAATGGTCCTCTTGAAGCTTGTTGGGGCTTCACAACCTGTGGAAATACATGAGAAAACCCCTCAGGCACCAGAAGCTCAACAAGCTAAGAGAGAAAATGAGGTAGATGAGGTGGTTGTGTCTGACTCCATCTGCCATGGATTAATGTGTGCAACCTGCACCAGGAAAACAAAATCGCCCCTGGAGGTAAAAAGAGACTGAGAGTCGCTTCAGCAGATTAACACCAGTGTGCTCAGGGCCATCAAGAACCAATTTCCACCCAGCCATGAATATTTACAACCAAGCACATGCCATTACTTTAAGAAAAGCTGAATTGTTTTGATCATTTGTTGCTGTTGTGCCATGGAAGGAAGGATTTAGCCTGTGTGTTAAGGCAAGGAGCGTGAAGTAAGGAGTGAAGGGTAATGGAAAATGCACATATATTTGCTCAGGGTGAGACGGATGGAAGGAGGTTTAATCTGCGCTTAGATTTCCACAGAGGAGCCCATCCAAGGGAACAGGGCCATCAGGGATTTTCATGTGCAGGAGGAGCTGCTCAGTTGTCTGCTCCTGTCAGAGGAGCCAGTTCTGCTCCGTGATTTCCTCAGGGACTGAAATATGAAAAAAAAATCAGAAGTGAAAAATTCTGAGTCAAATTCCATCTCTTCCTCAGGTACTCCCCCACATCAGTCTGACCCTGCACGAGCCGGGGATTCCAGGCTCTTGTCTCATGCCAGGTCTGTAGGCTTCCCTTTCAGTCAGTCCAGAGGTTGTCCAGATCTCACTTCCAGTGTGAGTTTCTTGGGAATTGGAGTTTTTTCTGAGGAAACCAACAGTTTTGAGTCTGTCCTCCTTGCTTATATGAAAAAAATCCTGAACCAAAACCCCCAAACCAAACCACAGGAGGTCCAAAAATTTTAGAAATTTTAGTGGGACCAAGTTTTAGCTGCTCTATAAAATTTAGTTTTCATGGTGCTGTTTCAATGGTGATGAAGACTGATATATAAATGTAATGTGAAGATGGGCAAGAAATTGAATAATTTAAAATTAAATTAAAATTTAAGATTATTAAAACTTATTTTGCTTTTTTAAAGGTTTTGTCGTTATTGGAAGAAGTAAATCAAAGCAACCCATTTAGACATTTTTTGGTTTCTCGTTCCATCCATGTTTTCCAGGCTCTCTGAAATCCCACACTTGTGCAGCGCAGGAGTCGAGCAAGGACTTCCCCTTATGAAAGGGGCTGAATCCCATAACAGTGATTCAAACTGTTGGTTCACCTGAAGGTTTGAGGGACATTAATCTTAGGCCAGGAGAAGAGAATAAATAAACCCCAGCAAATGCTCTCTGGTGATTCAGCTGTGTTACTGAGAGAGGGGCAATATTAGGGTTACGTGACAGGAGATTTCTCCCAGGTTAGTAATAAATGAAGAGCTGGAGCTCTGGAACAGCAGGAGGAGAGGCCAGGCCAGGCCAGGCCATGATTCACGTGGGGTTGCTCAATGACAGCCCAGCGAACATCGCTGCAGTTGCCATAGGCAGGACGGAATTAATTGCAGAGGAGAGTTAATGAGCAGTGGGAGGAATTAATAGAAGCTTAACCCTTGATTATCTAAACTTCGAACACCACACTCCACTGCTCCCTGGCACTGAAATGGATGGTAAATGCTGAGACATCCAGGAAAGTCTCTCTATCCCTTCCAGTGCCTCCTGCAAGCCTTTGGAAGAGCAGCTCGTGGCTCTGTCACGTGTGAAATGGCGTCAGCAGAGCTGTGAACTCCTCAGCAGTTCTCCAGTGATGGAGGAACCTGTGAAAGCTGAACTAGGATGTCAGAGAGGCGTCACTTTGACCTTGGACGGGGATGGAATTACGGTTTAGGAGATGGGAGGGACTCTCAGCCATCTGGAATGGGGTGGTTTAGCTGGGGACCTTGGCTGGGAGCTGACCTTCACCACCAGATTTCTTGGTGTTTCTGTGAACATGTGAACCAGAATTCTGCTCAGAACTGCAGTTTCTGTTCACCATACTGGTATTTTTCTCTGGATGTACTGGTGAAATTTGGGTTAGGGTTGGGGATCGGGATCTCACAGAACATAGTATGTTGCGTTCTCTTCTGCTCAGCAGCTGCTGGCAGGGTACAGCAGACACATTCTGTGATATATTCATTTTTTCTTTGAAGCATTTACTCTTTGGGGATTCCTCCTTTTTTTTGTTTTAATGAAAAGAGGCAAGTTTTCCCAAAAGGAAAACTGCTGCTGTCGTCATTTCTCAAACAACGCTCCCATCTAAACCAATCCTAATGTAAAAGATGGGAACAGTTTCCATGGATAGCATGAGGAAGGTGTGGAGATCATGCTGTGGAGAAGCAGCTGCTGTGCTGGATGTTAAGACTGATCCTTGTTGATTGAGCTGCATTTTTCATCCTCCACCACGGCCTCAGATCCTGCAGCCACCACCCCTTCTGCAGATGCTGCAGGATCACTCTAAATGGCCATTAACCGATGTTAAATTATGATGGAGCATCTCCTGAAATACGTGTGACATCCACACGAGTAACGAAGGGATTTGTTTCTGTCAGGGATGACAGGCGTTTGCAGCTGAACTAACACAGCTGATCCACACCCTCGTAGGGCCCTGTAATTCCAGGGACAGGCACGGAGAGAGGAGGTGCCAGGGTGTACATGGCAGTTCAGGATGAGCTGTGGGATGACACAAGTTCCTGACAAAGCTGACAAAGCAGTCCCACGTCTATGGAACCCCAGAGGAGTTTGCCTTCTAAAGACATTAATGAGGGTGAGATCCCTCTGTTACCCCCCATAACTGCATCCATCCCTGCAAAAATCATTCTCTCCCTATTATCTCTTGGTAGAACAAAAAGACCCTCAGAGGTCAAATGATGTCTCTGTACCTCTGCATCTGTCTAGGGAAAACCGGATCAAGAGGGAAAGGATTTTTCTATGGTGTTTGTGCACGATACCAGAAAAATGTGCAAGTGTCTCCTGGGATGAGGTTTCTCATGTGAAAAATGAAAGCTTTTTGTCTTAAAGCATTTCTCTTTTCTATGAAATTAATTAAAATAAAGATCTCAGTGCAAAATAAAACATTGAGACCCTGGGATGCCTCATTAAATGGATGATCTGATTCAGAATTAAGTAATGGAAAAAGTGATGCAGAGCTGGGGGACTTTCCACCATGTGCAGCCTCTACATCTTGCACTTGTAGGTCAGGTGCACCCAGGTTCTATTTTATAGGGGTTTTGAGGCAAACCCTGGTGTCATCTGAGGTTAGTGAGGCGGAACCCTGAGTTACATATTCATGTCTGGCTTTCCCTGAATAGGCAAATTTAATTTACTGCTTTCAAATGAGTCCCCTCTTTCAAAGGGCAGTCAGAGCAAGATGCTTCTGACAGCCCAACCTCTCAGCTTTCTGGAGATGGTTTTAGGCTTATTTCCTGATAAGAGATGGTTTCAGCAATTTTCCTCCATTTGAAAGAACAGGAGAAGTCTCAAAACCATTTGATTTGTACAAGTTTCACAAAAGCTGGCAGCTGGGAGAGATCCACCTGGAGCCCAGGGAGGAAAAGCAGGGTCAGCGCTTGTGTTTTACGTTGCGTCTGACAGGGACCAGCTGGCCAACAAACACATGTGCCCCACTTTCTCCAGGAGCAGCCTGGCAATAATGAGACAGCTCACACTTCCCTGGCAGCACAGACAGCACAAGTGAGACCAAAGCAGGATGCAGAGAGCTGTGCTTCCCGTGGGACACAGGACACAGGAACCATCCCAGGGGAGGTGTGTGTGTGTGTGAAGGCAGGTCCTGGGTGTGCGTGTCAGCTCCTCCTGGTTTGTTCTGATGGTGCTGTGGGGTCCTAAGGAACCTGGGACAGAGCAGGGAGAGGTTAGAAGACAAAATCCTCAGGAACACAAGCTTCATTCATTCTTCTGTTTCAAATTCTGAATAATTCCCAGCACTGGGAGCAGGCCCACGATGCTGCAGGTGCATTGCAGGACTCAGAATGTGTGGAGTGACCTCAACTTTGCATCCTACTCCTTGCGTCCCGGGTAGGAAATCCTGCCCACCTCAGAGCCTCCACACCCCACACCTCTCACTCCACTCTTCGGATTGGCAATCAAACTGTCAGCTCCTCGGGGCGAGGGCCGTTTTCCTGCTTTATGTTTGCTATTAAACATTTATTATTAAAATTTATTAAACTTTAACTAAGGAAGGGGAATTGCCTTAACCTGCTGCAGAGAATGACACGGGCTGTGATTTTGTGCAGACATGAGAAAATCCATCATTCCTGTTTGGAAGGATCTGAAACCAAACAGATTTTTCTACAAATGTCTTCACTCAAAAAGCATTTTGAAAGCCTTTCTTACTGCATGTGCAAATCAGGTACACAGAGTACCTGAGCACCCCCAGCTACTCCCTGCTCTGCAAACCCCAGATAGCTTCTGCAAGTGCCTGCAGGCTGAACAGCATCCTGAGGTAAAGCGTCCACCTCCCTTCCACTTTGGAATGCTCTTAAATGTTGATGAATATTTCTGAGCCTAAATCACTCCTCCACTGGGTGTGCCCGCGGCTGTTTGTTGGAACAATTAACTGCAGCATATTTTCCTCCCGTGTTTCAAACCCATCTAACGCCAGGGGTTAAAGCACAGCTACCACAGGTAAATTCATGTGACAAACTATTTCTGGAGATCAAGCAAGGACAGTTCAGTCACCAGGGGCAGGGAAATATGGTGTGCATTTATTTTGTTGTAAACCAGGCAGGTAAGTACAGTCCCTATTTGCAAAGTAATATTGAAACCTGGGGAAGAGCTGTCAGTTGTTAACACCGTTATTGTGAGCCCTTTGTGTATTCTGGTCTTTCCATGATTTTTTTTTTTTCTGTCAGGAGGAGAAATAAGTGTCTGAGTCAAGTATGTTCTTGTAATCACACTTGTCTTTCAAAAAAGACACACTTTCATTAAACCCAACAAAACCAGAAACCAGCATTGTGGCTTTAGTGCTGAGAAACCCTTTGGTTCAGCCCTCCTCCGAGCTGAGCCTGAGCAGCTCCATCTCCCTGCAGTGCTTCTCACTTGGAATAATTCCTCTCCTCTCTCAGTCCAGGCACATCCAGGTGTGAGATATTCCAGCTTTCTGGTGTACACCAGGGTTCTCCCATGGTCTTATCCATGTGGTGTTTGTCAGTGGAGGTGTGGGCACCTGATTGTTCAAGGTGGTGATGATTCAAAGATGCAAATGAGGAGTTTATAGCACATATTGCACAGTGGTGCAGTAAATCCCAGTTTTAGGCATATGATCCTTGCTACTCACAGGGAATCTCACTTTCCTAAAATATTGAGGGGAAGAAATAAAACAGCATCAAGTAGCTCCAGGGGAGGTTTTGATTGGATATTAGGAAAAATTGGGGAAAATTTCTTCACAGAAAAGGTTGTCAAGCAATGGATCTGAGGCAGGGCAGGGCAGGGCACTCACCGCCATCCCTGGAAGAGTTCAAAAAATTATGGATGTGGCACTTGAGTACAGGGTTAACAGTGAATATGGTGGTGGTGCTTTGGGTTGGACTTGGTGATCTCAGAGGTTTTCTAACCTTAACAATTCCCTGGTTCTGAGATCCAGCTGGACATCCCCAGAGCAGAGGTTTGGTGTCCTGCTCCTGAGCTGAGTGTCCAGAAACTGGGGGGTTCTGCCCTCCCAGTGTGCGCTTGGAGAGGGAGGAAGGGCTGGGGGAAGGGGAATAGTTGGGAGCAGTGCGTGGGCTGGTGGGACTGGGGAGGAGATGTACGGAGGCAAAGGGGAACAGCAGAGGAATTCCCAAGGGGCCACACTGGCATGTCCAGCCCATTCCCTGCAGGCACCAGGAGTGGCTGAGGGGGCTGAGAAAGGGGCTCAGCCTGGAGAAAAGGAGGCTCAGGGGGGCCCTTGTGGCTCTGCACAACTCCCTGACAGGAGGGGGCAGCCGGGGGGGTCGGGCTCTGCTCCCAGGGAACAGGAACAGGAGCAGAGGGAACGGCCTCAGGCTGGGCCAGGGGAGGGGCAGGGTGGGCATCAGCAGGAATTTCCCCATGGAAAGGGTGCTCAGGCCTTGGCAGGGGCTGCCCAGGGAGGTTTGGAGTCCCCATCCCTGGAGGTGGCACTCAGGGCTCTGAGCTGGGGACAAGGCGGGGATTTGGCACAGGGTGGACTTGATGATCCTGGAGGGATTTTCCAACCTCAGTGACTCTGGGATTATATGATTGCTGGAAATAATGCTTATCTCTATTCTTTCTCCACATTTTTCATGTCAAGCTGACATAAAAAAATACTTTCACACAGAATTTCATACCTTTCCTCCCTCCCTTACTAGTAACATGGAATTATATCCCCATTCCTTTTAAATTCTGAGGTTTAGCAAGCGCATAAACTACACTTAAACCCCAGCCCCAACTGTAAAGCAAATATTCCTTTTCCTCTCAGGGAATCATTCCTTTGACTTGTTATTTTGAGCTCCATCGTGGTTGTTGCCGTGCAAAGGCAACTTTGTGGAAAAGAAGGTTAAGTGCTAAGGTTAAAACAGGTTCAAGTATAATCCAGAGTGCCCTTGGAAGAGACAGAAGGGTTTTAGTGGGTCTCATTTATCATTGCCTGACTGCTTAAAGTGCTTGAGTGACTCATTATTGTTTTTGTATGCCTTTAGAAGAGCTGCAAAAGAGCCAGTGAGAAAAGTATCACTGTTTTCCTCTTTCAACCCACACTCAACAGGGAACAATAATATTTAAGACTTCAGAGTGTAAAAGGTTTCCTCTTCAGAAACTATATTCCCCGGCATAAGCTACGTGGAGCAGCTTGGGCTCAGCTCCAGAGGGAAGGTTTTTGTTGGTGTGGACTTACATCCATGGCAGAAGTTTAGAGCTGAGAGCTGGGAGCTGCTCCTGCCAACTGGGGTTCCCAGGCCTTCCTGAAACCGCTGCCTGATCTTCAGCCTTTTCTCCTCATCCATTCTGCCAAAGCTTTGTCCTCCTCCCGTAGAGGCCGTGGGCTCTGCAATGCAGGGAATGGTTGGACCATCCCTGGAAGGCAGGGAGGTACTGGAACAGTTTTCACAGGGAGTTTGTGGACTCCCCACCCCTGGCAGTGTCCAAGGCCAGGCTGGACGGGGCTTGGAGCCACCTGGAACAGTGGAAGGTGTCCCTGCCCATGGCACAGGGTGGGAATGAGAAGAGCTTTAAAGTCCTTTCCAGCTCAAACCATGCCATGATTCTGTGATCATGGAACACTAAAAATATTTTGAAGAGCACAAATCTGAAACATCAGGGAGCAAAGACCTGCTCGGTGCTCCATCCCTGCCTGTTTGTTCTGCACACGGATCCCGGGGAACACAGTCAGTGCTCCCAGTGCTCCACACCTGGGCGTTTCTGTGCAGTTGTGTAAATCACCAGGATGATGTGGCAGAGGTCCTGATCAGTGGGGGTTTTAATTAGGTGTCTGCTTTAACTCGCGGTTCCTTGCCAAGGCTCTTTACAAAGCTCTTCTGGAGCTCAGGAGATGTTAATGCCACTGGAAAAGGCAATGGTTTCATCCCAAAGCAGCTGAATCCTGCCTGGAATAGGTACAGAGTGAGACTGGGAGGAGGATTACAGAAAAGAGGCACCTGTTTTAGGAGAGGAGATTATGAGGATTGAGCTTGTTTAAGTGAGGCAAAGGCTGTGTGAAGGACTGGGATAACTCTGGAGAAATCCATCAAGGGGATGAGGACTGAAGGGGAAATGGAGCTATTTCAGCCAAACCATGGTGCTGGCTTTGGAGCAAATGGTACAAATTGGTCATGGAAAACTTGATGCTGGAAGTTGGAAAAGTTTTTTTATTGTTATTATTTCTTGAAGGGACAAAATCCTGAAGTAATAGGGACAAAGACCCCAGCAGGGTTTTAACCAGGATCATCCCTCGGTGGTGGGATTGTGTGAGGTGGCTGCCAGGAACAGGAGGCTGCGTTCAAGGACCTCTCCAAGTCCATGGACAAGAACCTTTTCCTGGGCTGAAGGAATGGGTTGGGTGTACACCTGGATCGTGGGAGTCAGGCACCTCTCACCCGGGTTCAGCAGCATGGTGGGGTGCCTGGGAAACCTGGAAAGACATCCTGGAAAGCTCTTCCACCTCAGTTCCCAGAGTCATACAGTGTCAATTCTGTGTTTCTTGATCCTGGGAAGACTTTACTACCCAGCTTGTCAGTTTTGGGAATTCTATTAGCTCAGCCCCTATGTCTGCATGGAGACAGGAATATTGAGTCCATTGGGGTGTAAATCCTGTGGGTGCTTAACCCTGTCCAGGGCTGGGTGAAGATCCCACCTGGAGGCCGCAGCAGCTTCCCTTGAGGGTGCCCATGTTGCCTGCAGTGAGAATCTGCCCAAAATATGAGTGCAAGCCACCCCAACTGCACACACTCGTGGTCTGAATCCCCCAAAATTACAGGTTAATGTTAATGTTGAGAACACCCATGAGAGAGTTATTCAATTTCTCTCCTGCAAGGGAGGGTAAGAACACCCTGGGATCCTGTTAATGGCCAATCTGACTGAAGTCAAGGCATTAGAAGTGGTTGGATTTTTGTTTATCTATATTCATGTCCCATCTGGGAGCCCCTGGGATGCTGTTGTATTAGACATCACACAAAAATGGAGGAGAAATGTGGTCTCTCCTCTCTGCTGCTTAAAAATAATATAATTTTATCTCTGATTTACGGCGTCTCTGAGCAGCAAGGGAGAAAAAGGAGGGACAGCATCGTCTTGGTTGATTCTGACCAGTAGTCACAACACAGAGAGAAAGGGGAACCTTTTTTTAAAATATATTAATGACTTCCCTCTGCAGAAATGAGTTACTTGGGCTCGATTTTACCCACCTGGGAACTCTGATTATTGTCTCATGAGACAGAGCACCTGCTTTGTTATCCCATAAATAAGGGAGAGCAAATGCATTGTGTGTTCATTCGAAAGCCTGGCTCCCCCGCAAGGCTGGAATGTGCTGCAGCAGGGGGAAGAGATTTGGAACTTTGCCCTCCGGTTTCCTAGAGAGACAAGGCTGTGGGAGCAGTTAGAGGCATATTCACTCTGCCGCCGGGGTTCCCCTCCATGGCTGAAAAGTGCTTGTTGCTGCTGTTAATTAGAGCTGTGTGGAAACATCCCCGGCAAAGCTGGAACCGCAGCAAATGTGCCTGGCAGGGTTGTGGTCCAGGCTTCAACTGCAAATCATCTCTCCTGAAGATTTGGGATCCCTGAAGGGAGGGCGCGGGAGAGCCGGAGCTCTGGCATCAGCGATCTGGGAATGCTCTTAGGACAAACCAAGGCCCAGATGTGGACTAATTAAGGCCCACTTTGTGATGACTTAGGGGATATTTAGGTAGCAAAGATGGGACTGGCAGCCCAGCTTTGTGCTGAATCAACCTCTTTTCTCTCGGTTTTAGTGGCAGCACTGGGAGTTTGCTCTGAGTCCATCCTGTCCCTTTTGAATCCTAAATCGTGAGCTCAAAATCTCCACCGGAAGCAGGACAATGACAACCCTGCTAAGACTCAT
Source organism: Daphoenositta chrysoptera (assembly GCA_013397915.1). Taxonomy (NCBI): domain Eukaryota; kingdom Metazoa; phylum Chordata; class Aves; order Passeriformes; genus Daphoenositta; species Daphoenositta chrysoptera. The sequence goes on along the minus strand of VZRO01005360.1, from coordinate 62,936 downwards.
TTGTGCTGCAAGCAGAGCTGGTACTGCTGGCACCCTTGGGTGCTTTGCAAGGTTCACCTGTGCCCCACCTCCAGAGGGATTATCCTGAGGTAAAGGATGGATCAGGCTGCTAGAGCTGGGCTGCTCCTGCTGCTGAAGGAGGAGTGCAGAGAGCCTAAGGAGTAAATCCACGCTGGCTGTTTGGGATGAGGGGCAATAAAGCTGTTAGAGGGGGTGGGGGTAGCTTTGCTGGAACTCCCTTAGACAGTGAAATCCCCTCTGGTCAGTAGTACCAGGTTCATGCTGTGAACGCAGCCATGAGTGTGCAGGATGTGCCCCAACCCACAGCTCAGCATCACCCTGAGATCTGTGTCAGACTGGGAAGTGAGAGCTTTCCATCTCCTGCTGCTGTGTTCTGGATCATTTGCTGTGACTCTGGGCATATGTTGTCAATTCACCAGCACCTTTATGCAGTCAGTTATAATTCACATTTGCTGGTTTTTAATGAATGTTTGTTCACTGGAGCATTTGCCAGGGAGTGTGCGTGGTGTGCAGAGCCAGCCCACATCCCAGCAGCCTCCAACACAAACTGAGGCGAGGAATCAAGCTCAGGAACAAATTAGGGATATATTTTGTGACACGCGCCTGCGGTGTGAGACGGAGGGGAGTCAGTGAATGGGAGTCTTGCAGCAGAGTCCCGGCAGCCACATGGATGGAATACTTCCTGCCAATGCAATGGAAAATCCCAGAGATAATCAGGGCCCTGCTAGAATTCCCTTAAAATCCAAATACAGGTTCAGTCACTACCACCGTGGAGCACCTCACTGTCTGCTGCTCCCACCACAAGGTTTGTTGTCCCAGTCGGTGTTCCCATCATCCAGATGGGAAATGGAAGCAAACCAGGATATGGAATGCATAGTGATGAGGGGCCTTTGAGAAACATCCCAGGAGCCCCAGATCCTGAGGAACGCATTGAGAGACAGAAGGAATACAGACAGAGCTCAGGCTGAATGTGATTGTTCTAAAGATGCAGGACTCACCCAGAAAAGGAATGTGGGGACTGTGAAAACACTTGAGAGGGTGTTGGGAGCACAGTCCACTTTGTTGGCAGAGAGAGCGATGCAAATTAATAATTACTGTAGCTGAACATGTGGAAGTTAATTACTTCTCCCATTTGGTGGCTGTGTAACAGATGAAGTGACGAACAGGGACTGCTTCCCTGTCCTTTGCTGGGAGAGCCAAGGCTGCAGCCTGTGCTGGGGAAAGACATGTCAGGAAAACCAAGGAGCTGACAAAAGAGTAGGCTACAAAGTCAAGCAGCTGGGCAAAAACCTCTGACCGGGAAACTGGATTTCAGCAGCTTTTCCTTCCATCTCTTTGCTTTCAAATGCAGCTGCTGCTTGGACAAAATCAGCCTGGCTTTAAAGTAGGTCAGAGCTGAAGTCATCTCAGGATGCTCTTAGAAGAAGAAATACATGTCAGTGTGACACCACTGTGGCTTTTAATAGAGTTGTTCTCCACTGGCTGCTCCGTGGGACTAAGGCCCAGAAGAAAAGCTGCAGCCAGGTGTGACAAGCCATGGATCACAAATCCTACCTGAAGGGATGCACTCCAGCAGAGACAAGGACAGTGCACGGGGAATGTGGGAGTGGAGGTCCAAATTCTCAAGCTGCCTCCAAAACAATTGACTTGGAGAAGCATCAGGGTCCTAAGCACCTTCTTAGCAGCTTTGGGGTCCCGAAAACCTAATTATCCACTCAGACTCTGGTGTCTTACTGAGTAATCCCAGGGGTTTTTTTGGACAGTCTGAGAGCAATTCAGTCTGGGCTATTTTAATAGCATGAAGACATCCTGGGTACTCCTTTTAGGTCTCAGACACATAATTAGCAGTTCCAGGTTCTGAGCAGCTCGTTAGTGTTTCGGCAATCAGAAAGGGGACACCAATGAATTATGATTTCAAGCACCTGCTCAGCAGCTGTGAGTTTTGGATCCCTCCTCTTGGCAATGCCAGCGAGTTCCAAACCTGCTTTCAGGGAAGCATTTTCATCAGGCTGAAGAGAAATTCACGCTTTTTTACCTGCCACTGCCCAGCAGCCAAATTCTTGTGCCTCGTTTTCCTGGGAGGAGCACTCCCAGGCTGAGCTGCAGTTTGCCCCGTTTGCCTGGGGTCTAAAACCTGCATTTAGCTGAACACATTAAGCGCATCTGCTTCCCAAATCCAGCTGCAACTCCAGCCCTCTGGGGCAGTTTGGCAGTGCTGCTGGTCTGACACAGCTCAGGCAGGAGGCTTTTTAGGAAGGCAGAGAGGGGAAGGAGCAGGAGGAGGAAGATGTAAGAGCAGATCACCACAGCACCTCGGAGCAGCTTTCCCTTCTCCCTGAGCCGCCCACCACTCCACAGACACACAAAAGAGAAAAGAAAAATAATATTTGCTGACTCTCTGAGGAATGTGAGGCTGGAATGAGCTCCATGTGAGGGATCCGTGCATTATTTATGGCTCTGGGCTGTGCTATCCCCTGCTGGATGAGCCAAGTGTTCTCATTCAGAGAGTGGCTCCTACCAGGCAGTTTAACCCACATCACTCTTGTCTCCACTGAGCTGAGACTGGAGGACACAAAGGCAAAGCTCAGCTCCTTGGTGTGCCCAGGTGAGAGCAGCCAGGAGGGTCTGAGCCGTGCCTGGGATGGGATCCCCGGAGAATGGGAATGCTGCCAGTGCCCCCCAGCTCCACCTGAGCCAGCAGCAATCAGCCCTTGCTCTCCCTGGCCAGACAGGCCTGGAATGGCCAGAGCTCCTGAGCTGGCATCCTCCAGCTGGGTGGTGTTGCTCCCTGGGACCTGGGAAACGCTGCTGCTCTGGGGTGGGTTCCTGTCCTGCTGGAGCAGTGCCCAGGCAGAGCAGCTTTTTGGGACCAATTCATGTTTTCTTGCTCCGTGGTGCATGTAAAATCCATCTGATTTTTTTGATAAAAATCAGAGCAACACGAAGGTAACACTGGCGTGGGCTTGTTTGCATTTTACTCCTTTATTACCATAAAATATGGAACTGTGTTATAACATGGTTGGGTTTTATACTGTGCTACCCTGGGCTTCATCGATTATAAGGAATTTGTATTAAATATGATGTTAAATAGGTTTCCAAGCACATATATTAAAGGGATATTTAGTATATAATAGGTGGTTTTATTATTATAAAATGCCATAAATATTTCAGTACAGCAGCCTGTTAAAAATGAAACGGATTAAAGACACAAGTTGGCACTGTCTGTTTTACCAGCCTCAAGTAAAATACTTCAGCATTTCTGAAACTAAACAAGAAAACCCAAGTGATTGATTTGGACTTCTGATCTGAAGTGGATTTCACTATATCAAATTGACATTTTGCTGTGAAATGTTAGGAATGAGATGAGACGACATTTTCCTCTTAAGGGTTTTCTGATCTTCATGGAAAGTGTGGTCAGGGATTGGAAAGGGCTGCCCAGGGCAGTGGTGGAGTCCCTGTCCCTGGAGAGGTTTAAAAGCCTAGTGGATGTGGCACTTGGGGACGTGGTCAGTAGTGGCCTTGGCAGAGCTGGCGGATGGTTGGAATCAATGATCTCAGAGGGCTTTTCCAACCTGAACAAAGCTGTGATTCTGTGATCATTTCCCACCACAGCCCCTGCCCATCCCAGCCTTGGGAATGCGCAGCCTCCAAGCCAGGGCCGGGGGCCTTTGCCAGGCTGGTGGCACAGCGGGAGCCACCAGAGCAAAGAGTCTGAGTGTGTGCAGAGGAAAATGTTCAGTACTTTGGGGAAAATGGCCACTTGTGGGATCATTCCTCTGCATCCTTGTCTCCTGGGCTTTCCCCAGGCATTTACTGGCATTCCCCAGGGAGCAGCAGGAGAGCAGCAGGGCTGTGGGAGCTGCTCATGTTGCACTGCGCATCCACAGGGAGTTGGGGAGGGTTCTTCAGGAGAACAGAAATCCCAAAAGCCCCTCCATGAGCTGGGAGCCAGCTGAACCCCCTGATACACAACATCCCACGGACACACAGAGGGAAAACAAGCCAGAAATACACAAACATTGATCCAAACTCTGGGGTTTTGGTGACTGCTCTGGGGTATTAATGACTAATGCCTTCCTTATTGGTATAAACCCATCTGAGTGACAGCCTGGGACAGGAGGATTTGTTTTGCTTTATTTTGTCTCTGGATGTTGGATTTCAGAAGAGCCTCAGGAAGTGGAACAGAGAGAAACTCAGTGAGGCAAGAAGCCGTTTAGCCTCTCTGGAAAAGCGTCCAGAAGGCTCATCCAGCCCCATTCAGCCACAGGAAAACCCTCTGAGGCAGCTTTGGGCTGAGCTGGGGCCTCAGACACTGCAGGGGTGAGAGATATCTGTGCCAGGGGAAGGCTGGAGCTGTAAGGAAAGCCCTGGCTCTGGGATCTGCAGGGATCTGCTGATGTCTCTCTTTATTGGGCAAGACACAGCCCAGGGGAAGTCTAAGGAAAAGTTAACAACAAACAAGGAATGGGAGTGTTGGGAGGCAGCAGGGCCCTTTCTGTGCCACTGCAGCTTCCAGCAGGAGGAAGAGAAGGGAAATTTGAGGAGCCATGAGGAATTTCTAAGGCAGATCCTGACAGGTTCGGGCTCAGACAGCTCAGCAGATCTTCTAAATACATCCTTCAAGGGAGGCAGTGAAAAGGCCCTATAATATGGGCCAGCAGGTCTGAGAATGCTTCAAGGAAATGCTCAATTTTGGAGCTCCTTACCCTAAACTGGACCTTCCCCAAACAGAAGGGGAAGCTCTGAATCTTTATTGTCATTATTAGAACAGGAATAAAATGAATGTGATTTCTTAATCAGTGGACCATAAACAGCCCTTCTTCCCAAGGGATGTTTTCTCTTCTTTTTTCATCCTTGGGGGAAGTAGGGGAGAAGAGATTTCTTTTGGCTCTGCAACCCATCTGTGATAGAGAAAACTGTCCCCTGAATCCCACCCTGAGGGTTCTTCCCCTGCAAAAGCCCCTGGTTATGGGCTGCCATGGGGGTGTGCAACCAAAGAGACCACCTTGGCTTCCAGCATGGGATAGACTCCTGGCAGAAGAGGAAATACAGGATATGAGAGGGTAGGGAGGTGTCAGAGCTCGGTCCAAGCACCAGAAGGTTCCTCTCCTGACCGCTGGAGGATTTTCCCACCAGCCCTGTGGCTTTGGAGCCAGGAGTTGTTGGTTTCCCCAGATGCATTTGTCAAGGGCTCCATGGCACTGTAATGACAAGCACTGCAGATCTGTCAGCATGGCCCTGGGAAGACATCTCCCAGGAAAACACCGTTTTTCCTCTCTCTTCAAGGGGCTTTCACTTTTATTCCTCCTGTACCCACACAAGGCAAAGGTCAGACATGTGCTGAAGAAGAAACACCTCATCCCTTCCAGGAGGCTTTCAGCCGAAGGGCTGGGCTGTAAATCACCCTTGTTCCCACGTGCAACTCTGGGTTTTATGTTCTGGTCTGAGAAGATAAACTCACTCCCTACTCACAACAGAGAGCATTTGTAGCATTTGTTTCAAATCCTGTCTCCCCACACACCCACCCTGGCATGACAAATAAGAAGCTGTAATTCTCTGGGAGGCAAGTTTTATGGGAAGCAATGCATTTTTCTGTCCCAGCTGCTAAACAGTCTGTGGCTCTGCAGCTGATACCAGGTTTGGGCAGTTTATTCTCCGGCAGACTTGCCATGATTTTCCAATTCACTGATCTAACATGGGATGATTAAGAGAAGTCTTCCCTCCTTGCTACTGTAATTCTTCCCCTCCACCATGTAATTGTTTCCCAATTTACTTTTGAACAAGGAGGCTCTTCTCTCTCCATACAGGTCTGAGTTTTATGTTTTCTTTCTGTCTTATGTGACCATGTCCCACAGAGAAAGTTAATGGAGCAGCTTTCTGAGGGTGTCCCAGTCCTGTTGAAGTTCAGTGTTCTCAAAGCTGTTCTTAAAGGTCCCTTCCAACCCAGGCCATTTTAGGATTTTATGAAACCTGGAGAATTTCTGCTGTGACCTGTAACTCTTTGAAGCCATTTAAAAGCACAAGCTCTCCAGGAGAGGGGGATATGCAACAGATGACGCCCTCTCTGAGGCACAACTCTTAGCAGTGTTGGAGATGTTTAGCCTTGGATTGAGGTCAATCAGCTCCTGAGAGTGACCTGTGCTGCCACACAGCACTGTTTTATTTAATACAGCCCCAGGTCCCACTGGCCCCAGGGCTCTGTCATTGTCAGCACTGTTTCAGTGGGATTTATTGGCGTGTTTGGCTCTTTCTGGATCCTGGTGCAATCTCTGCTGCTGATCCTGACATTTAACTGGCCATCATCATTGTCTTGACACAACTGGAATGCAGTTCTGTGGTTAACAGGTTATAGTGGAGCTCTTGGCAGGGCAAATCCAGCCCTGTCCTTCCCCTGGGAAATTACAAAGAATCTGTTAAAAAATATCTGTTGTAGTGAGGTGGAGTTGGGCTCTTCTCCCAGCTAACGAGTGATAGCATGAGAGGAAATGGCCTAGAGTTTCTCCAGGGTGAGTTTAGGCTGGATTTTAGGAAAAAGTTCTTCATGAAAAGAGTTATCAAGCACTGATACAGGTTGTCCAGGGCAGTGTTGGAGTCACCATTCCTGGAGGTGTTAAAAAAATGTGTGGATGTGGCACGGTCAGTGGTGAATGTGGTGCCGGTGCGCGGCTGATGGTTGCACTTGATGTTGTCCAACCTCAATGATTCTGTGATCAAAGGGTCTGGGTTTTTTTCCTGATGGGAGAGAAAGAATTGCACAGAAAGACATTGCACTGGGTTCCACGGAAGCTGCGATTAACAAGGCAACTTCCTGCTTTTGTTTTGGAGCACAGCATAGATGCATCATTTAGGGGAATCTGGTACCTTGACTCTCCTGTGCTCTTTATTCCCTCTCTGCATGGACGGGAGGATGCAGAGTGCAGGGATCTGAAGGGCAGGCTGTGTACACACTGTGAAGTGATGTGGCAGCACAGAGCCAGGATAAATTCCCTCCTGTACTCCAGGAGTGTGATAATCTTCAACACCAAAGGTAACAGCAGCTGCACAACAACTGAGATACACCAGCACATTCCTGCCCAGCCTTGGTGGCTCCTGCTGCATTCAGAAATAGCATCATCCTCTTTTGTATTTGCTGCCTGTGTTTGTGTTCGTGTTGTTTCGGCCGTGGGATGAGAACACAGCAGGAAAAGAGAGCAGGGAGGGGCAGAGGTTATCACTGGCCTGGGGACAAGTGGAGGACACCAGTTGGGACTGAGAGGGAAAAGGCAAAGGCAGATCAAGGCAAAGCATCTCAAATAGGGACACGAGAATATTAATGCACTTGTACATGGAGAAATTCTGGTCACACAAACAAGGAATGGATTTCCCTCGACCTTCTGCAGGCTGCCTGTCCCTCTGGCAACAGCCAGTGTTGGCAGCAGCCCTAAATCTTCAGCAATGACAACTCCAGAGCAGTGACCACAATGACCATTCCCTGGCAGGGGCTGTTTGCCCGTGAATGGATCATTACTGACCCAGCAGCTCCTTCACACACAGCTGGGGGCTGTTGGGACAAACTGGCTGAAGCCAAAGGCTGCGGGAGGGAAATATCTTAAATGGGAAAATGAGGAGAGCCCTTCAGCCTGTGAACCACCTGCAACCAGGAAGCTGTGTCCCTACAAAGGGAGTGGGGTGAAAGCTGGACCTTGAGCAGGGCCTGGCAGTTGTCCATGCAGTGAATATCCATGACATCCAGTGATTTCTCTTTATCTCTCATTATCCAGTGATTTCTCTTCAAGCCTTAGCTAATACCAGAACAATTTATCTGTGCTGCATTCTGTCCTTGCAAATGTAGGGTCATCTGCCCCTGTTAAAAGCATGAGAGTGAAGACAAAGTCACTTAAATCAAGGCCTTAAATCTAGACAGAAGCCAAAGTGTACCCCAGGTTCTCCCTCGAGAGCCTGGCCTTCCAGCAGTCATTAATTCAGTTTTAGTCTCTTCCATGTGCTTGCCTCCGGGGATGCCAATTGTACCTGTTCGTTGGATTTGTAACTTTCCCTCTCTGCTGGCCCAGGCAGGGTAACCCCTTCCCATTATTTATTAGTGCACAGCATCCTTCTCCTCTCCAAAGGCATTTCCCCAGACTGTGGCTCCCTAATCAAGGGGTTTGGAATGGGAGATGATGGTTGGGCTGGAGCTGCAGCACCACGGAGCCACCATTGTGGCTCAATGTATTTGTGCCACATTTACAGGCAATTTTCCCACAGTTCAATCCCATGGGTCTTTGATTCCCAAATACAATCAAGTGTTTGGGTTTGCCATCCCACAAAAGGGGTGGGGAGGTGCTTTTGCCCCATTTTGGGGTCATAACTTGAAAGATGACACAGGCAGCATGAAGTGAACCAGTGCAGAGGAATCTGTTAGGCTGGAAAAAAGGAATGGGTGTTTCTGATACTCAGAGAATGTCCAGCCTTCTCTGGAATAGGAATTGTTGCATTTCCCGCAATATCCTGACTGCAGAGCTGAGCAGCTCATTTCTGTCAACCAGAAGTCATGACAAAACAGAGCGAGGAAGACAAAAAGAGACAACAAACCACCAGTGTAGGTTAAAGAAAGAAAACGACTGGGAAAAGTGTCTTCTGCCCTTGGTGTGCCACAATGGCTGCACTATCCAACAGGATTCAGGAAGGGATGAAATAAAGACAGCAAAAGAGATTAATCCCAGGCAAGACAGGCTCTGATTGTTATGGCAATTTTAACCCAGCCTGAAGCTATGCACTGCAAAAATCTGAAAGCATAACCTCTCCCTGACCTTGGAAAAGATTTTCCCCTGTTTGAAAATAAAATTCAGAAAGGAAGAAAGGAGGAAATTGGCAGAATAAGCACTGCAGCCTTTAAACACAGACATTATTGAACACAGCCCATGTAAAGCTTTCTCCATCCCTCAAGCACTTCCTTATGAAAACCCTTCCCTGTTCCTCCATCTCACCTGTATTTGAGGGTGGCTGACAGGGGAGCAGGGCACAAGACTGAGGACCAAGGTTTGCAGTCCTTGGAACAGGGAGAATGGAATGAAGGCCCTGGATGGGAAGCTGTGCTGTTACCTGCCTGCTTGGAATGCAGATCCATCCTCTGCATTTCTTGCCAACACCTCCAAGCTAAAAATAGAAACGTTTCCTTCACAGTTGGCACGCAGGAAGAATCCGAGTCTGGGGAGTGGGGCAATTACAAAGTTTTATGGGAAAATCTCTCCTTTGCTAGGTTGGAGCAGCAATGGCAGAGCAGCAGCAGTGACGTCAGAGCATCACCAAGAAGAGTTGGCTCAGAGCCTACAGATCCTGCAAGATCTGAGAGCATAAACTGAACATCAGAGATGCTCCTGTGGGAGCGGAATGTCAGGCAGGGAGCACTTGGCCTCTGTATCCCATGGGAATGAAGCAGTTTAGCTGCCACCTTCATCCCTCCCTGAGTGACACGAGGTGCCTAGAGGATCTGTGCCCTGGGGGTTTCTTTGCAGTTCAAGCCTGGGCAGGTCCCTGCAGTGTCCCAGCCTGGGGAGCTTCATGGTGGCTGTGGATGGTGCAGCTGGAATGGCCAGAGCCCTCCTGTGTCAGTTCTGGGGACCAATCCCAGAGACTGCTGAGTGCAGAATGAGGTTGAGAAGGTGTAAAAAGCCCGCCCCTGGCATTGGTTACAACCAGAATTTGGGTCAGGGTGAGTTCCCGACAGGCTTGTCCAAAGAGAGCTTGGCTGGGGAGGGCAAAGGGATTCCTACCATGGTTACTAAAGGGAAGGAGAGGTGCAAACACACAACACTTAAACCAGCTTCTGGACTTATTCCATGACCAATCCATTCTCTGAGATCAATTCGCCCACATCCAACTCATTGACCCAGGATGCATCTGACTTGCCACCAACGCCATCCTTCCAGGTGAGCTGACAGATGGGCCGTGATGTTCCTGAGACCACACTTAGCAATGACAGCTCCTGATACTTGGACAGCATTCCCTCCCTCCTCCTCCAGCCCACTGTCCTCAGCCTTTTCAACACCTGGACTGCCGATCCCCAGCAGAGAAGGATGCCTGGGGGCTCTGGGCCTATTTGGGAATCTTTCACCCTCCTTGGAACCTCTGCCACAGAAGGACCAGCTGGATGATGTCGGCAGCCTGCCAGGAAGAACAGGGAGGCAGTTTCCATCCTCTGGAGCTGATGAGCTATAGGAAAACCTCGACACCTTTTCAGCCCTGTTTCAATTGCCCTCGGACCCTGATGATCTGAGAGAGTTCTCCCTGCTCTCCTGCCCCCTGACACCGCAGTGACCGCAGCGCAGGACGTGGGAGCCCTGCAAGGGCTGTCACACCTGGGCTTTCCCAGCCTTTTGGAAGGAACTGCACCCATTGTGGTTGTTCAGAGGGGACAGGGTGACTCTGAGCTGGCAGCACCTTCTCATTGAAGGAACCCAGTTTGGATTGGCCTAGTTGTAGTACACACTGTTAAAGTGTCACTACCTTGTCATGTTCGTTTGGGGCAAAGAATTGATTGGGAATAAGTTTTATCCCTTTGGAGTTTACAGTAGGAGTCCCCTTCTTTCTGCGTGTGTTGGTGAGGAGTCCCCTCTGCTCGGTTCCATTCATGAGCAGGGTGAGCATGCTGTGAAATGCCCATTTACAGCCAGACTTGCTCTTTTTTAACAGGTCCTTTTGCTCCTGGCAGGAACACCCAAACACCCCCTCAGCAAATGTTAAAGGCAGGAGGCAGCCAAGCTCTGCTCTTCCTTCGGGAGGCTCAGCCCTCCTGTCAGTGTGTCCTGCCGCCCACTGAGGAGCAGAGGGGTGTGTGTGGTAACGTGTGTCCCAGGAGTCAGGTCCTGCTGTGTTTGCCCCTCTCCCAGTGACATCTCAGGGATGTGGCACAGTCTGTCCCCATTTGTTAGACCAGAACCCTGGGATGGTGTCAAAGCACCAACAGGATCAACCTGAACCTTTCAAATGTGGTTTGCTGTGGAGGGAAAGGGGGAGGTGAGGTAGAAGAGATGGAAGGGAAGAGTGCAAAGCTCTTTATGCCAAAGGGAGAGGAGCTCAGGACCCTTTAACTTGGATACCCTCCCCCCTCCCCAAACCAGGCAGATCGGGATGTTGGCATGGGAGGAGCAAGGATTCTGTCAGTGTCATGTGTTTCCTTTCTCCACAGTTGCCACTGGATGGGAGTAACATGAAGCCCCAAACACCACAGGTGTGTGGTGTGGCCATGCAGGGAGGAGGAGAAGCCTTGAACCCGAAACTTGGCACCACCCCAAGCTCGGAGCAGCCATCCCAGAGAGGGGTGTCACTGTGGGTGTCTCCAGCATAGGCATTGCCCAGGAGGGGCCACCTGCTCAGGCATTGCTGTGAGAAGAGGACAGTGGTTCAGGAGTGACTGCAGGAGGAGCAGAGCACCCACTGCACTGAATCCCTCAAGCTGTTGTGAAGAACCAGTTCACAGTCTGTGCTTTGAGGAGAGATCATTAGACCCAAGTTTGGATTTCAGACAGCCTTTGGATGTCGTCGTTCCCTGAAAGAGCTGCCATCTCTACGTTAAGAAATAACCAAAAAATACAATGTCAAGAGCAAGGCCTCCTTCACCAGCTCCCAGAAGACCCAACTGCTGCATGACAGACTCCCATCATCACTTGAAAACTTTTCCCAAACACGGCTCCTCTGCATCATTTGTTTCTGGCCCAGGTGGGCACCAAAGTGCAGACGTTGAAACACACCCGAATGTATTCCTTGGTTCCTTATTCCCGTGGTTGTGGTGGGATCTCTCATTGTATGTCGGGTTGATGTGAAGGTGCAGTGTGAGGTGCACTCAGGTGCAGTGTGAGGAGGAGAAAGTGCTCTCCCACGAGACATTTCCTTTGTGGCTCTAGGTGGGGGATGTCTGGCTGATGGCTGCAAGATTTGGATGATGGTTGCAGGCAGTTCTTTTTCAGGAGAGCTCAGGCTGTCCCCTCCCTCTGTAGCACCACATTCCTGTCTGGGCTGTGCAGAATTAGGGAACTGACAGAGAGGTGAAGGTGGCTGAGCCTCCTCTGGAGAGGGGTCAGAGTGGCATCTGCTCCCAGTCCTGCTCTGACACTGGTGGAATGTGCTGAAAGGGAGAGATTTGGGCTCCCCCACTTTGGTACAGAAGGGGCTGGAAACAGTATTTATCCAGGTGTGTCACGAATTATACTGGCAGTGAATGAACACTGATGACTACTGCAAGGACTTCACTAAAAACTCTCCTGGGAGCACGGTGCCTCTTCAGATCCAGGAGTCTGCCCTTCCTGTGTCTTTGGGAATGTCCTTCCAACTGCCAGATGCAGAACCTGAGGACAGGCACCAGAATCGGGGGGGAAAATGGCGATATTTGTTATTACCAGGTAATATTTTAGGAAGCTGTGGAAATCAGGACTATGGTTCAGTTGCCCCATTATCATGGAATCACAGAATGGCCTAGGTTGGAAGGGATGTTAAAAACCATCCAGTGCCACCCCTGCTACAGCAGGGACACCTCCCAGGGTGTTCCAAGCCCCATCCAGCCTGGCCTTGAACAATTCCAGGGATCCAGGGGCAGCTACAGCTGCTGTGGGCACCCTGTGCCAGGGCCTCCCCACCCTCCCAGCCAGGAATTCCTTCCCAATATTTAATAACTCTGCTGCAGAGAACAGACATTTCCCAGCCCGTGTCAGTGCAGGACTGGAGGAGTTGATGCAGCCCCTGAAGCCCATCACAACCACCCCAGAAGATGCAGATCTCGGGGGAGTGTTTTCCTTCTGGAGTTACTTCTTATGGATCCAACCAGCCAGGCCAAGTGGCTCATGGACCCAGGCCAAGGACTACACTTGCTAGAAGGTGCTGCAGAGATTTCCTATTCCCAGATAAAGGGAGGCATCATCCAAGTGTTCTGTGCCTGGGTTTAGAAGAGAAAGATTGAAATGAATCTGCACAGAAAACGAATCTGCTTTACATCCTGATTATTTTAGAACTACATCAAGCTCCTGACAGAAAAGATGTCCTGCCATGGCTAATCCTGTCTTCGGATTAGCTGGACCAGAGCTGGGAATTGAGCCAAAAAGAGCCAGAAACTCCTGCTACCACATGCTGGCTCACAGTTTGGGAACACCACACACATCCGTGCTTGGTGAGATGCTGGGCTGTCACTCAGCTGTTGGAATGCACTGCCCCGATCCCGGTTCCTTGGCAGACTTCCCAGGGAAGGAGGTCAGCGGGATAACAGGGCCCAGTAAGTGGGTTTGGAGGCTGCCCTGCTAAACTACGTTTGGTTGGAGCTTGAGGCAGCAAAGCTCCCAGGAGGCAGCAGATAGAGCGGGAACATCCCACAGCATCACCAAACCCTGCCCATGTCCCTGTGCCAGGGACAGCATGGGACAGGCAAACTCAGGAATTAACATTCCATAGGGAAAGCCAGCAGGCCTGAGACTTGAAGCTTCTCGTGTGCCAGCACAGAAATCCACGGGCTGGATGGAAGCTGTCTGGGCCCAGGGGCTGCCATCCTGCACAGCTCTCCTTGGCAAAGGCCCTTGGCTCCACCAGCAGAGCTGGCTCAGGGTTTTCCAGCTCAATTAGTTTTTGTCTGGTTTATTGAGACTTGGGGCTAAAGTGCTGAGCCTTGTTACGTTAGAAAGTAAATTTAGGAGGAAGAAAATTCTGTTTGCCATTGGTACAGCAAAACCTGGATGGTGTTGGTTCTCTGATGTCAAATAAGCTTTTTCCTTTTTTTTATAACCTCCTTTTTTATTTTATGCAAGCCTGTACTCAGAATAAATCATCTCGTACCAAAATATTCCATCTCAAAGAATTCCCTCTCCCTCTCCCCATTTGTGTTTCTCTCCACATCCCCATTTTTTTGCTGTTTTTGTTTTAATTTCCATTTGGTTTTACTTTGTTCTACAAAGAGCAACTGGCAAAAAGCTGGGGTTTTCAGAGAGGGTTTTAAGGACTTTTTTAAGCCCATACCTGGCAGTTCTCTGCAGGCTCAGGAAACCCAACCCCAGTCCATCTATTCCTCCTTTCCCAGGGGCTGAAATTCCCTTTCACTCCACATCTGCACTGGGCTGAGCAAAGGAGCAGTTGGATGGTTGGCTGGTGACTAAAGGAAATTAGGAAAAAACATGGTCCTCATATCATTAATGAATTGAAAAAACAATTAAAAAAAATCTCTTAGAGATGAACTGGATAAATCTCTTAAAATTCTGGCATTTCTTGAGCAATTTTCAGCTAATAAGTCCAATTGAAGGAGGTTTTGAAATGAAACATCACTTCAAATGAAAAATAATCAGAGCTTGTTTGTTCTTCAAGTGCCAGATTGACACAAACACTAAAAACCCCTAAAATGTTTATGTTCTTATTTTTTCCAATTAACAGCTTGAATTTACAGCATGTATTAGTACCAAAGTAATTTTGTTCTTTTACACTGGAAAAATTGATTGAATCTCCCTTTCTCCTGACTGAGAGAGCTTTACCTTCTCCTTGTTAGTCTTATTCTGCTGCCAGATTTCAAACAAATCACAGACTTAGTGTTAAAAAGTAATCAAAAGGAAGGAGCACCCAATAAAGCTGTTTGCTCTGATGAAGTGAGGCAGTTGCTTTGCACATGAAAGTCAGCATTTTGAGTAAACTTGAAAATAGCCTTTTTTCCTGAGTCTTGCCTCTAAATCAATATTTCAGCCAAGGATGTCTCAGATGCTGAGCAGCACATGTGGCACTGGCTGCCACAACCTCTCCAATGTCCCCTTCTCCACCCTCCCTTGGGTGCATGGGGGCTACAGAAATTCAGGTGTCTGGAAAGCAGCGCCCTGCATTCCCCTAATCCTGTTCTTCATTAAAAACTTCTGTGGTGGGGAAGTTCAAGATGACAGAGCTGAAGGGATGGGAGGGAGGGGTAGCACAGGGAGGCCCTTTCAGGACATTCCCAGCTGGGGAACTCTGTGCCAGGTACCACAGAGAGCATCACAGGACCAGTTTAGACTCTGAACTTCTGGATATCTAAAACTAAGCAAGAGCCCCCCTCCCCCCAGCTCCACTGCTCCCATCCTTTCATTGGAGGTAACGGCAATGCCCTGTTTTCAGAGAGGTTGTAAAGTCTTCAAGTGCAGAAGAGAGAACAGAGAAGAGAAGGGCAGAATGAGTTCTCCTGGTGCATGGGAGACAAGACGATGAATAACAGGTTTAAATTGTAGGAAGAAAGATTTAGGTTTGATATGGAAAACCACCTAGCAAAGTTTGACAGACAATTGGAGCCAGAGGAAGCAACGCACAGACCATGGGATCCTCCTCTGGCACAGGCCCCTGCTGTCTCCACACACATTACATGGGGTACATCTGTGAGATAACACAGCTCCCTGGGAGCGGGAGAACTGACACCTCCCTGGGAGCACCATAGGACACGTCCCAGGAGCAGGAGAACTCACAGCTCCCAGGAGCAGGATAGGACACCTCCCAGGAGCAGGAGAACTCACAGCTCCCAGGAGCAGGATAGGACACCTCCCAGGAGCCGGACAACTCACAGCTCCCTGGGAGTGAGGATTTCTGGAGCACTCACAGCTGTGCCAGACTCCAGCATCTGGCTGAATGTTCTCCTCTGGCAAATGTTTCCACCTCTGAAGTGAACAGGAACTGCTGTGCCTGAAAGGGACCTGTGTTGTCACCCAGGTGACACTTGTGACCAGGAGGTGCTGAGTGTAAGCAAGTGATGGCTCTGACGGGTGTGGAGCAGTCCCGCCCTGAACGAGTTAAATGTTTCCTGTTGAAATCCTGGGCTGCTATATTTTATTTCTGTTTCTCTCCAGTGGAAAACCTGCTTCTGAAATAATCTATTGGACGTTGACAGAACGTTTCTTTTCCTCCTTAACATGAAAAAAATTGGGAGGTAAGAATTAATCTTGTGTGTAAGTCACAAGTTTGGCACGGAAGCCGTCCAGCTAAGTTTGGGCTCAAAGTGCCTTTCTCAGCTTTAGTCCTTGAGCTGAGAAGCAGAGTGCAGGCAGCAGTGCCAGTCTGGAGCACACACACAGGAAATCTCTCCAGGTCTGATCCCTCTGCCCCCCTGCAGCAGGAACAGGCAGAGACAGCCTGAGCTGGTGCCTTTGGAAAGCTTGAAAGAGGAACGACTGTTCAAGGAACTGACAAACCTGGTACCTCAGAGCTCTGGGCTTGTGGCCTTTGATGAATTTGCTCAGTCATCTCGGTGTGAAGGCTCTGCCAGGTACCGAAGTGCTCAGAGAACTTAGGCTTTGAAAAACCACCCAGCACAGGCAGGAGCTCCAGGGGTGCAGAGGAGCTGCCTCTTCCCCATCCCCAGAGTCCCCTCCTCAGCTGGGGGAGCCCCAGCCCACAGCAGGGCTGGAGCCTTTTGCAGCTTTAATGCATTGAATCCCATTAACGCGGCCGCTCCCCACGGCAGCATAGCCCGGACACCCCCTCAGGGCTGGGGTCACCAGCCCAGGAGAGGCCATTCCCGAGCCCGGCTCACTCCGGCAGTGATGCCCGCAGCAGCCAGCCCCCCTCGCCGGCAGGCCGGGGCTGCGGCCGGGGCTGCGGCCGGGCCCAGCTGCAGCCGGAGGGGCCCAGCTACAGGCGGAGCATCTCCCCATCCGCGGGGAACCGCGCCTCAGGGGGGCCCGAGGGCCGCGGGGCAGTTTCTAACCCGGGGCCTTCTGAGCCGGCGGAGGTACCCTGAGGGCTCCGGTGTTTGTGGGGTCGGTGCAGCACGAGCGTGTCTGGGTGCAGGTGGAGGTGTTCGGCTCTGCAGGGAAGGAGGAGCCTCCTTCTCTGTGTTCAATCAGCCCTCCCTTGCCTAGTCTGGTGTTTAGAGGGCGCGGGCAATGCTCCCACACCCTGAGGGCACGGGCAATGCTCCCACACCCCATGCCAGGCCTGCCCTGCAGGGCAGGGTCCCACTCCCTGGTCCAACCCCAGCTGGGATTTTGGCAGCTCTGTGCTGGGAGCGGGGGTTATACAGGGGATTTTGCCTAAATAACCATTGGGCCTGCCTGAACCCGGGAAGAGACAGGAAGAAAGGAGAGAGTTCCATCCCTTTTGAGAGAGGAGAGGAAGAATAGGGGGTGTTTTCCCCGTCCTGAAGAGCAGTTTCCTCAGCAGGACTCTGACAGCAGCCCCTTGGTGGCAGGATGGGGTGCCTGGTTTGTCTGGTCAGTACCTTGATCCTGTTCCTTCTCAGTGTCCCTGAGCCAGAGGATGTCACCACAGAGCATCCAGAGGCAGCACAGAGACCCCAAAGCCCCTGAAAACACGAGCTGGGGAAGATTCTCCTCCCAAACTCTCCACTCTAATCCAGGCTCAGCTTCCAGAAGCATTGCCCGGGGCAGGTCCCAGCTTTGGCTCCTCCACAGAAACACAATTTGCTCCTCACAGTACATCCTGCCAGCCAAGCCTGTTGCCTCAAGGATTATCCACGGCAGAGACAGAAAGACCTTGTCATTCCCAAGGGAAGCAAAAGGAAACGCTTTAATTATCAGCTAAGTCGAACAAAGCAAATACATCCAGGTTAATGAGCATCCCAATGGCACACACCTTATCTAAGCAGGTAGATATTTCCTCCTTAATTGAAAAGAAAAGCTCTTCACTAGGCAAAAATTCTTTTAGGGACTTTCTTTATGCAATTAAACTGCTAATGAGGCTGCGTAGTCCTCCCTACTTTTCTTGCAGTATCTTCCCAGTGAGGCACCCCCTTGTTCCCAGGGACCAGTAGACAAACGGGCTAATTTCATTCCCTGGAGGCAGCTGATGGAATCTGGGGGGGCTCAAGGCTGGCAGGGAGGGGCTGGCCAGACCCTTTGCCTCTGGGGATCAGGGCTTCAGCTGCAGGCTCTGATTTCTCTGCTCTCTCTTGTATCCATGAATCCAACTAGAGCTGCTTGTGTCTAAACTTTTCCTTGGGGTGAACGTTGTTTTTTCCAGTGCCAGCTGTGTCTATTTAACACACAGGTATTGTAGGTGCCTGTAACCATTCCTTGGGAGCCTTCTTCCCACCTGAACTGCCAGGCAATGCCTGCTTCTCTGTAAGGCAGTGCTAGAGGAGATGGATACTGGGGCAGGGCCCTCTGCTCTCTAATCCCTTTAATGCTGTGAGCCACAGAGCATTCCTGCCTTTCCAGAGTGAAAATAAACAAAAAAATAATTTCCTTTAGCCTAAAACTCAGAACCAGGATCTCCAGCCTAGCTGAAACCAGGAATTTTTTATTCCCCCTGCAATTAGGCTCCTGCCTTATCCAAAGGAGGGTCCTGGTTGGGTTTGGGGTTCAGAATGAACCTTGCAGTGTAATTTTCTTATTCTGCCAAGTGCTGAAGCTCCTGTGGATGTGACTGGGCTTGCAAGTGCTCGAACTCTTCAGGGAAATTGCTTGTCATCCTTGGCTGCTTTACAGCTGTAAACATCACAAAGACAAAGGCGTTCGAGTGCTGTACTCAGATTGTACCTGCTCATAGTTAACAGGAGATGGACTGCAGAAAAATAACAGCAGAATTCACTGTTTTCCTCTTCTTTTTCCCTGCTGACTGGCAGTGAAATCTTTGCTATCTCCCACACCCACTGCTTTTATTATTTTATCAATGCTCAGCACTGCCACAAAAATGATGGAAACATGGGATGGGCTTTATGAGCCACCACCAGGCATGGCTACAGATCTAATTATAGATTCCTGAAATTTGCATTAAAGTGTTTGGAAGCCCTGTGGAAGGGCAGAACATGGCTGTACTAAACAGGAACCACAGCAGCCTCTTGCCCAACGTTTTGCAGCTTAAGTAGAGAAGGCAAGAAAAAGATGGGGATTAATTAACTGGTACCAGTTATGTGGTGCAAGAGGAGAATGGAGACAAGGGGAGCTCAGGCTGGGTCTGTCCCATGGATCTGTGGTGCAGCCAAGAGGGGAGCCTGGCTGGAAGGCAAATGGGTTTGTCTGTCTGGGCACTTGATGCCATGTTCTTCCCACTGTCCAGAATACCAAGAGAAGGAATTTATGAAATATGGAATCTCAGAATGGTTTAGGTTGGAAGGGACCTTAAAGCCCACCCAGTGCCACCCCTGCCATGGCAGGGACACCTTCCACTGTCCCAGGCTGCCCCAAGCCCTGTCCAGCCTGGCCTGGGACACTGCCAGGGATCCAGGGGCAGCCACAGCTGCTCTGGGCACCTGTGCCAGGACCTCCCCACCCTCACCATGTTCCCAGTATCCCATCTAACCCTGCCCTCTGGCAGTCTGAAGCCACCACTCCTCCGTGCTTCCTGGCTCTCTGCAAAATCCGAAGAAAACCTGTGCACCGGTTGCAGAGCTCGGGGATATGTGGAAACAGGGAAGCACACCTGAGAAAAGTGTCAGCAGAGACAGAGAAGGACAGAGAAGGGACAGAGGAGCCAGAGGCAGCTGCTGAGGGAGTCCCTCTGCTAAAAATCAGCAGATAATCAGCACGTCTAATCATGTGTGATGGGCTCCATCTCCTCAGCTCTTCAGAGCCAGCAAATCTCTGCACTGCTATTGATTTTCTGTCTGGCCCCTCAGGGATGGTGCTCATTGAAGATAAGGGCTTCCCCCTCGGGCTGCAGCTGAAGGAGGCAAAAAAGGCTCTCACTGGAGCAGAAGCTCCTCCTGCTCAGTGCTTGCTGCAGAAAGAGGAATCGTGTGCAAAAACCTGCTTGTCTGGGGAGTTTATGTCTGCCCAGCAATGCAGCAGGAAAGATTGATCCTGCCCTGAGCATCTTGTCACAGGGACTGATGGCCTGGGGACTTGGGAGTTGGCTAGCTTGGGGTTGCAGGTGCCATCACTGCATGCTGGAGGTCACAGTTCACTCAGGCTAAATAAAAAGTTACTCTGATTCAAAAGCAAGAAAGGGTCTCTTTCTTATTTATAGAGAAAAATGTTGTTTGTTTCAATTTAATGGAAATCCTCCATGTCCTTATGATGTAAAAAAAAGTTGACATTTTTCTAATGGGAAAAAACTTGTTGTCAAAAGAATTGCACTCATTTTACTCCACCTCAGCAAGCCCTTGTCACTCCTTGTGAGTTTGTTTTACACTTGACAGGAGCAGGAGACCGAGGCACCAGCAGTGCTGGGCCACTGCCCTTCCCTGTCCCCTTCCCTGTCTCTGCCCTGCCCTGCTGGGGCAGGAATGCAGCTGTCTGGAGCCAGGAGACAAATCCCTGTCAGACCCCGGGGTTCAACCCCAGAGCTGTTCACAGCACAGGCTTTGGGGTCCCTCTCCTCAGGTATCAGGTATGTAGTCCATGAACCAGCTTTTAACAGGTTAATAGCCAAAATTGGGGTTGCTGCCTTTATTCCTGTCAAGAGGCCTGGAGTCACCTCACCAAAGCTGGGAGCTGGGAGGGAAGGCTCAGTGGGTGTTAACAGCTGCAGGGGGATTTTCCACCCCAAATGCTGCCTGGGGAGCTCTGGAGAGGAAGATGTAGGAGAGGTGGCAGGAGCAGCACACAACTACCATCCCAGAGGTGAAGGGTGGAGAGAATCAATCCCATGAGGAGCAGCTGAGGGGGCTGGGAAAGGGGCTCAGGCTGGAGAAAAGGAGGCTCAGGGGCGCCCTTGTGGCTCTGCACAACTCCCTGACAGGAGGGGGCAGCCGGGGGGGGTCGGGCTCTGCTCCCAGGGAACAGGGACAGGAGCAGAGGGAACGGCCTCAGGCTGGGCCAGGGCAGGCTCAGGGTAGACAGCAGCAGGAATTTCCCCATGGAAAGGGTGCTCAGGCCTTGGCAGGGGCTGCCCAGGGAGGTTTGGAGAGCCCATCCCTGGAGGTGTCCAGGGAAGGCCTGGACATGGCACTCAGGACTCTGAGCTGGGGACAAGGTGGGGATTGGGCACATGTTGGATTCCACGGAGAATCTTTGGATTCTTGGAGAATCTTGGAGATCTTTTCCAACTTAATGATCCTGGGATTCTGGGGTTCCCTGATCCAAATCACTCCCTTGTGCACCACAGGAATGCCCTGCTGTGGGATGTTTGTTCTGGGATATAAACCACATCCCTGGGATATTTGGAGGGGGAAGAGGCAGTGCCCTCTGTCTCTGCCGGCAAAATGTGAGAGAGCATCTGGAAAAACTGCGGGATTGGTAGAAATCACCTTCTCTTTAATCTTTCATGAGCAAACACAGGGATGCCTCAGGGAGGTGCATGTTAATGACATATTAAAGCAATATAAAACGGGCCACGCAACAGGTGCTGCACTCCTGGGCTCCCTGGGATTCACTTTACCAGAAGTTATTTACAGCAGTGTCTTGTCCTATTATGCAAACAGCCTTTTTGGCCCCATTCCGGAATGTGCAACGTTCCCGTGCTTGCCAGGAAGGCTGCCCTATGCTGAAAGAGTCAGATAAAACATTGGGTGATAATCCTGGGCTATTTAAGTGGAAAAACTCCTCAGTGGTGTTGCTTTTCTCACAGCCCAAATGCATTTTCTCTTGCATGGTTGAAAGCACAAATTGTGTTTAATCCTCCCCCCACAATTCCTCATATCTCTATGCCCTGAGCATGCCAGGAATAGCAAACTTGCACTCATCCTTCTGAATTCAGCTCCTTTTGGATTAGTGACTTGTTTGTGGATTCTCTCCTAAAGTACTTGGGTGCATTTGCTAAATAATCTGGACAAACTTTAGCTGTGGCAGGGAGTTATTGGCTCCCCAGCTGCCTTTGCCAGGAAAGGGGCTGGGAATGTATGCTCCAGATTACACGGCTGCCAGCTCTGCTGATTTCATTATGAATCTTGCAAAACTTCATGTTTTCCTAAAAGCCTCAGCTCCTTAGCTGAAATGTGAACCTGCCCACTGATGTCACTACAAAGCTCTGTGCTCCGAGCTGCAGAGGAGGGGCTGCAAAGGAGACTGAAAAGGCTGAAAATTCAGCCATAAAATGGAAGGGACTCGTGGTCAGTGAAATCTCCTTGCTTTAAAGGCAAATCTCATTATTTTGTGGATAACTGGCTGGGTTGGTTGGACTTGTGGAGGCTCAGAGAGCTGACCCCCTCCCGGGCAGGCACAGGCATGGACACAGACACAAGTACGGACCAGCAAAGCCCGACTGTGTTGAGCTGTCACCAGGAGAGAGGGGTAGGGCTCATGTTCTGCTTTTCCACAAATCCCTTGGAGCTGCCGAATCCTCTGCTGCTCCTCCAGCCCCTGCTTGGGCTCTGCCCACCCTCTGCTCCCTCCCTGAGCTCTGCAGTGCTCAGATCCATTCTCTGAGCAAGATCTTCCTTGCAGGGTCTGGTTCCACGTGTCTGAAACTTTAAATGAGACAAAACTCCATGTTCATCCCTGGAGGTCTTGGTGTCTTGGGGTTCTCTTTCCTTCTGTGCCCAACATGTGGAGAGCCAGAGAGAGCAAGTATTTGACAAAATACAATGTGGACACCTGCAAAGACAGTGCCCAGCCTGTGCCAGGCGCTGCAGCCGTGGCTAAACCAGCTTGGTGTGTTCAGAGAAAGTCTGAGGTTGTGTGAGAAGATGGGTGGAGAAGTAACAGCTGTTGCTTTAATGCCAGCTGGTAATCACAGGATGTCTTCTGGATGTGTCTTGGATGGCAGCAAAGCAAGAATCCCTGCCCTGCACTTCCCAACTCCGCTTCCCGGCCCCTCAGCGGGAGCTCAGCAAGAGAGAAAATGTCCAAGCAGGGTGGTTGTGATGTGTCACATCCATCACTCCTCAGTCAGGAGGGATTGTGGAGATGCCAGCAAAAGGTTCTGTCTGTGGAACTGTTTGGATTGATATAAAGCACTGGGATTTGTGCTTCCAGGATGCAGGAGTGCCTGGAAATGGTTGTTATGGCAAACAGGGCAGGCAGCGGTGCCTGGCAGAGGGGGAGAGTGTTGGGAAAAAAGTGGTTCCCTTCCTGATGCTGAATTCAGTGGGCTCAGGGGCTGGGAGAGGCAGGAGTGCTGCCTGTCCAGACTGCATCCCAAACTGGATACAGGTATCTTCTGGCAGGTTTTCACCCCAAAGAGGTGCAAAGATGCATTGGGGCCAGACCCCAAAGTCCTTCAGGCTTTGCCAAGTGACTCTGTGGTGAAGGAACCTGAGCTGCACCATGGATGCAGGACTGGCCAGGATGAAGGATCTCCAGGTTGTGGCCTCAACAAGCACTGGAGGACTCTGGAATTAGCTTCTGGTTTTTGTCTCCTGAGAGCTGGGCCTCTTCACGGTCTGGGTTGTGTCCCAGCTTTTTCACTTGAGCTGCTGCTTTAACCTGTAACAAAATCTCTGCCAAGCCAGAGCGAGGGAGAGCCTGGATGTGGTGGGACAATGAGCAAACAGCCCATCCAAAGGGAGAACTGGTCGGGAGGAGATCACGGAGTCTCTTCCACTGGAGGAAGGAGCAGATATTTTTAAAAGCAGCTGTGTTTCCATAGAAACCCCGGGAAAGGGTCCTGCAATCCAACGGGGGAAGGGTGGTTTTCATGCAGTCCAAACAGCTGCCAAGAAGTTCAGTTGCTGAAGGAGATGCAAAACCCCTGTTCCACAGTTGAGCTGCAAGGGGAAGTTATTTTTCTTTTCTTTTGTCAAAGCTTTTGCAGCTGCATTTCAGTAGCTGCCTTTTCCCTCCATGTTCCAGGTGATTGATCAAGGTGTGCCTTGCATGGTGTCTGTGGCCTGCTTTCTGGGCAGAAATGAGCTCGATGTCTGTGGAGAACCAATTCTAGCCTTCCCTGCTCCTCCTCTGACCTGGGTGTGGGTTAGGACTGGGATAAATCCTACAGCTGCTGGGTTTACTGTTATGGGTCTGCAAACATGTGCAGCAGCCTGGGGAAACTTCTGCTCTGCCTTGGTCTGACCATAAACCAAGGGGACTTTCTGAAAATTAAAGAGACACAATTTAACCCCCCCATTCCTACCGTGTGTTCAGCACTCTGAAGAACAGCTTTGTGCCAGGATCAGGGGCGAGGGATTTGACTCGCAGCATTCATCAGGGTGAGATAATTCCCAGCTTCCTAGAAATACTTCAGCTGAAGCTCAGAGATAGTGAATGACTTGCCTGTAGACAAACAGTGGGGGACTGGGGACAGTGGGCAAAAAATCTTATTTCTTCTCAAATCAGATGATGTCAGGTCTCTGCTCTTTGTGGGCCACAGCAAACAGTGCTGCTCTCCAGTCAGACTGGATAATCCTTCCAGGCTTAAGGGGAAAATGTCAGCTCACCAAATCAGCAACACCATCACCACTTGAAATTGGTCACGAGGCCAATCCAGTTTTGCTCTCCCTCTTTAGCACCCCATGGCAGGGCAGGGATGATAATGAACTGCACTGCACTTGACCCTAATAATTCAATTTTCTGCCTTGGTGAAGCATAAGAGCCATATTTTGAAAAACTCATCATAGTCAGGGTACCTTTGGCCTGGGAGTCCAGGATTAGAGACATAAAGTGAAACTGCCCTGAAGTGGTAAAACCACTGGCTCTCCATGACTGGCTATAGGACAGGAATGTTTTGCACATGAGATCCTTGCTGGATGTAAAAGCAGTTTTTTCTGGAGAGATTAAATATTTTTCCCATTCAGGGCAGACGAGAACACATGGAAATTGACATTTTTGACAAAATTAAATTTCTCTTCATCCACAATGAGACTTTCTGCTTAAATCCCTGTGAAGCTTTCACTTCCAACTCGAAATGAAGAGAGAGACGGGAGGATTTGATTCACACATCTTGACACCAAGAGCACCTTGATCTGGGTCTGAAATTATATTTCATTTTCCAAATGCTTCAAAGAAAAGTCCTTTCAAGTCTGAAAAGAAACATTTTGACTTAAAAGGAGAGTTGTAAATATTCCATCTTGGCAGTTTCCACTTCCCCACTCTGTTTTCCATATAAATTCATGTATGAAAGGGATTTTGAGTTCTGCACTGGTCCCTTTCTGACCAAGTGTTTCCCTGAACTCCCAGACAGGCCCCCGGACTGTAAGGGGCTTTCCAAGGCAGGTGCATTTGCAGTGCAGCAAATTGCACAGATTTGACACTGGCAGTGGTGAATAAAATCCTTTATACACGTGTTAACTCTGGGAGAAGAAATGAGTTAAGCTCATTTGTCTCCTTCCCAAGATGAGTTTTTCATTTTCTCTTCCAAGCCCATTGACGTTTGTGAAATGATTTTCTGGTGTTCGTTCAGTCAATAAAAACTGCGGCTGGATTTGGAGTCAGCACAAAGACCTGCCTGGCACAAGCCCTGCACAGGGGGGTGTGCACTGGGCTATCACAAAATCCCTGATTCTTATCTCATTTGGATACACTTTGGGTATTGGCTTTTTTGTGACTGTGTCAGAGCTGTCAGCGAGGCTGGGAACAGTGGCTGATGAATTCTGCCTGTCTCCACCTCTGGAGAACACAGCAGAGAACAGCTTTGGAGCTGTAGGGGAATCATCAGCAGCCTGACAAAAACCATCAAACTCCTCAGTTTAAACTCACAGCCACTAATTCACACCGAACTTACAATTCACCCAATCTGACACCCCAGCCTGAGGCTCCATGGCCTGGGAAGTCTTTGGGCTGAGTAAATCATTGAATCCTGGAATATCCTGAGCTGGGAGTGACCCCCAGGATCACCCAGTGCCACCCTGGCCCTGCACAGACACCCCAACAACCCCACCCTGTCCATCCCTGGCAGCGCTGCCCAAACGCCCCTGGAGCTCTGGCAGCCTTGGGGCCGTGCCCATTCCCTGGGGAGCCTGGGCAGTGCCAGCACCCTCTGGGGGAAGAACCTTTCCCTGAGATCCATCCCAAACCCCCTGGCACAGCTCCAGCTGCTCCCTGGGTGCTGTCCCTGTCACAGGGAGCAGAGATGTGGATCCAAAACTATTTTTCAAGTTTCAAAGTTTAATTGCCACCTTGTAAAAAGGGGGAGAATAGTCTCCTGTGACATTTCAAGCATCCTGTGGAACAGAGAAGTAATTTCCTTCTTCCCTAGGCACATCTCCGAACCCGAGATGATAACTCTATTTTCCCGCAAACCTTGGACAGGACAGCCTGGTCTCATGGAAGATGTCCCTGCCCTTGGCAGGGGGTTGGAATGAGAGGATATTTAAGGTCCCTTTCAACCCAAACCATCCCATGAGTCTGTGATTCTTCAACTTTTCCTGCAAATTGAGTAAAGCAGTGATTTAACAAATACATAAAGCTTTCTATTGGCTCACCCTGTCAAACGGGGATGAATTAAAAGGAAAACTGTTCCTTTAAACTTCGCAGTGCTTAGAAATGGTGGGATTTGCCTCTGTGCCCTTTGAACGGGAAAGTGGAGGAGGCAAGGGGGGAAATCTAATGAGCTGCCAAACACTGAAAGAATTAATAAGTATGGATCATTCTTATTGGCCTGACCCAGGATGCCACAGAATTCATTGGGAGTCTCAGCACTGATTTCCGAGGATGCCAGGCTGAGGAGAAGAGGAATAGAAGAGGAATAGATTGACTTTGGGAAGTCAGTGGGGATCTATTGACTTGTGCCGCTAAAAACCTGCCCGTCCTCACTGCGTCAGAGCACGGGGCTGGGAAGGGAGCAGCTTTAACTAGGAGAGAGGCAGGTTCGAACTCCATACTCCTATCTCCCCTTAATTAATCCCAGGATTAATTTTAAGGCTTATTTTGTTCTTTCTGAAAGTTTTTATTCCAGAGATGCCCTTTGCTGCAGCCAAGGAGAGCTGTGCAACACTGCCTGCAAAGGGCTGCTTGGAGAGGGGGAGCAGGCAGCAGAGCTGAAATGCTCATTTTTTAAACTGCTAAATAGCTAAATAAACTTTACTGCCACTTGCCAGCCTGTCAAGTGGTGTTTCAGTGTGTTTGTGGAGGGTTTTCAGGTGTTTGGGGACAGATCTGTAATTAGAAGAAGTAAAACTTGCCATCTGGAGAGAAAATCTGCTTCTTCCTTGCTGTGGCTGAGGTCGCAGCAGCTCCACATGTGTTGCCAGCAGAGTTTGCTTCCTCAGACACACCTGCTTGGTGATCTGTATTTATCAGTGAGGGAGGGCTTCTTTTGATTAATCTGATCTGGTTTGGGCGTGGGGTTTGCTTTTCCTGCAGGGAAAGTCAGGCTGATTGAAAATAGTCTGAGTTATGGGTTACAGGAGATACGCCATGACAATCCTTCCCTTGCTGGATCTCCTGGTGTCACTGCCCTGAGATAATGAGCGGCTCTTTGAGTTCTTTTGTGAATTGGTGAGAAATGCAGCTTTTTGCTTCAGCAGAGTTTTCCACTGACTTGGTTGCCAGGGGAAGCTCGAAACTGAGACCCAGGAACCATGGAAAAGTTGAATTACCAGAAAACCAGTAAGAGAAGCCAAGATTTATTCACCAGTCTGGTATTCTGGGAACACTCCTGTTGCTTGTTCCATGCCCTGACCATCTCTTTGCCCCATGGCCCCGAGTTTTGGAAAGGAAAAATGATCTGCTGATCCCTCTTGGAGCAGAGGGCAGGAGAGGTCATGTTTGCTGTGACTTGCATCAGGAGATTGCACATATGCAGCTCATCCCTCACTAAAGAACAAGGAATACAGGAGCTGAGGATGTTATTTTGGTCAGAAGAGGGTTTCACTGGAGAAAATAAAACCACTTTTTTAGTGCTGTAGTAAGGAGGTTTCACACTCTGGTCTTGCAAGTGTAACAGAAGCTCTAATGGGATCTCCAGCTTCCTGCCAAGCCTCGGGATTTGGCATCACCCCCTGTCATCAATATGCAACTAATGACTCTAGCCATTAAATCATCCTTTCGTGCCTTTTCCTGCTGAGTATGAGGAAAAGACCTGTAATGGCTATTTCGGGGGTGTGCGTCTGTTTGTCTGGAAGGACTTGGAGCTTACAGGGATAAATGTTCCCAAATAAATTACACTGGAAATATTTTAGGTGAGTGGTTTCCTTCCCTGCAGTTGTGTCCTTGTGGCATTGCTGAGGTGGCTGCCGGGTTGTCCTTCCCAGTCCTTCTCCTGCCCTTGTTGTCCTGCCCTGCCCTGCTGGAGCACAGCAGGACTTTGCTCTTAGTGTCTTCAGGAACTACTGAAGATGGGAGAGATCCCCTGTATCTGCAATATGGGTGTGGCCAGCTCTCCTGACAGCCCAGAATTTCTTGACAAAGACCCAAACACACCCAGGAACTGTCAAAGGCTCTCCGTTACCATTTAACAAAGCAATGTGTTGACAGTGCAACAAAAATTCCCATATTTTTGTCAGCTGAGTCATCCAGGTGCTTGCCTTGACTCAGGGCTGGATTTCTTCTTTCCACTCTCGGGAAGCAGATGACACGCAGCATCTTTTCTTTCCCTGTTTTGAGTCCAGTGAATCACCCTTCAGATAAGAAGATCCGTCCTGGAGAGGTCCTGGCTTTGCTGAAGGTCTGATTTAAGGAGGATGTCTGAGCACGAGGCTCCATGTCTGTGCTGCTCTTTCCTTCCAGCTCTGCCCTCTGCCTTAAGGGGTTTATTCCCACAGTTTTCCCAGGGCTCTGGCCTTGGGAACACTTTGGGATGTGTTTTATCTCCTCAGGGACACAGAGCTGGAATCAAGCATCATTCAGGCTCTGCACGGGTTTAAAACTTTTTTCACTCAGTGCAAGAGGCCAGAATTCAGAACTGATCCAGGCATTTCCCAATTCATAACCTGAATTAACTCTTTTAGATGCTGCTGCTGCTGCTGGAAAAAAAATAACTTGTCCCATCTGCTTAAGGGATTATTTTGGTACAGAATTATACAAAAGATAAAGAAATGCTGCTTTAAAGGGCTTTTGCACAGAAAGCTTTAGGGTTTCAAAATCACTTTGGGAGTATCTACCCTGATCTGAAGGTAATCTCATTGTTTCATCTCTACTTCTAAATACCACTCTGCACATGGTCAAAAATGTTTGTTTGCTTGTTATTTCTGTGTTTTCATTTGAAATAAAATGAGGTTCATTGAAATCTGCAATGAACCTCAAAGTGTGTGGTCTCCAGTTCTGATCAATGGATGTTCAGAGAACAAGGAAAATATTATAAAGAATAAAATTCTTCAACTGCTTCCCTTGTGTCTTCAGCAATGGTGTTTGTGTTAATGCTGGGATTCTTGTCAAAGCCTCATCAGGAGACTCGTTTTCTCCCTGAGAATGCCTCTAATGGCTTATTTAAGAAGCACCCAAATAGCTAAGGAATCATCCAGATCCTGCTGAAGCATTCCAAATGGGCTCTTTTGGAAAAGGAGACAAGGATTTATGGCTGGGGAGTACTTGTTGCACTGAGCGTGGAGAACTGTGGCTCCAATAACAATGAGATTTATGGCTTCCAATCCATCAGAGCCCGAGCTGCACGAGAGCTTTTTATAACTGGAACTCTGTCAAGACAATGCAGGCACCTGGAGGTGAAGGCTCTATTTTCATGAGTAAAAGTTACAATTGAACAGTTTCCGTTGTCAGAAAAGATTCCTCAATCAACTGTAGATTAAAGGGAAAACCAGCTCTCCCAGAGGGTTTATCAGGAGGGAAGTACAGTGCGGGCAGCAAGGCTGGGGGATGTAATGGAATCAAAGGATGGTCTCAATCTGTGTTTGCAAAAGGTTCTCCTTTGGGTTTGACACCTCTTTCGGTGGCTGCCAGGAAGGTGCTGTGCTGGGTCATGGAATCCTGAAATATCCTGAGCTGGGAGGGACCCCCAGGATCACCCAGTCCCACCCCAGCCCTGCACAGACACCCCAACAACCCCACCCTGTCCATCCCTGGCAGCGCTGCCCAAACGCCCCTGGAGCTCTGGCAGCCTCGGGGCCGTGCCCATTCCCTGGGGAGCCTGGGCAGTGCCAGCACCCTCTGGGGGAAGAACCTTTCACAGATCTCCAGCCTGACCCTCCCTGGCACAGCTGCAGGCCATGCTTATTGGGGCCCAAGGCTCACTATGAGCACAGGAAAGCATCAAGATGAGCCCATGTCAGGGTGTGGAAATGGAGGG
Source organism: Daphoenositta chrysoptera (assembly GCA_013397915.1). Taxonomy (NCBI): domain Eukaryota; kingdom Metazoa; phylum Chordata; class Aves; order Passeriformes; genus Daphoenositta; species Daphoenositta chrysoptera. Next base: position 33,002 of record VZRO01005360.1, on the reverse strand, counting down.
TGTTTAAGGTCCGTTCCAACCCTGGGATTCTGTAATATAATTTCTAATAGCAAGAAGAAATAGCTGCCCTCAAATCCCTTTCCCGCTGGAATGCTTGTGGCTGTTGTTGTAGGTCAGGTGCCCTGCACCCCCTGCCCCTCCTAGGCTCTGGTTATCCCTGCTGAAGCTCTTGGCTGCTCTGGATTTCCAGGTTGCTGTTCCTGCCTGCAGGAGCTTCCAAGCTGTTTGTGTTCAGGTCTTGTCTCTTCCCTGCTCACACTCTGCTGAGGGAGAGCATCACCTTCATCCCAACCCAAAAACACTTCCAAGACATGAGGTCAGCCTGCACTGCCCCAAATCCCACAGCTCCCCCTTTCCCAGGGTTTCCCAAGCCCGGGCTCAGTGTAGTTGGACTGTGCCCTGAGCCGCTGCCTTCCTGCAGTGATCCTGCCTTGCCTTGACTCCCATGAGTTTCTTTTCTTGACACCGGGGTTCCTCTCATCTCGATGCAGGTATCCAGGTCTGAAGGAGTCATTCTGGGCTGGCTTTGTAGTTCTTGAGGAGTGAGACGCTCCTAGAGGGAAATTCATCTTCCCTAACCCCCATCCGCTTCTGAAGAGAGACTTCTCTCACCCTTCAGGGCTGCTCCTTCTCTCTGGTAATTACAAAGGTGCCCACTCAGACCCGGATGGCTTTTGTTTGGCTCAGCTAGAGCAGACAAATGTCCTCACCTGTAAAATTAACCAAAAAACCCCATCCCAATTCTACACATGACATTGAGTAAAAGGACGGAAAATGTACTAATGAATTCCCAGAGGTGCAGTTTAAAAGTGCACTCCACTCCACTTAAGTCTAAAGTTATCCCAAATAATTCCTCCTGGCAGTTTAATGGTGGGGATTTTGCTGTAATGCTTCCTCCCTGACATTTGCAAAGACCCAGTTTACTGTTTTTACAAATAATAATTTGTCTTAATTTTCTCTTTGAAGTAGCAAGGAAAGAATAAATGGGTGAAATCCAAACCTGGTAACCTTGCTGATATTGTAGGTCAATAAATTATCTTCGTGCACAGCTTAGTGTTCCAGGTTTCCACTTGAGTGGATGAGGGCTCTTTAATGCTTGTTAAAATAGCAGAGATAAGTGATTGCAGTCTGAGGATGGAAAACATTGAATAATGCAAAGATCTGTGGATTTTGTGATTTTACTTGGCTGGGGGAGAAAAATCCTTTGATTCTTTCAGAGCTGGATAATAAAAGCTTTCTTTTAAATTCAGACTCTCCATGTTTTTGAGCCAAACACATCTCTCAAAAAGTAATAATGCATTCCTGATGAAATGTTCCAGTTGGGCTATGCCAGAACTGGGCATTTCTGACTTGGTTTTCAGTGTAAAAATCCAGCACAGGCTGAAGATTATTCCATTCTGAAGCCAGGAAACCTTGTCAGAAACACCATCTGGAGCAGCTAGTGCAGCTGAAGTTCTGGATGCAGGTTCTAGATGCTCTGGTGACCAAAGCTGGTGGCCAAAGGTGATTTACTCGATTATCAAGAGACCTGATTCTAAGAAGTCCTTTAAATCAACATCACTCAAAGCAGGATGAGGTTTCTCAAGGGAAACCCAAGAGTTATAATGAGGCAGAAATGTTCATGGAATGAGCCTGACTTCCTTAATTGTATTATTTTATCCAGACAAATAAAAATCTTCAAGGCCACAGCTTTTTCAAGACATCAAAAAATTTTGGCAAGAAAAATTTTTAATGAAAACCAAGTCTGCCACTTTTTAAACTTCCATTTTTCTCTGCAAACTTTCTGATGAACTGGAAATCAGGTTCTCCAAGGCCCATTTCAGCCTCTCCAAACAGCAGTTTCATTTCTCCTTCTGTAAAGGAGGAATGAGATTCATTTACCCAATTTCTGGGGCTCAGGTCTCACCACAGATGGCTCTCCCTGCACTCGTGCTGTCTCAGCTGCCTCCTGGAAGTAATATCTGAAATTAGGTCCATCCTTTGGAATCCCAGTGCCCTCAATCGTGGTCATGGGCTCACATTTTCAGCACCCAAGTCTTGCACAATTTTTTCCTTTCTGACAAACAAGTGTCGTATTCAACTTTTCTAATATTTTATTGCCTTGTCAACATGTGAGAAAATAATAATTACACCCTGCTCTGCAGGACTGGGAATTCTAATCAACACCAAAGCAGGATCTGTACATAATTAGAAGCTTGTTTTCGTTGCTTTTTTAGAATTTATCTCTCAAGCAATTGTCAGTGTCAGCTACATGGTTTAAATCAGCAAATCTAAAAGTGACACTTCATTGTTAGAGCTGCTCTTACAGATAAAATCACGGTTTGCTCTAAAATAATGAAGATCAAGAAAAAGTTTCCCAGCTCAGTCAGAGGCACTGTCGAGTTGTGTGAATGGTTCTGGGGTTTGAACCCAGAGCCAGGGTTTGTCCGTACCTTGCTGCTGTGAGGTTTAGGGCTCTTGCTGTCCCCCCAGGTGTCAGGGAAAGGGCACTGTCACTGCTTGAGGTTCGAAGCAGGAACAGACACTGAAATCACATCCTCCAGAGTTGATCCGGGAGCCTCGGTCACAAAAGGTACATTTAGAAATGGAGTTGAAGAGTCCAAAAAACTTTCATTTCACTTGAGCCAGTCCAGTTTGGAACCCAAACTCACAGGACCTTTTCAGCAGTTCCTCAATCGTGGTTGCAGTTTGTTCTTTGAACTTGCGCATGCTTCAGGCAGGGATGGGCCCCATCATTTCCCACCTCTCTGCCTCAGTTCACCCCCCCTGGCTTCCAACTGTGCCACGCTCAGGTGTCCCTGTGGCATCAGGACAGACTGGGACCTGTTGGAGCAGGTCCAGAGGAGGCCACGGAGCTGCTCCAGGGCTGGGGCCCCTCTGCTCTGGAACCAGGCTGGGGGTGCTCACCTGGAGAGGAGAAGGGTCTGGGGAGAGCTCAGAGGCCCTGCCAGGGCCTAAAGGGGCTTCAGGAGAGCTGGGGCCAAACATTTTAGTAGGGCCTGTTGCAATAGGACAAAGAGTAATGGTTTTCAACTGAAAGAGGGTTGATTTAGACCGGATATAAGGAAAAAATTTAAATGAGGGTGGGGAGGCCCTGGCACAGGGTGCCCAGAGCAGCTGTGGCTGCCCCTGGATCCCTGGCAGTGCCCAAGCCAGGTTGGACGGGGCTTGGAGCAGCCTGGGACAGTGGGAAGTGTCCCTGCCATGGCAGGGGTGGCACTGGGTGGGCTTTAAGGTCCTTTCCCACCCAAACCAGTCTGGGATTCTCTGATCTGGCCATGTCTGATGCTGGAACACTCCTGCTCTCCTCCAGCCTTCAGGACAGGGACTCTTCCAGGAGCAGAGCTGGGCAAGCTGCCACAACAGAACAGTATTTCAGGCTGCAGGAGCTGTCCGTGCTAAAAGCAAGGGGAACTCGAGCCTTGGTGTGCTCCTGTGTGTGTCTGCACTGCCAGAAGGCAGCTGGTGAGCCGAAATATCATCAGAGGTCAAATGTTTGGGAGCTCACAGTGGGTGGAGGTGGAAAAGTGCCTGGGACAAACAATCCTGAGCAGCTTTATCCCCAGACTGCTCAGAGGGTGCTGCCTGCAGTGTTCTGTCTGCTGTTTTCTGCCTGGGCCTCTCATTTATTCCCTCATTGACTTTCAGTCTTTAAGCTGCTGTTAATTTAAGAAGCTCCCTTGTTCACCTCTCTTACAGATTCAAGAGCTCTTCTGGCTGAGATGGATTGGGGTCCCTGGAAGGGCAATAAAATGCTGTGTATGGCAGTGTTTTACCCAGCTCCTCCAATCCCTTTTTCCTGCATCTCGCTCTGCAGTTGGATCCATGGATCCAGGCCCTGCAGTGCTGCTCCTGGGACTGCACTGCCTTCATTAAGTGCACACATGTACCAAATTCTCTTGATTTTTGCCTTTTTTTTTCCCAAGCACCTGAGAAGTCTGGGCAAATGTGGGAAGGCAGGGAAAGATCTTTTAAATGCATTATAAATCCTATTTTAACTCAACTAATTATAGCTACAGTGTAATTAAAATATTGTGAAAGAAAAGAAAATAATCCTGCTGAACTGAAAGTGCATTTACACCTCGCATCTGCAGGGTTCTGAATCACTGCACCTTCGTACCTGACAGCAAAATGCTCAGCAGCCCCTTCTGCCAGAAACCCCAAACCTGCTAAGAACAGCCTTTCTTTCCTCCCCAGGGGCAGCTCTGGTCTCTTCTCCCTGTGAAAGGGACAGAACCCAGGCAATGGCCTAAAGTGGTGTCACAGGGGGTTTGGGATGGATCTCAGGGAAAGGTTCTTCCCCCAGAGGGTGCTGGCACTGCCCAGGCTCCCCAGGGAATGGGCACGGCCCCGAGGCTGCCAGAGCTCCAGGAGCGTTTGGACAGCGCTGCCAGGGATGGACAGGGTGGGGGTGTTGGGGTGTCTGCGCAGGGACAGGAGTGGCACTGGGTGATCCTGGGGGTCACTTCCAGCTCAGGATATTCCATGATCTGTTGGCTCAGTGGTCCTGGTCAGAGGGGGAAACATCTCCTGCTGCTCCTGTAAACTCCCTCCTATTCCCTTTCCTAAAGGTGAGAATAAACACGTTGAAATGTTGACAGCTACAAATCAAAATGTCACACCAGAAGAAAAATCCTTGTTACTTAAAATTTCTCCTTTTCTATTGATTGGAATGTTCCAGCAGGAGAAAATAAAAATGCTGAACTTGATTTCATGAAGAGGGATTTTTTTTCAGTTACAAGCAGCAGAACAAGCCATTGTGCTTGCAAAACAATTTCTACTATTTCCTGACCAGCTCTACCTTAGTGATTTCAAGACCAATAAATTTGCTGGTGGACAAATATTATTACACTGAATATTCATCAGTCACAGAAAAGCACCAGATATGTCACAGATTGTGGGTAATACATCTGAGACAAATATCCTTACACAGGTCAATCAAATCCTTTCAATCCCAAAGCGAGTGAATTACTTTGCTCAGTCCCATGGCATATTCCTGCTGCAGGCACGCAGGGAAGGACGGATGTTCGTCCGTGGTTCTGAGCAAAGCAGGGATTACGAGGCGCAGCACAGAAATTACAGAGGGGATTTCCATGTCCCGTGTCTCGCTGGAGGTCAGGCAGGACTGGGGGTGACAATATTTCCCTCTGGCCTCAAAGAAACACATCTGTGAAAATACAATCAGAGCTTATGGGCCATTGGATCCTTGTGCTCAGGGATGATTTTTTTAGCAGTAAAAATGACATTATCTCCAAGAACAAATAAGCTGTGTCTGCCGGAGTCAGCAGTCGAGCTTGGAAATGGGAAAAGTATGAAGAGAAAATCCCAACCTGCTTAATTGCCTCACAAATCAAAGCTATGGGCAATAACTCCTGTTTAGGGGAAATTCAGATGAGATATATGATTACTGCTCTCTGCAGGGGAAAGGCAGCACTTGGACAAAATGAGGGCTGTTTTTTCCAAGTGATCCCAGTGCCAGGGCCTCACTTGCAGAGCACTTTGGAAAGGTCAAAGCTTTGCCCTATTTCAGCAGTTTTGTGCAGGTCAGGGTGGACTCAAGCTGGTGCAGCTTCTCCCATAGGGTGTGTTGATGTCCTTCCATGTGCACCAGGCAAAACTCAGGGCGCTCTGTGGGCCAGTCCATGGACATTCAAATGTCTGTGGGGAAAAAAAATATATAAATCTTTGTTTTCTTTCCAGGAAAAGAGCTTGAGATTTTATTAATGGGGCAGCTGGTGAAGTGTTTGGATATAAATAACACCTAAGTGAGCATAGTGTCAGTGTTCACATGCATTAAACTTCCAGAATGTTCTGTGCAGAGAACCAAATTTCTTTTCAGTAGGAGAAAAAGTTTGTTTTACTTGATCTAAGTCGTGCATAAATCCAGTGCCAAATGACTCTGGCAGGTTCAGCCTGTGCTGGAGTGACATGAGGGCCAAGCTAGTATCTGATGGTTGGGGCTTTCTAGAGAGGATCTTGAAGGGATGGGAGCAATCCATGTACCAAAACCACCCAGCACAAATTTAAACCTGAATGTCTGGGTGCAGGGGGGTTGTGTTTCTTTGCACCAACTCTGGGGTTTGGGTTTGGCCGTTCTCTGCCTGTTCCCGTGTCTGTTTGCATCCTTGTCTGTCAGATCACTCCGTGCTGAAATTCCCAACATTGCAACCTTTGTGGTTCTGGTTCTGTGCAGCCTCGGGGCAAGTGCCAGCCCTCAGCTCCCCCTGTCCCACCTCAGGTCTCCTCTTTCCTCCCCATGCTGAGCCCCAGAGTGACTTCCCTTTTCTCTGGAGAGGGAAAGCTGCTCCATGGGTTGCAGAAGGACTTGCCCAGGGGCAGGGGAAGCTCAGTCTGAGCCATGGCCATGGCAGGGGTTCCTCTGGCACCTCCATTCCTTGCCCAGGGGAGCTGCTGCAGGCAGAGGAGGAGCTGTGTTGGCACAGCAGCTGAGGGGAGTGTGGGAGCTCATGGAGATGTTGTTGTGAAGGACGCGGTGCCAGGGTTTGAAAACAAACCAGTGAGAGACTGCAAGTCAGAAATACAATTTTAATAGGAAGGGGGGGGGGAAGTAAAAAAAATGCAATAGTAGAAAAAACCACTGACAGAGTCAGAATACAACCTGACACCCTGTTGGTTAGGGTGTTGGTAGCAGTCCGAATGAGGTGGTCCTGTTGGAAGCAGTGATCCTGGGTCTGGTCTCAGATGGTCCAGCAGTGGCTGCGTAGCTCTCGTCCTCTGGGAATCCAGTGGAAAAGGCTGCTCGTGGTGTTTGAAATCTCAGCTTATATCCAGGATGGAATGCTTGGTTCCTCCCTCTGGGCGGAGCATCTCACAATAGTATGATGGAATTTTGTCAGTCATGAGGCAAGGCCTTGATTGGCCATTAACACAATATTGTCTGGAATGGGTTATGTATGAGTCATGTGGCAAAACCCATTAACAGACGATAGTCCAGAGGGTGGAGGCAACACCACCCACCTGGTGTCAACAGTTCATGTAGATGGTAATAGAATACACTGCAACCCAGGACAGGGGGTGAAATCCCTCAGCGTGGGGAGCATTGCAAGGGTGAAGCCACTTTCCTCTTTTTCTTGGCATTATTAGAGGGTTCAAGTGGAATTTAATTGGTGCTTTAGCCTTGAGCTGCCCTCAGTGTGGGAGCTGCAGAGCAGCCACAGAATGCAGAACCAGGGAACTCCAGCTCTCACCTTCTCTGTCCTCTCCAAAGCAAACAAACAAACAGACACTCCAGTAATTAACTGCACACCCAGACTGTGAGGAGCAGACATCACCCAGGAGAGGGCAGGAGGAAAACGAGGAGCCTGAAAAAACCAGTCCAGGAAAATAATGAACTTCTCCTGTGGAGGGGGATGCAAAAGGAATCTGGGCACTAAATTCCTCCTTCTTAGAACTGTAGAATCAGAGACATTTGTAGGTTGGGAAAACCCTCTGAGATCATCAAGTCCAACTGTTCCGCCAGCACTGCCAAAGCCATCACTGACCATGTCCCCAGGTGCCACCTCCACATGGATTTTAAATCCCTCCAGGGCTGGGGACTGCACGACTGATTCAACCATCACTCTCCACCATCTGCCTGGAGCAGGTGGAAAGGTCGAGCTGCAGGAGGGAATCTTGCTCTGATTATCCACATCAGGGCTTTCCTGCACTGCTCTGGGCCCTCCCAACACCTGAACTGCTGAGTCACAATGGCAAGGAACAACCCTGGGCATGAGGACTCAAGGACACCCTGTGGGAGATTTAGACCTGGTCTAAAAACCAGCTTGGGTTTGGACCATTCCCAAAGGGTTTTTCGTTCAGGAATTCCTACTGCAGTTCAAGGAACAATTCCCATCCCACTGTAGAGAGAAAGAGTTAAACTGGAGTGACCTGAGCAGCTCCCCATGACTGCTAGCAGTGCCCAAGGACAGTCTGGGACACAGCTTTGCCCATGTCAGGCATGGGGCACTGCAGGGTGATGGAGAAATGGCATCGTGCTCCAGGATGAGCTAAATCAGATCTGGGTCATGCTGCCAGACCTCCACAGAAAGTTCCTTTTCCCTGTGCTTTCCTTCAGCTGAGTCACTGCTTTGGGAGAGTTCAGTAGCAGCTGTTCTGCAGGGAGAAAAAGAGCAGGCACCAGGGCAGCCCCTGTGTATGCCATGTGCTGGATCTGGTGCCTCATCTGCTCTGCCTGTGGAATGGAGATCAGTTCTCTGTTCCCCTGAACTTCCTGGGAGAGGCAGCCATGGGAGTGATACGTGGGAACTGCTATTCCAGTCAGGCACAGATTAGGCTGGGAGGCTGTCCCAGCTCCCTGCTCCCAGCATTCCAACCATCTGAGAGCAAACCAGAAATCTCTTCCAGCAGATGTCCACAAACTCCTTTGTTGGCTGATCTATGCCCTGCAGGGTTGGTCCCGGCAGAGCACTCCAGGTCCTCCCAGCATGGGCACCTTCCGCTATCCCAGGGCACTCCAAGGACAATCCAGCCTGGCCTTGGACACTGCCAGGGGACCAGAGGCAGCCACAGCTGCTCTGGGCACCCTGTGCCAGGGCCTCCCCACCCTGATACAGAATTCCCAAGCTCATGGAGTAAAGTTCTGGATGTGGATCTGTGTGTGACAGCTGCTGTAGTTGGAGAAGCGAGCAAAACACCTTTTCCAAATGTGTATTCCTTGCAGACAGTCCTTGAGCTTCTTCAACTATTCCTTGTAAAAATGTGTCATGTCCAAAACACTCTGAGTCCAGTCCAGATCTTCTACTCTGTTGATACGAGCTGTAAATGTGCCCCAACAGAAAATGTCAAAACAACAGGAGGTAAAACTGTTGAAACTGAAGGTTGGGAGGTTTAGAAGGTTCTGTTTCATGTCCCACTGAGTGATTCTGCAGAGGACTCATCCCCAACGCAAACCTGGAAATCACTGATAGTTCCCCTGGGAGCAGTGGAGAAATGGAATTGAGCTGGGAGCAGCCAGGAAAATTTGGCATGGCTGAAACCTGGTCTGGGATCTGCACAAACAGGAAAAACACAAGATTCCCTCTCCTCTGGCTGCATCTGTGCTGTGTCCAGCAGTTCATCTTTAGGGGACAGACAGAGGTGTCAAATTCATCTCCTTGTCCTCCCCAGGGTGTGGAAAAGCCTGAGGAGTTCCCAGGATGATGTTTAGGTGGCCTGCACTGGAGGTGATGCCTCCAGCACACGGAAACCTCATCCAGGGTTGATCAAGAGAAGTCCATTGTGCTGTGGAGTTCATAAAGAGCTCTGGATACAGCACAGGTTGTGCCAAGGCAGCAATAAACTCCGCAAAATGCATTTTATTGGGCTCTTGTGAGTGCCCCGGGGGAATTGTGGTGCAGGAGCTCAGGGGGAATTGTTTCCATCTGTTTCAAAGGGACTCTGGGATCTGTTGGTGCTTTGTGGGGTTATCCTGGAGTTCACCCGCTGCACCCCTGGCCAGGCACCACTGCTCAAACCTCCCCGACATTTCCATTGCCATCTCTAGCAGCCTTGGCTGGCAGCAGCCCCTCTGATTCCCTCCCACTCCACTTTTAAAAACTTTGGCAAAAAACTTTATTCAAAAAAACCTTTGTGCAAACTAATTTGATCTTTTGCTGCCCAAGAAAACACTATCTGGTAGGAGCATCACTGAAATAATGGATACAACCAAATCCCAAGGACTTTGGCTGTTCCAGCCATGGCAGGAAGTTGGAACTACATGATCTGTAAATTCCCTTCCAACCCAAACTAGTCTGGGATTACAGGATTATTTGATTTTCCCAGCTGGAATCGCCTGCAGGAAGACAACCCAAGAAGGGATGGAAAGTGAGTTGGAAGAGGCTAATTACTAATTTACTAATTCTGTGTCTCCCCTTCAATGGTTGCTCACCAGAGTTGATCTGGGAACATCCATGGAAGCTGTTGGAACAGAGGGAAATGTGTCTGTTGAGCAACAGCATCCACACCTTGGTTTGTACCACTGCTAATGGGTATTTCCTGGAAACTCAGCCCTATTTCTCCAACCCTGCCTCCAACTTACTGGCTTACCCTATATATGAAGGAAGAACACAAGGGCAGCTGGGTTTGGCTCCTGTCTGATCTCCTGTACAGCACAAGGCATTTCCTGCCTGCTGTGTCTGACCCTCACATCCCCCTTGCAGTGCAGGGAACTGTGGCCTTTGGGGCCCATTTTTCTGCATTAACTGTCAACAGAATCCTGATAATTCATTCAGATGGAGATGTCAACACTGAGGACGTTCACATTTGGACAAAGAGCATCAGCCCAGAGTGTCTGAGCACAGAGATACATCTCATCAAGCTTTAGGTGTCCAGAGAGGGGATGTCAACAGCTGAGCCAAGGCAGCCTTTTCCTTACCCAGCACAGATAATTCAGTCTCAGATACTGGAAAGAAGGATGACAAACCTCCCCTTTGGCTAGACAAGGAGTCAGTGTGGCTAGCTGGATTTCAGTACAGATTTTGTGGATGACTCCGGGTGGGATTGAGCCCAAGTGCCTCACACAGGCACGGAGCAAAGGCTGAGTCTGTGGTCACACATCATCATTTGTCAGAGCTCACCCTGATGGTTTAGAGAAAAACATCCCTGAGCCCAGTCCTCCTGAATGTGCTGACTGAAATCCCCAGACTCCAGCAGTAGTAAAACCAAACCCGTGCCTCTGCTGTCCTGTCACAACAGCTTAGCAACAAACAGATCGCTCACAGTGGGCATCTGTAACTGAGCACACAGAAAACTCACCCAGAGAGAAAGAGCCTCGGTCGCTGCTGGGGAGGGCTGAGGATGCAGAGGTGATGCTGGCTGTTACCTTGGCAACCATCCCCATCTGGGAGGAATCTGAGGCAGGCGCTCTGACCCCTGGCAAAAAATGTTTGAACATTTAATGACTTAAATAAGGGAATAATTCTCAGCTGTTGGGAAAGGGGGAAGTGTTGTAGCCCCAGCTGAACATCCCTTGGAACCATCATGGGGGAACTCAACACAAGCTGGTCACACAGGCTTGGACTTTGGCAAAGAAGATGCAACCAAAACCCATTCAAGAGACAGTTGAAAAGGAATAGGGCCTGATCTTCCACTTATTTCCATTCTGTTATTCCAAATCCATGCAGAATTTCCTTCTAAAAGGAGACAAGGTGGTTGAGGTTACTGGCAATAACCAGGACATGGGTCACTGGTGGCCTTGGCAGTGCTGGGGAACGACTGGACTCCATAATCTCCAAGGGCTTTTCCAACTTTAATGAATCTCTGATTCTACAGTTCTAATAAGGAGAAATTTAGTGCCCAAATTCCTTTTGCATCTTCCTCCACAGGAGAAGTTCATTATTTTCCTGGACTGGTTTTTTCAGGCTCCTCGTTTTCCTCCTGCCCTCTCCTGGGTGATGTCTGCTCCTCACAGTCTGGGTGTGCAGTTAATTACTGGAGTGTCTGTTTGTTTGTTTGCTTTGGAGAGGACAGGGGAGGTGAGAGCTGGAGTTTCCTGGCTCTGCACTCTGTGCCTGGGAAATTGCACCTGCACAGGTCTGGCCTGAAGTGTAGAATCTCAGAATGGAATCCTGGCATGGTTTGGGTTGGAAGGACCTCAAACCCACCCAGTGCCACCCCTGACATGGGCAGGGACACCTTCCACTGTCCCAGGGTGCTCCAAGCCCCGTCCAACCTGGCCTTGGACACTTCAGGGATGAGGCAGCCATAGCTGCTCTGGGCAACCTGAACTGCTCAGTTCTGAATTACTCCTCTCATGTTATTCACAGAGTTTTCAATTGTTGACCCCAGAGCAGTAAGAAAACACCCACACAAGTCTCATTCTCTCATGTAATTCAGATTTTGAGCTGCAGTTTAAGGTTATCTCTGAATTGTCTGTTAGTGTTTATATAACAGAGAACAATCAGATAAAAATCCAGATACCTGGAAGATCCTGAGACAAGAAAAACCTTTGTAAAAAATGTGGAGTTCCAGTTTTGTTTTTTTCAAACAGGAACTCAGACTGCATTCAGTACAGTCTTCATATTTATCCAAGTATCATAAAATTGAGATTTCTGTGCAGCGAGTAAACAGAGGAGTGTGTGGGGATGGATACAAAGGCAAATGTGAGCTGAAGAGAGGTGAGTTAACTAAAAGCTTGGATCCTGTGTGTCTACAGAGAAAGCTCTGTTAATTGAAATGAAAACCTTCCTTGGATCATTTCTCTTCACTAAATCTCTTCTTGGAAACAGTTTTTGGTCAAATTCCTGTGCCTGTATCATCAATGTTGTAGCACAGAATCACAGAATTGCTGAGTTTGGAAAAGACCTCTGAGGTCAAGTCCAGCCTCTGACCAAACACCATGTGGGGCTCGAGGCCAGGAGGAGACAACACCATGTCCAGAACACTCAGTATTCCAAGGATTGTGTTCTCTCTGCATCCAGAGAAGGGCTCAAAGCGGAGTCTCCCATATCCCAAGGAGCTCAGGCTGTTCATCATTCCAGGATGGATTGGTCTTTTCCTGTTCTTAATGAAACTTTTCAAAAGCTTCTGACTGTTCTGATGCAAAATGAAAACAAATGTGCAAACCTCCAAGAGTTTCACAATTCATTTTTTCCAGCCATGCCAGATTCCTGGAGCGTGCCATTAATCTTCCTAGTAGGATCACTGGGTTTCTCACTAGGGGTCTGCTCCTTGCTCACTTTGGATCCACGTGTGTCTTCCCCAAACTCTCCACGGATAAATGACAGTGCAGAGCCCCTGCCTCTGACCCAGCCCCTGCTCCTGCTGCTGCAGTTCCAGTCCTGCCCCGCTCCTGGTGGATCAACCTTCCTCCTGTGGCGTTTAAGGATGGCAGCTGTGGCATCCCTTCCCGAATTTCACCACTCATGTTTTTGCAGCCCTGAGCCTTCAGGATATCTGGTGTGGCTTTCTGACTAAGGAAGGGTCTCCATTCTCCGTGGGACACTGTTCCCTGCTGGTCCATCCTGCTTTAGGAAAGGCTCACGTGCTCCAGTGAGCAAAGTGCTCCAGGAGCAGAGAGATCCCTCCACATTTGCTGTTGCTACAAGAGCAGACAAAACCCCTGGTGGAAATGAAAAGCAGCATGAGTTGGAGTTCCTGGCAGAGCTGTGCTCTTTGTCCAAGGGGAGTAGGAAGATGTGGCCAGAACAGAAATTCCATGCATCAGTCTGGCTTCATGGTTACTAAGAAACAGAGGGATGCTGCTACACTGGAGTTACTTCATTCCCAGATGAGACAGGGATTCTCAAGCTGAAATATAAATTTATTTCTTTGAAATGATTCTGTTTCTCTAAGACAGGAGCCAGCACCCCAATTTAATCTGCACTGCCAGTGGATGCTCCTTGGTTGCTCTGCTCCCTGTCCTTCAGCAGAAGGGGATGGGCACCTTTGTGTGCTTAATTAGTTTTTCTCTTTTTTTGCATTAACCCACGTTGCCTTCAGCAGATCAGGTTTTATCCTCAGTAGGTAAAAATAACGAAAAGGAATTGCTCCAGATGAAGGACAATTTCCCACCTGTTTTTCAACTGAGCTTCAGGAAATCAGAAGGACAAGGCAGAGACAGCAACAAAGGTGAGGGTCAGGTTTGGCAAAAACAGGTTTATGCTTAAAAGGGGTGAGGATTTTTCCACAGAACCCCAAAATCACTGAGGTTGGAAAAGAGCTCCAAGACCATTGAGTCCAAGCTGTGCCCCATCCCCACCTTGTCCCCAGCCCACAGCTCTGAGTGCCACATCCAGCCCTTCCTTGGACACCTCCAGGGATGGGCACTCCAAACCTCCCTGGGCAGCCCCTGCCAAGGCCTGAGCACCCTTTCCATGGGGAAATTCCTGCTGATGTCCACCCTGAGCCTGCCCTGGCCCAGCCTGAGGCCGTTCCCTCTGCTCCTGTCCCTGTTCCCTGGGAGCAGAGCCCGACCCCCCTGGCTGCCCCCTCCTGTCAGGGAGTTGTGCAGAGCCACAAGGGCCCCCCTGAGCCTCCTTTTCTCCAGGCTGAAATTCCAGCTGCTCTCTGCTCAGTCACCTCTCCCTCCAGGGAACTCCAGACTCACAAGGCAGCCGAGGCAGAGGAGAAACACCTATGCCTCCTCCTCCTCCTTCACCTTCTTCTCCTCATCCTCTTCCTCCTGTCCCTTGATTTCCCTCACCAGCTCCTTGGGGAACATCCCCACTCCCTAAAAGCAGCCCAGGGAAGGATGGCACCAGGATAAGCAGCCAAAAGCTTCCCTGGGGTAAGGCTTTCCCACCAAAGCGCAACCCCATCCCTGCGGGCTCCTCCTGCCTCCGTGACTCATCCCTGCCCACCCTGGCTGTCATCCCATCCTTCCTCACAGAGCCACTGCTTCCCCTGAGCCTGGCAGGGAATTCCATCCCACTCAGCTGATTTATTCCTCCTCTGCTGGAGTGAACACTGCTTAAGTTCATTCCAGCAGGAATCGAAACACCAAAGGGCTGCGTTAGTTCCAACAGCGATGGGTGGGCACCAGAGCTCATCCACTGCTTTCTGCTGCTGCTGGTGAGGTCAGAGCGTGGCTTTGGGGGGGACTTTTAGGTGCCACATTTCAAACTTGGCTTAAAAATCTTAAATAGTGACTGCCCTGGAGGAGAGCAGAGGTTTGCAAGGCCTGGCAGGAGTGTGGGAGCTGACAGTCCTGAAATACATCAGCTATGGAAAATCATGGATAGAGATGGGAGATCAGACTTCATTGTGCTCCTTACATCCCTCGAGAATACTGACAGCTCCCTGCTGCTTTGTGCTCTGCTTCAGACCGGCACCAGAAAGTTTGGGATCGTTTCAGCTCACTGGGAATCTTGTGTTTCCAATGGAAAACTGTGGTCTTCTATTTTGCTTTTCCCTTTTAAACCTATCCAATTTATTTCCATAAAAATTACCAATAAATTCACAGTTTATGGGATGTTTATATTTTTACTGCAGTGTGAACTCCAACCTTTCATTCTCCTCTTGCTGCTGGTTCCCTATGACAATCTCAAAGGTTTTACATTTACCTTTTCTAAAGCAACTTCCATTCTGATAAAACCTGGCTGTTGGATTTGGTGCTGGATGCTGCAAAGCCACTGTCAGCATTTATGACATAAAGCAACACCATGAGCTGTAAATTCTGCCATGAAACTTTTCCAATTTAAACACAGTTTCAAGTGAAACAAAAATATTTACATAGCTCACACCTGTTTCACAGAAAATGAGAAATATTGACTTCTTGAAGATTGCTTTCATCCCAAGTTGCAGCTCAGATCAATTACTGAAAATGTTATTGTTTCTGGTCATCCTTGTCATCTTCCCTTAAACCAGGAAGCCTGGAGAAGAGAAGGCTCCAGAGTGACCCAACTGCAGCCTTTCAGTGCCTGAAGGGAGCCCAGGGGAGAGCTGGAGAGGGACTGGGGACAAGGGCTGGAGGGACAGGACACAGGGAATGGCTTCCACTGCCAGAGGGCAGGGATGGGTGGGATATTGGGAAGGAATTGTTCCCGGGGAGGGGGGGGAGGGGCTGGCACGGGGTGCCCAGAGCAGCGGTGGCTGCCCCTGGATCCCTGGAAGTGTCCAAGGCCAGGATGGACATTGGGGCTGGGAGCAGCCTGGGACAGTGGGAGGTGTCCCTGCCATGGCAGGGGGGTCACTGGGGGGGATTTAAGGTCCCTCCCGACCTGAACTATTCTGTGACAATAAACTTCCACGTTTTCTCACTCTGCATTTCCCTGGTTTCCCATTTGTTCACTTTGTGGGAGAGAGTGCCTGGAACAACCCAAACAGAGGCAGCTTGCAGGGCTCAGATTTCCAGCAGCGCCGTTCCCATCCTGCCCTGCCCAGTGTGGGGCTGAGGCCGCTGCAGTGTCAGAACAGAGATCATTGATTGTCTCCTTTGCTCTTTGTACAGTGAAACAACTCCACAAGTCCCTGGTTCGGTAATGGATAAGGATTTAGAAGCCAGTAAAGGGCTTTGCTTGTGTTGGACATGACATAGAAATAGTAAAATCGTTGTTTCATTCCCTGTAAGTGCAATTACCCCATCAGGAGAGCAGCTGCAGTGCTCACAGGAGTTGCTCTGGAATTAAAACACTTGCAGGGCTCTGAAGTACCTTACATGGTCTGGGAAAGAAAATCCACTTGAAAATTGCATCATGTTACAAAGTCAAGAGCAAAACCAGGAGGCAGGGACACTTATTCATAAAATATTTCAGTGAAATTTGCCTTCTGATCCTTTCATGGGCCTGGTCTTTGCTGTTCCTTCCTCTCCCTGGGTTCCGGGCCTTTCTTGTTGCTCCCAGCTCAGCATGGCTTCATCCAGGACTGCATTAGGTGATGAAGGGGAGAGAGACCAGCACTGACCCTCCCACCACACAAACACCTCTGGTGACCCCAGCAAGGTGCAGCTCTGCAGCTCAGCACAACCTCCCAGTCACAGCCACGGAATCCTGGACTGGTTTGGATGGGAAAGGACCTTAAAGCCCACCCAGTGCCACCCCTGCCATGGGCAGGGACACCTCCCACTGTCCCAGGCTGCTCCCAGCCCCAGTGGCCAGCCTGTCCTGGGACACTGCCAGGGATCCAGGGGCAGCCACAGCTGCTCTGGGAATCTGGGCCAGGGCCTCCCACCCTCACAGGGAACAATTCCTTCCCAATATCCCATCCCTCCCTGCCCTCTGGCAGCTTAAGGCCATTCCCCCCAAATAACATAGAAATAATATTTCTATGTCCTGTCACTCCACGTCCTTGTCCAAAGTCCTTCTCCTTCTGAGGAGCCCCCTTTACCTCCTTGAAGGTGCAGTTCCTCTGGGTGTTCCCACACTGCCTCCACCCCAGTCCTGTCCCCAGAGATGGCAGTCACTCCTTGTACCCACCTCTGCCTTGGAGTTTTGTCCTGCTCTAAACTCATTCCTCAAATCCAAAATTCATTGGAACAGAATGTTAGAGAAGAAAAGGAACTATTGAGTCCCTTTGTTCTTACAAATGTCTTTTGATATTTTCATTCTCCTTGAACACTTGGCAGAAGTTCCTTTCAGACGTTCTGAACGTTGCCAGCAGTTCCAGGAAGCAGGACAGGGATTATTGCCTCCCCAATGGATCTGCCTGCTCTCCTTCCCCTTCCTGGGGAATGCAGGAGGAACTGACGAGTGCAGGGCTGGGAGGGACTCGGGAATGGCTCACTCCCCTCTCGCAGGGGATGGTTGGACATCCCAGTGGGTGTTGTTAAAATGCTCCCACCGTTGCTGCGCGCTGTCTGCAGCTCCCAGGGCGCAGAGCTCATCCTCACTGCTTCAAACCTTTTATGTTACTTGGTGATGGCTGCCCTCGACACCTCAGAAATCCTCTAAGAATGCCTGGCTAGACAAGAAAACTCTCATGGAACAGCACAGCACCCGGAATCTCACCCTTAGGGTCCTGGTTTTCAGTTAATAATTAATAATTGATATCTATTTCTTGGTGCCTCAGTTTACCCACCTGAACATGGATGTGTTCCTGACACGGCAATGAGATACTTCAGTTACGGAGCCTTGCACAGCCGGAAACGCTGCTGATGTTTACCTTCGGCATTTCCTGGCTGGCTGAGATCCGGCAGAGCCGATGGGATCAATTCTATCAACACGTCTTGAGTTTTAGCTCATTGCAGGAGGTGTGGTGCTTTCAAATTGTGGGTTTGGGGTTTTTTCTGAGCACTGAACATCTGAGGGGCACTGAAATAACCAACTAAAATCCAGAAAGCACAGCTGCAATGTTACATCGACTCATCCATGTTGATTGCAGTCCAGTGGCAGCGGAAATTCTGCCAGCCCAATCAACAGCCCCGGGCACTCTGGAACGCTCACACTGCGTTTCCTCCTCCTCCTCCTCTCCCTTCCCACCCCGAGCTTGGCAGCAGGCAGGGGCACGAGGGAGAGCCCTGCTCATCCCCAGCGCTCACCCCAGCGCTCATCCCAGCGCTCATCCCAGCGCTCATCCCCAGCGCTCATCCCAGCGCTCATCCCTAGCGCTCACCCCAGCGCTCACCCCAGCGCTCATCCCTAGCGCTCACCCCAGCGCTCACCCCAGCGCTCACCCCAGCGCTCACCCCAGCGCTCATCCCCAGCGCTCATCCCCAGCGCTCATCCCCGTTCAGCGAGGACCCCGCTGGGCCGAGGGGCCCTCCCCGTGTCCGCTGGGGGCCGGGGGCTCCCCAGCACTGAGCGGGGGAGATCAGCCCCGGGGCGGGGTCTCAGCAGTTCTGGCTGCCCGGGGAACGCCGCGGTCCCCCCGGACACCGAGCGGGGAGGATGCATCGGGAGACATCGGCGGGGTAAAATGTCACCGACTGAGGGGGGAATGCGGTGGGACCTTTAGGAGAGGGGAATCATCCCTTAGAGAGGGGACCTGATCTCTGGCTGAGGCAAGCGCTGGCTCCAGGGAAACCCAGGGGGAGTTTGCATCTTTCATCACCATGAACAGCAGCGTCCCAGTGTTCCGGGTGTTTGGATGCTGAGGAAACAGGGAAGAATCCCGGTGCCAGGGCCCAGGAGTTTGCTGTGTGTGGCACCAGGCACAGCCAGAGCTGGGGCTCAGGAAAGGCCACATCCCAGAGGTGTCCTGCTGGGGACCTGCTGGGAACCTGTAGGGACAGGGCAGGGGTGAAGTTATTGCTGCAGAGCAGAGCCCTGGAGAGCTCAAACACAGAATTGCAGAGCCACAGAAGGTTGGAAAAGCCCTCGAAGATCAAGTCCAACCGCTACCCCAGGACTGGTGAGTCCATCACTGACCACGTCCCCAAGTGCCCCAGCCACAGCTTTTAAATCCCTCCTGGGACAGGGACTCTGCCACTGCCCTGGAGAGAGTGAGAGCCAGAGGGGCAGAACCCATCCTTTGCACATGGACAGGAGACCTCATTGGGAATTAGGAAACAATGACTTCCCTAAAAATTTTTAAAAAAAATTCCTTTCCTTTCCTTTCCTTTCCTTTCCTTTCCTTTCCTTTCCTTTCCTTTCCTTTCCTTTCCTTTCCTTTCCTTTCCTTTCCTTTCCTTTCCTTTTTTCCTGTCTCCAAGCCCAAGAAGTTCTATTCTCGTCCTGGGACCTTCTGAAAAGGGACTTCCCAATTACCTCCCAAGCACTTGTTTGCTTTTCTCCTTGTCAAGAAATCCTGTCACTGTGGTGTTGTCAGGATTTTACACTTCCTGGAGTACCAATCTAAAAGCCTCTACCTTAGGGAACAGGTTTTTCCCTGTCTCTCGCACCTGACATGGAGAGAGCATCAGGCTGTACCTGCAGCTTTAATCACCTTGATGAAGACACCTCTCAAAGTTCCCCCAACTTTCATGACAAATAAGGCCCCTTTAACCTCTCAGATCCTGGCTCACCTCAGCCAGGTCCTCTGGCACAGGAAAGCCCATTCCAGGACACTTTTCCTGAACAATAAAGAGACAGATCTCAGTGTGACACAGACAATGGAGGATTTTTAAAAACTGAGACCATTTAAATGTTCTGAGAGCAGCAGAAACAAAATAAAGTCTGTTTGCAAAGTCTGGCATAAATACAACCAAAAATTGCATTAGTGGTGAGTTATTTGCATTCCTCTTCCCTACTCCAGTTCCTCCAAGCACTAAACTTGGCTCTATGGAAGTTGTCCTTTCCATTTGACAGCCCCTTTAATCCCCTGACTCTGTAATCAGATCCATTCAGAGAACTCCAGAACACAAAGGAACTGCCATTCCAGCCCAGCCTCTGGCTGCAGCCTTGCAAATTAAAGAGCAAAACTCAGCAGAAAATCAGTGGCTGATTAGCTCTGGGATTTGAGGAGGTTCTGATTTGAAAACTGATGAGAAAATTCCCCTCTGGAATGATAAATGGGCTGACTTGCAAGGGCTTTGTTCGTTTTGGGGAGAGCAGAGTGTACTAAGCATCTTCCCAAATCCCAGCTGTCCCACAGCAGTGGTTAAGGGCTGGAACACCTTGTCCAGGGAAGGGAACGGAGCTGGGAAGGGTCTGGAGCCCCAGGAGTGGCCGAGGGAGCTGGGAAAGGGGCTCAGCCTGGAGCAAAGGAGGCTCAGGGGGGCCCTTGTGGCTCTGCACAACTCCCTGACAGGAGGGGGCAGCCGGGGGGGTCGGGCTCTGCTCCCAGGGAACAGGGACAGGAGCAGAGGGAACGGCCTCAGGCTGGGCCAGGGCAGGCTCAGGGTGGACATCAGCAGGAATTTCCCCATGGAAAGGGTGCTCAGGCCTTGGCAGGGGCTGCCCAGGGAGGTTTGGAGTGCCCATCCCTGGAGGGGTCCAAGGAAGGGCTGGATGTGGCACTCAGAGCTCTGGGCTGGGGACAAGGTGGGCATCGGGCACAGGTTGACCTCGATGATCTTGGAGCTCTTTTCCAACCTCAATGATTCCATGATTTCATGTGGAATTCTATGTGCAATCATAAAATCACAGAATCATTGGGGTTGGAAAAGATCTCTGAGATCACAAGTCCAACCTTTGAATCCCTCCGTGCCAAATGCACCCCATCAGGAAGTGCCACGTCTGCCCCAGAGGGAGCCAGGGGACCCAGGCAGTCTGGCAGGCACACGGGGCAGAACAACCCCAGACTGTGTTATTTTCCTCAGAACACTGCTTGAATACCTCCCCAGTGCTCGCTGTGGAGCAGTGGCAGCAGAAGGGCTGTTCCAGCCAGCTCTGGGCAGGGATTTCTAGTCCATATTAATGCTGTTAATGCTCCAGTCCTGACATTGTGGTCGTGTAATCTTATTGAAAAAGGTTTTTTCCCCTTTAGTTTCAGGGGATTTTCAGATTGGTGTTACAGATATTAAACCAGCCCTGGTCATTCTGCCCCAGGCAGACTCTGAGGGACTCCTGAACC
Source organism: Daphoenositta chrysoptera (assembly GCA_013397915.1). Classification (NCBI taxonomy): domain Eukaryota; kingdom Metazoa; phylum Chordata; class Aves; order Passeriformes; genus Daphoenositta; species Daphoenositta chrysoptera. Next base: position 12,176 of record VZRO01005360.1, on the reverse strand, counting down.
TCTGGATGGTTTTGTGCTGTTATTGCTGGGTGTTCTGGTGATTATTCTTTAAAAAAACCAAAGCAGGGAGTAGGAAGTTGGTTTGCACTGTGTTGTAATTAATGCAGAACAAATCTGAGTGCAATCAGGATGTTTTGATTGCGGCCTAGTGGGATTTCTGGATGTCCTTTTTAGCCATGACATCATGCAAATCAGATTTTGGCACCATTAGAAGGGAGGAATTGAGGAGAAACTGAGGATGCTGGAAGTACTCAGGTACAGCTCAGCCTAGGGGAGACCAAACCCACTTGGTCCATCCTGCTCAGAGGCAGAGGAGAAAATTCAACGGGAAAATTTCCAGTCTCTAATCCCCACTTAAGGAATTTACATCCAGAGCTATGATGAATTTTCCCTATCAGTGTTTCAAATGCAAAATTCTAGGAGGTTCAGTGTCAGAAAATTTGAAAGATTTTGTAGAATGAGCCAAACCGTCCTTTGCAGCCTTAAAACCTCCTTTTGGAAACCTGGAGAGATTGCTTTGGGATATTGCTCATGGTCCTCATTATCAGTTGTAACTGTTGTAAAGGAATGAACGGTCCGAATTCTCAGCAAAACTGGCTTGGAAGTGACTCAGGTTTGACATAAAAAGGCAGGTTAATTAATCAGTGCAGTGACGAGAAATATATGGTTCAATTTTCATGGAAAAATACAGCTGAGTATAAATCCAGACAATTTCCTCAGGCCTTGTCTTCAATAATCTCTCCTTTCTCATCCTAAAAATGTCTGTGGCTTCTCCGAGTCCTCTTTGCCAGAGCCTCCCAAAGGACTTTTCCCCTGAGAGCCACGAACAGCCCGTGGAACACTGACTCCTGATCCTTAAAACGAGAGCTCTTGGCAGCTTTAAGGCACCAGCCCAGGTTTTTCCAATGCATAAAACAGCAGAATGGGGATGGAGGAGAAATCTGTGGTGGAGGCACGGATTTGTCCCTGAGGGATGGAACACAACAGCATTGGAATAATTTGCAATGCAAAAGATTTTCTAGCAGCCAAACACAATTGTTCCATCAGCAGCAGTGGCAGGAGCCCAGCTCCTCAAACCCAGTTGAGTTTGGAGCAGCTGAGCATTTTCCTTGTTTCCTGTTCCATTTTTCAACTAAATTCTGGCTGGGGGCTGGATGGAAATGGAGTGGACAGAAGCTGAACAGGACTTTCTGCTGAAGTGTTTGGAGACAGGGACACCACAACTGGCCTTGGTGGTAAGAGGAAAATAGTTATATCATCCTTGGCAAATGCTGGAATGGACTGGCTGAGAAAGGACGTTAAAGCCCATCCAGTGCCACCCCTGCCATGGGCAGGGACAGCTCTCACTAGCCCAGGGTGCTCCAAGCCCTGTCCAGCCTGGCCTGGGACACTTCCTCTGTGGTGTTGGGGAGGGAAGTGGCCGCTGGGCCTTGGGGAATGGCCCCTTCCTTCTCAGGGTGGGGGTTCCTTCTCAAAGCGCTGCTGAACTCCCCTAGTCCCCATTTGGATCACAGATTTAATTTTCCGAGCTGGAAGTGGAGGTGCAGGAGTCTGTCCCTGTGTGTCACCACTGCTCCAGCAGTGCCTGAGTGCAGTGCCAGGGTTCCGTGGGGACGTGCAAACATCTTGTGAGCCTGTTTTGTTACCACTGGTGAGCCAGCACCCCCGACCCGCTGGCAAATTTCTGTGACACCGGAGCCCCCGATATCCGCACTAAAACCTGCCGGGCCCTGTTAGTCCTTCTCTGCTGTCTGAGGAAGACATTTTCCACAGGGTCAGAAAATCAGGATATTTCACATCTCGCCTTCTTCATCAGTGCTTCCAATTCCTTGGTGATTTTTGTTTAGCCTTTGAAAGAGAAGGACTGCTGTGCTGACAGGGAATTCTTCCTTTTTCTTGTGGCATTGGAGCATAAATGAGATATGACAGAACATCTTCAGGTTGCCTTTGGCACAGTTGTGTGTTAAATGCTGCTTTAAATTTAAGGGTTTCTGCATGGCAGTGTCAGGACACACCAGGTTTAGTCTCCTTTTCTGTGTAGAGAATTTTCTCTTTTTTCCAGTTTGGGTTGGATTTGTTTCTAGGAGTCTCTTGTCCTATTTTCTGCTGAAGTACAAAGGTAAATGAATGGTATTTAGGTTAGAATCCCTCAGTGCCTATTTCAGGCATCTGACAAAGCCATTAAGGATAGAAAAGAGCTGGGTTCTGGGGAGGTCCTTATCCCCCAGCCTCTGAGGCTTGGATGGCTTTGTTTGGTGTCAGTGCTCAGATGAGTTTGCTCATGTTCCTTGCCCAAAGGCCTTGGGATGGATCCACCTCCACGGTCCTGGATTAAGTTTGCTTATTAGGGAAAATTCCTGGTGCCCTATGGCTCCAGGAAAATAGGGAATTTGGCCCCCAACTCCCGCCCCCCCCTCCCCCCATCAGACCCAGCACAGACAACTTTCAGCAACATCATTTCCTTTCATGCTTGAGAACTTTGACACCAGGAGTTTTCAGGCTGTAGTCACTGAGAGCATTAAAAATGCTGCACAAACCTCCCACCATTTACAAAAGCTCTTGCTTGGAGTACAGAGCCTCTATTGCAAATCAAAGAAAAGCATTGAGGCCAGAGCTAAGAGAGAGATCTGCAACTTCGTGGCAATTACCAAAGACAATTATATTCCTATAATGAAGAGATTAAAAACCCCACCAAAACTCTGTGATTCTAATTATAATCAGGCAGTCAGAGATACCCATCTCTCCCAGGACTCTGGAGTGAATTTAACACTTCGAGTAACATTTCTTGAATGTTTATGAACAAAAATGTGTGAATTTCTGTCCCCAGATAATGACAGAATTAAATTTCTTTGACTGATTCAGTGACTTCTTTGTTGTGCAACAGACCCAGAATTTCAGGTGGAAATCAGACCCTTTTAAGATTTAAAAAGAGTTTCTGATTCAACCCCGTGCTGGAGAATGTTTGCATTTGGTAAGTAGGAGGTGGATTTTGATGATCTATTAAACTCAGTTTGCAGCAAGGCTGGTGGGTTTAACCCTGGGGGTGACATGAATCTACCTGTGCCCAGTAACTGCTGTGCTCTGAACCCTGAACTGGGCACTCGGCCTCAGGAAACCCCTGCAAGGCAAAGACTCTTTGCTGGGGGATCAGAGAGGGAAGAGTCAGAGTCAGGGGTTTATTTCTTCTGTTTGCTTTCACTAGGTGTAATAAAGTGCAGCAACATTGTGGCTTTCAGCAATACAAGAAACTGGTGAAAGAGGCCCTTTATTAATCCCATCCTCACATTTGGGTTTTGCCTTAGAAAATGAAGAGAAGCAGCTCCTGAACCACCTTCTGCAATCTCCCAGTCCTCCAAGCAGTTCAGCTCTTTGTCTCCAACAAAAGACCAGTTTCCCTGTGCCAGGCTGCTCTGGGCCAGGGCCAAGTGACCCTGGCTGAGGGCAGGAGAAATGAGGAAAGCCTGAAAGGCTGAAATCCTGAGCTTCAGAGGAAAACAAAGCCAAGGTGTGCATGAAACAATGCCTGGGTGAAGGTGTGGGATTGACCTTTCCTGTTTCTCCTTTGAGCTGGCAGATGGAGTAGGAAGCCACTTCACCCAAAGGATGACCAGGAGATTCAGAAATGTGTTAAGCAAGTGCTTTTCAGCTCCCTTTTGTTCTGAGGGTGCAGGTGTTTGATGGCAAACGGGGAAGAAAATAGAGAAAGAACCAAGAAAATGAAAGGGTGAATCTCTACCTGACCCTTGAGATCATCCAGATGGGCACAGATAGACCCCAGGATTTCACAGGAATTTCCTTTCTTGTGCTCCCAGATAAATCCCACTGTGCCTGGAGATACAAACCCCTGATACCCACCAGATGTTGATACCCACCAAATGTTGATACCCACCAGACGTATTCAGTCCAGCACATTCAAACACTCGCACCCACCCTTACTCCATGGTACCAAAGCTGTGGCCTCACCCTGATCCTCCTCTCCCTGAAACCTTTGGAAAGCTTTGCCCAGAATGATTCCTCAGCCATAAATTCCCAGCCATGGGAAAGAACAGCTGATAAAGTGGACTTTTCCTGTGGCCAGCATTCAGACTGTCCTGATGGTGCTGAACTTTCCTCCTGGTTTGTCAGCTGTCTCTGGGGTGGAATCTTGCTCCGGTCATGATTTTGTGGCTGCAATGTGCCAGGGGTGAGGCAGACTCTGAGCTGGACAGTCTGTCTGGCTTCCTGCTCTTTCCCTGGAAGCTTTTCTCCCAGGAATGCCCATGGCCACAGTACCTGGCTCCCAAAGCCAACACTTGCTCTTTTCCAGCAGCTGTGACCAGGGCATAGCTCACAGGTTGTGGCCTGGGAGGCTCCATGAAGAGGAGGACTCACAGAAAGCTGCTGACTGTCCTTGTCCCTCTGGTAATCCAGACCTTTCCCTGTTTTTTTCTATAATTCTTAATTTAAGTCTCATAGCTACATAGATTTCTGGGCATGTTTTCAGTGTCACCAAAAGTGGTTGGTGCTCAGCAGATTGACTGCCCAAAGAACAGCAACAGTTTGAGAATCCCAACTTCCCTGCTCCAGGCCCTTCTCATACATGATTTTAACTTAATTTAATTTAATTTAATTTAATTTAAACTCTGTACAACTCTTCCCAAGAGCACTCAGTGCCATCATGACCATGAACCAGATGCGTGCAGGGATGGCTCCCCTGAACCTACAGCTCAGAACTCTGCATCAAGAGGAAACCTGCACTGTAGGGTGCAATTTGGGGTGTTACTGGAATCTCTCCCCATTCCCACATGCTTGGCTGCAGGACCCCTTCCATGTCTCTGGTGAGGGAGTGGTCAAAGCCACCTTTGTGGCCCTTGGGTGGGGCCCTGGCATCTGAGGGGTGAATGTTACTCAGGAAACACTGAATTCCATGTCCAACACTGAATTCCACGTGCCAACACTGAATTCCACGTGCCAACACTGAATTCCATGTCCAACACTGAATTCCATGTCCCAACACTGAATTCCACGTGCCAACACTGAATTCCGTGTCCAACACTGAATTCCACGTGCCAACACTGAATTCCATGTCCAACACTGAATTCCACGTGCCAACACTGAATTCCATGTCCAACACTGAATTCCATGTCCAACACTGAATTCCACGTGCCAACACTACTGCTCTTCAGGGCCTTTCTCACATCACACTCAGAAACTCTCAACTCTCTCATCCTAATAATCCTTAATCTCTTTTGTTGCCTTTTTTAGCAAAGCTTTATTAGAAACCATCTCCAGTTGATTTTTCTGATGGAAATGCAGGTCTATCCCAGATAAAAATCCTGCTGCAGTGCAATCAGTTGGGAATTGCACATGTAATAGGTGTATAATTGAATTTTTATTAACACACTTTGCTTGCACTCCTAATTGCTTTGTACAAAATGTGTGGCTGTATTTTTCTCTCCAGGAACTCCAGGTCTTTTTTCCCAGGCAGTTATTGTCACCCTTCCACTAGGAAAAGTTAAAATGTAAAATTTCACAACTCTCTAATTAACTTTCCTGCGCTCTGTAGTTAAAAGGTAGTTAAACCCGTAAGCTTTCATTCAACTTTAATGAGGATGGGGAAGTAATTGCATATGTATTTCTTTATAATTATGACTTAATTGCATTACCAGTAGATTTATCTCTTGCTTATTTAGCCAAGCTCAGAAAAGAATGTATTAAGGCTGAGTTGATGGTTGTTTGGGCTGTTCCAAGAACAACACAATCAGAAGCAGAGAGCTTTGCACACCAGTTCATACAGCAGGCGGCAGGGACAGATTTTTTCTGGGTTTAGCAAAGACTTCTCCTTAAGACCAGCTTTAAATGCTTCCTCAGCTGTGGGGGTGGTAAAGCTCTTCAAAGACCAGCAGGAAGCCAAGATATCCATCTTTCCTCTACCCATTTTCTGGCAGGCTTTGAAGAGCTCAGCTCTGAAAAAGGATCTTGATGCTTAATTGTCTCTTCTGACATGATTCAGGCATCAAGAAAATCAGTTTTGCTGGTCCAAGGAAAGCCCTTTGTGCTGAGGTAGCTGTGACGTATTGGAAACTTCATCCTCTCCCTTTGCTCTCCAGGGCCCCTGGGGTCTTGTCCTGCTGTGGAACACAGGGATGTTCCCTAAGGGCTGGGAAGGCAGTTTCCCTGGAAATTAACATGCAAATCTGGAATTCAGGGAAATGGGAAAGGCTGTGCTTTCCAAATGAATTTCCAAAGCACAGTTATTAGTAGGTGAGAAGGAGGAGCCGTGTTTCAAGGGGCAATAAAAGCTACGATCTGAGAAAATCAGGCTGTGTCTGTCCTGGTAAGCTCCAGGTGCTCCTAGGAATAGCACTGGTTATTGTTAACCTCACGTAACAGGCTCTGGAATAAATTTGTTCCATATTAACTGGAGCTCTCTATCTCTTGTGTGCCTTTCTGGTAATGATATTGATATTTCCTAATGCTGCTCCTTACGGTTCCCAGCTTTGGCTGCCTGGGAATGTGAGTCTGTGTTTCAGTGAGGATTTCTCATGTTGTGTGTCTACCTCACTTTTTTTCTCTTCTTCCAGCAAGATCTGTGCAGGATTTTTGCACCAAGAAACAAAACAGAGGGTTTAGGCAATGTTAGCAAATCCTCCATGATGGCAAACACAAAAATTCCAGGGGATCACATTTATCTTGTGAGATACTCAGGCCCCTGTAGATTAAAGTCCGGTACAAACCAAGTGCCTAGGACTATTGTTCAAAACAATAAAAATCAAAAATCATTCAGAATGAATTGATCTAAAGTTCATCTAAAATATACAGAATGTATGCTAATAAATGCATGTAATGTGTATATTCAATATTCTTTCCAGTCCAATTTTTGATACTGGTTTCATTCCAGGCAGAAGGGACACAATCACTTCCCAAAGATTCTGGTTCCTCTGTGAATGGCTCTTCCATTCTCCACACAGCTGAAATATTTGTAACATTTTCTGGAAAAGGCTCTTCTTACTCAGAACTTTGCTTCTGTTTCTGCCCTCAGAGAAATAGTAATAATAATACTAATAATGAAATGTTCAGCTCAATCCATCTCCCCATTGCCACGGTTATGGAAAATTCAGATTTTCATTAAAACCCGAATATTTCTCAATAGTTGTCACCTCAAAAGACCAACTCTGCAAAGCATTGAAATGCTTAATTGTCATTGATTTTTAGCATTACTTAGATAATTTCTTCTTTTGGATCTAGGCCTGAGTATTTGGGCCTTGAGAAAGGGTCACCTCTGAGTTCATGGCAACAGAGCCCTGCCTGATGTGCCTTGGGAGAAGCCGTAAGTTGAAAAGACAGGACCATGTGGGAAGGTCAGCCCTGCTCACAGCACGTCCCTGGAGTGCGGCCGCAGTAAAAAGGGACGGGGAGCCCAGGAGAGCAGGAGGGTGGGATCGGTGTCTCCTGGAATTCTCTGAAGGAGCTGGAAAAGGAGCTGGGCTGAGGGGGGACGGTGCTTTGTGCCACATGGAGGGGGACCAGGCATGGCCTGGTACCTGCAGAGCTGCTCCAGAAACCACCCCCAGTGCTCCAGCAGCTCCTGGAAGGAGCAGGAATGTGGTGGGAATTGGCTGAGATGGTCAGAGTTGGGTCCCTGCAAGGGTTTGGGCCTGGCCACCGGCTCTGTGGTCAGGGATGGAGTCAGAATTCTGGACCCTGCTTCTCCACCTGCTGCCCTGGGATATCTGAGCCAGGAAAAGGAGGGGGCTCTGGCTTTCAGAACAACAGATATATTTTCTATTTCCTTCTCCCCCAGAAACTGTAAATAAAGGAAAAAAATTGGGGGGAGAGGAAAGTTGTGCAGATTTTCTTTGGAAACGTTCTTTCATTTCCTCTCCAGTTGTCAGCCCTTCTCAGCACATTTGGGTGATATTTTCCTACTTCCTTTGCAATACAAAGCCACAAATACACTTCCAAGTGAAAACTGAGATTCTCACGCACTTTCCTGATTCCAGGAGCTGTGGCTGAAAAAATCTCCCAACACTCCAAACAAGGCAATTCTTATTTGAAAAGTGAGGAGTGCTAAAGACACCAACAGAGCTGAGATGTGAATTTGATCTGCAAAGTATTTATAGAGCGAAAAATGAATGAGAAAATAAAGCTGAATTCCAAATGCTTTCAAAGAAAGGTGCAGTTAGCACTTGGATTACTCCCAAGGAAAATTATAAAGAAATAACTTGTATCTGAGATTAAAAAAAAAAAAAGTAAAAATCTCTGTAATAAATGTTGTACCTGGGCTCTGAAAGAGCCAACACCAGGCCTGTGTAGCACAGAATCCTCACACTGGAGTGGTGGAGATCACACAGGTCTGGAGACACATCCCAGGGAGACGGATTTCAATCTCGTGGAGCAGATGACTCCTGGCACCCTTTTCTTGTGAAATTTAACAAATTTTCCTGATTATGGTGATAAGCCACCTCTTCTTGCTGAAAATGGCCCTGTGGTGTGGCAGCACGTACCAGCCCAGCTGAACCATTGCTCACTCCCAGCTCTCCCTAAATACAGAATAATCTCCAGCACACCTTGGTTAAAAATTCAAGGACAGATGAATAATGAATATCAATGGACACTCCTGCATTAAAATTCAGTGGTAGCAAAGGAAAATGGAACCAGAACATTTTCCAGGATCCCACAGGACAGTTAAAAGCAGAACAGACTCACTCCCCTGAGTCATCAGGGATTTCCCTGAGCACTCCTCAAACTTGAGGGCAAAGCAGCCCCTCAGCTGGAAAAGGTGCAGAGTGCTGGGGCAAAGCCACCTTTTCCTCAGGAACTTCCTGACTGGAATGTGGAAGGAGGCACTTTTGGGGAATTACACATTTACAAGCTAGAAGTGACCATTCAGGAGTAACACAGGGCAGCAAATGCCACCCCCTGCTCTCCTCTTCCAGGCCACAGAGCCTTGAGAAAGTCATTTAATCCTGATCTCAAGACTTCCCACAGGAACAGGCTGTGAGGCCAGGAGGGATCAGCAGGTACTGGCTCTGAAAATTTGTGCTCCTGTTTACACAGGAATTAATTAATGGAATTCCTTTGCCATGGGAAAATGACCACGGGTCCACCCAGCAGTGTGACTTCCCAGATAACTTGAGAAAATCTTTGCTGTCCTCAATAACTTCCCGAGCCTCTCCCTGGGGTAGCTGGAGGTTCACAGGAATCTCCTGGAAGCATGGACATCTCTATAAGCAAATATGACAATACAAGAAATAAGAAGCTTTCCAGGCAGATGCAGCACTAAGGGGGTTCTCATCCCCAGCAGTGAGAGGGAAAGAGTAAAATTTTGGATTAAACATCGTAAAATGCTAAACCACAGTCACAGTGACTCCAGCTCGTTATGCAGAAGCACGATTCGGGAGTGTGACAGGAGACAGTTTAATTCCCTTTTCAGTTCCTCTCTCCTGCCTGGCAGAGCGGTGGGGAGCCAGGTATTCCAGCAGCACAGAATGCTTGGAGAATCACATTTTCCCATTTCCTCCCCTCTCCTCCTCCTCCTCTGTGCCTAAGCCCGATTCCGGCTGCCACTCCAGGCGTTCCCACGTTCCGCAGCGGATGCTGAGGAGCCGGGATGCGCTGTAACTCCAGTAGCGGTTGAGTAGGGAGCGATCGAGGAAAGGCAGCAGCTGACTGAGGCTGATTTGAATAACAATGCCTAAAGCTCCTGTTCACAACAGACAGGCCGGTTCCTTGTCTTCCCTTTTGTTATGGATGCTGTTGGCTGTGTCACTCACGGGTGAGGTGGGAGCCATGACTTGCAGGGCCCAGTGGGACACAGGTGATGATTTGTGTTTGGATACAGTCTGGATTCAAGATATTCAACTTTCTCCTTGGCTTCTCACAGCCCTGCATCTTGCTGACACTGTGCCAGCAGTGCCTGTGGCTCACAGATTAGGGATACAATTCCTGCACATGGAGAATACAAAATTTCTTCACAGGAATTTATTTTTGATGTAAACAGTTGTAAGCATTGGCACGGGCTGCCAGGGCAGGAGTGGGGTCACCACGCTTGGAAATGTCCAAAAAACCGTGTGGATGTGGCATGTGGGGACATGGTTCAGTGGTGAATTTGATGGTGGTGCTGGGTGATGGTTGAACTCGATGAACTTAAAGGGGTTTTCCAACCTTAAGGACTCCAATTCTAAGGTCAGATCCCAAGAACCTCAGCAAGTATTTGAAAGGCCCTAGTCTGGATTTTGATGAGTGAATTCATATCCTCCTGTCAGTTTATTCCTTGGAGATTTCCACCCCTATTGCAAGGGAAGCTGATCTTGGGAGGCAGACACTGAACCCCACAAGTTCAGCTCCGTGTTGATTCACCCCAAACTGGGCCAGGAGACACTTCAGAGACAGAGTCAGAGAAGCGGGTGTTTGCTTTATTTCGGTACCGGGTATGTGGGGGGATCTCTCCTCCAGCACACACACCCCGGTGCTCCCTACAGCACAATATTATGGGTTAAATCATGAATATTCATCATATTCCTTGGGATGGGTGTGGTTATACAAATTATTTCTCGGAAGTCATTAATATCATTAGCATACGTGCCACGCATGCGCTGTGTGTCCTGGTGGTCGCACTGAGGAAGGCTTCTCCTCTTCCTCGGGGGTCTTCGTGATGAAGGCTGGTAGTCTTCCTCACAATGCACTTTTCACCTTTCTCCCCGGGGCACGCGTGGTCCTTTGGGGAATGATTCAGCGGTTTCTGAGATGATCCTTGTCCCCTCTATCTTGACAAG
>VZRO01005359.1:1882968-1925910 GCA_013397915.1 Daphoenositta chrysoptera | reverse complement strand
AAAAGAGTGTGATTTGGGTCAAAGTGCAGGCTTTATACGGTGAAACTAAACACTATCAAAATTATTATAAATTTTTCATAACTCAATGCAATAAAAATATGGTATCTGTGTGATATGAGAGACTTTTATAAAACCTATAGATCCAAGGCATTTACAACACAGAGTAGAAGGATTTACTAAGAGAGATGTTCTAAAACTGCTTTATATACCGGTCTTCCTCAGACCCATTTTCCAATTAAAATAAAATAAAGGAAAAGCAGTGTAAAAAAGGTGTCTCCTATTTCAGCCCCCCTATCTATGTCCACTATTGTCAATCATTGTGTCAGTGAAGACTGAAATCACGTTCTGTTTCTGTGTTCTTTAAGGGAAAACGACAGCATTTTGGATAAGAAAAACTGTTGTGCTCGGAAGTACTTTTTTCTACTAGTCTATGCAAGGAGTATGGCGACCATGATCAGACTAAGTGTTATTAAAGGGTTTATTTTTTCTAAAGGCAAGATTAAAGATTCCTTCTGTGTTACCTGATAATTTTTGGAGGTAAAGCAGCTACCTTGTTCTTTACAGTTAGTAGAAAATATCTATTTAATGTTTATCCAGACTGCCTGAATAACTGAAGGAGAAAACCAGCAACCTGGGATTTTAGCCCACCCTGAGATGAAATGCCTGAAACATGGAACTACTGATTGTAAAGACAGCTTAGAGAACAGGCTTGGCTGCAGACATCTACGTTAGAGATACCTGAAGCAGTTATATGAATTACAACCTTTTCCATCAGGTTTTCTATTGTAACAGAAAAAGTACCACCTATAAAAGCTCTTACACCGCTAATCTTCATAAAATGTCTAAAAGTCTCTAACAAGGAGTCTCAGTGAAGCTATCATTCTGTGTAACCTAAGTCTATAACAGCCTCTCTAATCTGCTTTCCCTTATGTTGCTGTTATTTGTGTACAAGCCACAGAGCTAAGTGGAGTAGTAGATTTTGCTATGAAATCATCAAATCCTTGATATCCTGACTCATGCTTTTCTTTATTTTTCCTTACTGACGAAAACAACAGGAAGACTTTCAGACTTGAAGAAATTTATTTTCCTTTCAAACAGTGCTTTATAAATGCTGATATTGTAAAAGCTATAATAAAATTGTTTGCTTCTCCTATAATTTTTCAAACTCTACCATCTGATTCTGTTCTTTCTCGTTATCCACAGATTTTACAGAGTCCAATGAGTTTCTCTGATACAATTCCCACTGGCAGCCTAATGAACCATTTCCACTAATAATACACATGAATTGGATGTGAGCCTTCCATCTCACGCTGAGATTTTTTTGCAGCAGTTTGAAATCTTTTTTATTCTAGTCAAAATAGCTCTTGTTTTTCTTTTCCTGCTAATTGCAGTTGCTATCACAGATATCAGTTTGGAGTTTTTTCTATTCTGCTTAAGTAAGTTGATGTACTATTCCTTCAAGATATTTTTAGCCATTTGAATTGTGCTTGTGGTTTGACCTACAGAAATTTACAGTGAGTGCATACTTTTGATTTTTAGCTTTAATCTTCAATTCTTTTGTAAAGGCTTATCAGAAGCTAAGAGCTGTAGAACCAAGCATCTTATATAGTGAGCACATTCAACATGGCAAGCTGTCAGTTATTCTCTGCTTTTTGTATAAAGGGCTCTGGTTAAACCATTTTTTCTGAATGTAGTCAAGTCTCTTCATGTGTGCAGAGTGTGATTACAGAGGCTGGTGTCCAGCACTGCTGCCTGTTCACCCAGAGTCCTGCAGCCATCCACAAAGATCCAGAAATAGGCCAGGTTAGGAGGGGTGGCAGACTGAAGTGGCTGGAAATTCACTGCTGTAGCACATGCTAGAGAGCACCCAGCAATGCAAGAATATAGAAAATTCAGAGATACTTTCTCCCACTCAATCATCACTCCAGAGAACACAGGTGTCCTGTTTTGAAGAGTGTATTCTTGATTAGTTGTGCTGCTATTCTTCAAGATTCTCTCCCCTTCTGACAATACCTATTAAAGCATTTTCACTGTTTTTCTTGTATGTAGTGCCACACTTCCAATATTCCCAAAACAGCACTAACGAGGACACAAAATATGTAAGAGAGATTTTGCTAGGGTAAAAATCTTGCATTATTTTGGTATTAGTGCATTATGAGTACTGAAACGTGACAGGAGATTATGAATACAAAAAGGCATTAGTAACATTTTTCTATCCTAAAAGCTTCAGGGGGATGTGGGGACAAAGGAGACACAGAAGTAGGAAGTGCAGACAGAGTTTTTAACTGACCTGAGATAACCTGAAGGGAACCAATTCAAGTGCTGGTAGCTACTCCCTCAAACAGGTTTTTGAAGGCATCCTAAGATAGATGTGTTAAAACTCCTACTTGTAAGGCTGTCCTAACTCTCTACATGCCAAACCTACATAAAATTGTCACTCTGCTCAGGAAATACAGGTACGAACTTCTTGTAGGTTTCTGAGGGTGCAGGGTATTTTAAAACTTATTTTTTCTCTAAATTGAAAGCAGAACTCAGCTGATAAGGAAAATCAAAGCAGAGGCCAGAACAGAGTTCTGCATTCATAGGATATTCAGACAAAATTATACAGCACAAATAAGCAGACAGCTGTCACTGTGCACACATTGCAACATTTCAATTCAAATCACCTGCATGAGACAGTGTCATTAACAGATTATCAGCTGTGGTTTACAGCCAGGGGTTTTACTGCCACATAGAGTTAGTACATTGCATTTCTACTGCTCCAGGTTTTTTTCTGAGAACTATCCAAGGACTAAGGAGAATGAAAACCAGCCAATCTCCACTGCTGTCTCATGCAGACTCCTCTGTGCAAGGTCTCACTGTAATTCATGCTTATGAAAAAAAGACAACTCTATCAATCAGTAAGACAAATACAGTTGAACATTCTTTATTTCAGTTTTGCCCTAATTTAGATAGGCAATGCTGCCTTAAAATTCTGCTGATTGCAGATACTCTAGGCTGGTAACCCCACTCAACACAGTGATAAAACAGTTTTCCATGAGTGTTACCATGTTACATAAGTTGCAACAATCCTGGGGCTTTTTATATTTAGTCACAGGAATGCTACCGATTTCCACAATAGACCTTCAAAAGAATTTAACACCATGAAATCCAATTTCACTTTGCCAATTTTTAAACATAGCATGTATCAAATCTGATTACTTTCTTTGTGCGCTGGTAAAAAGAAAAAAAAAAAAAAAAAAAAAAAAAAAAAAACCAAACCAAAAAAAAAACCTCTGGGTGTTTAGGATGCATAAACATAACTTAATTATTTTAGAATGCACAAGAAAAAAATGAATCTTGGTTTGCTTCATTTCATAAAAGGAATTAGAATGGCTTTCTTCATAGTAAGTAGAAGTGTGTTACTATTGTCTTACCATCATTGTAGAATCCCAGGTTAGTGCCTCAGTTGGGGGTATGTGTGTTCAGTTTTTGGGAATTTTTGTTCTTACATACTCTTCAGTCTCCAAAAATTTCAAATCATAGTAAGACCCCAATATTCAATAAGCATTTTTTTCCACCTTATCCTTCCTCAACTCAGTCTTTTTTCTATTAATGTTTAAAATTCAAATACCTACTAAAAATGAACTTAGAGAAATAAACTCACTTTAGTAGCATCACTACTTGATTTTTAGTGTTGCTACTACATACGTTTAGTTTTAAAATTCACACTAAACATACTGTTTACTGCCTTTTAGTAACCACATCATGGTATGTCCTTAAAGCAAGAAGGGAGGCCAGGAAAACACAAGACTTCACATCAAACTGTGAAAAATATTTTTCTAGCTACTGCAGCTCAGCAGTCTCCACAGGCAGTTCTAATAGCCTGGAAATTGCCCTGGGGTCTATTGTTAAATTCTGTTGTTGATGAGCTTTTGTATTGCTTCAAAACTAAGCAGCCTTTTACTTAGATTAGTCACTTTTCTTTCCTCAACAGAGCTATTACAGTTAAAATGAACAAAAGGTGATTTTCCAATAATTATATCAGAGGTTTTTTCTCCTTAAATTATAGCTAAGTTGTCTTCTCCAGGTGTGTGAGAAAACAGCAACTGAAACAAATAAACAAAATTTACTTCACTTGAAGAGATAATGGATTATGCCTTGCTAAGACCTACCTGTAAATATGGCAGCAAGACTCCAGTTGATACAGACACTTTGAATTCTATTAAAAAGTGATAGTAGTATTAAAGGCACTGTGCATGTATTACATAATTGACTTTTCCCCACAATTTCTGAGACGTATTCCTGACACCCCAGAACACTGAGTCACTGTACTCTCCTAAAGGCTGGCCAAGTCAAGTAGAAAATATTTAAAGATTATCAAATGACATCGTAGAAGACAGTTCTGGGATTCTGCTAGTATACATATAAAAATACAGGTTTTTCTTTAGAATTGTAACAGTTTCCAAAATGTTAATACTTAGACACTGGAAGAACAGGTCCTTTTTTCCCTCAGTAAGTTCTGTAAGTATTTGGGTGCAGAAAAGTAGGAAAATGTTAATGAAAATACCATATTATAGAAGTTGAAGTGCATGGTTATGGTTATTTAAAAATAAGTGGTACTAATCTGACTTTGCTACCTTGCATTTTGCCTTTTTTAAAGGTTATCTCTTTGTCTTTCAGCTACAATTTATATCCTTTTAGCAGCTGTAGAGATGATCAGATCTGGCAAGCACTTAAAACAACTTTAATGAAAGACACAGGATGTACTTTGAGGTTTCAGTTTGTTTTCTGGTAAAAGTACTAAAATGAATTATGGCATGTAATTATTCATGAAGGCTATCACAGCAATACTAAATGACTACTCTCACTAGTGCCAGTGTGCTACAACTAAAACGTGCCTTCCTCCTCTCGTTTTTGTGTGTGTGGTACAATACAGCTAGAGATACCTGACACAACTGGAAAATCAGACAAATGCACAGTGGAGCACAGTCAGTATAAAGAACAAAAAAAAGTATTGCTTTTTCATTTTCTAACCACCCTCCAGATGTTAAAACTGCCAGGAAACCTATATGCAGCTACTGAAAATGGAGGAGGCCCAGCAGCTACTCTGTTGTTCTGCATGTTCTCTGCTGTTCTGCATACCAAGAGAACTGCCTCAAAATTCAGAACTAATTGAAATTAATGTAGTTGAGTAAGAAATTTGACCACCGTAATTATCTGAAACTTCAAATCAAATTCCAAATCAATGTTGCATATAATTCCACTGTTTAATGACACTAAGAGGTGGGAAGTGTTACATTACTGGTCATACCTCATGTATAGTGTTTTTCTTAAACTGCATTAATTATGTAGAATCGAAATTATACAGCACAAGCTGCTTAAATACAGAAATTATTTAATCAAAGTGAAATTCACTGCTGATAGCTCAAAATTCAATTATTGCTTCCAGATGCCAGTATTTGCCCAGTTTTCTTTACAGAAGGAATCCATGGATTACCAGCCAAGCCCCATCAGCTGCACAGACAGTGATAGTTATGCTCTGAGCAGATACCAAGAGAGTTCACAGGAGGACCAGGTTTAGCAAAGGCTCTCTAGGGTTTCTCGTTTGTTCACAGGACATTTGTTCAGCCAAACTGGCACACACAGACCAGCAAAGCCTCCAACTATCCTCCCTCCATGCAGCTGTGCAGCCTTTAAACTCCACGCAAACAGAACTATTATTACACTTCTTCTCCTGACTTTTGCTTATCCTCCCTCAGGGCTACTCAGACCGCTTCCAAGTTTTGAGTCTGAGCAGACAGCTGAAAGAGGATCAGGAAGGTGTCTTCCACTGAAAAGCTGAAATCTTCTGACATTTAGTACTTCAGCCCAAAACATGGCTTCTCCCAGTGGGGTCGGCTGGCAAACACGGCTCGGTGCAGCCAGCTCCAGGAAACAGCCAGTGGCTCTTCTGCTCACTTAGCAGCACCATCTCCAGCCTGGTACAGACACCCCCAGAGCAAGTTTGTGTTGCTGGATACTGAGCAGCAGGTGGTGTGCAAGGAACAGAGATTTTTATTTTATTTTTTATTTAAGATTTAATCTTTTCTAATTTTGTCTCTGAACTATAATAAGGTTGCAGAGGCAATCCTTCTTCCAATGTACTTTCTAAATCTCAAAAGCCAGAAGTATTGTTTTAATGCAGATAGGGAAGAAAGGTCCAACTTCAACAAAATGAACATTCCTCAATGAAAAATCAAAGCTTCAAAGATGTGAACATAAATGCTCCTGCTGTACTTAGACAGACTGAAGAGACTAGACTGCACACAGATAATATGTAAAATATTACTGACAGGACTTGCCATTCATGGGCTTGAGTCCCACTCAGAGATGGATTTCTCTACCAATTTATGTAACAACAGCTGGACCAGTTGTCTGCCTTAGTTTACATATGTCTATAATCTGACAAATAGCACAGATACGATTTATTAGAGTCCAACCCCAAATATCCAGAATGCAGATTCCTTTGCTTTCCCATGGATGATGAGTCTCCACATTTCAGATTCTAAGCAATTCCTGTGGGCAGAGATTCTCAACAGCTACATCTGAGGCAATGTCTCACAACAAAACACTGACACAGCCACTCTGAACATCCAAGCCTCTACCACTGTTCAGTGTTGTTTTCCTCTGCTTACAATCAAAATGGACATCTTCACCTGATCCATATTCCCAGTAATACAAAGCTGGCTAGCCACAAGCCATTAAAAAACCTGCTCCAATTGATTTTTAAGGCAGGTTTGTTGCCTTATCCCTGACTCCCCCAAGATCCCAGATATGTAAAAGTCAACTACTGTTAGAGTTCTGTGTTTGTAATCAGTATTGTAATATAAATACAAAGGGACTGGAACAGTGTGAAGCTTTTTCTTTTACAAATAAACAAACATCCATTCCTTTATGAGTTACAGAGTCTTTCATTCACTAACCTCACTTGACCAGAATAATTAGCATAAAAATTACACACCTCTGTGTTTAGCTCCATTTGAATAAATGTGAGCAATGTCAGTGTTAATTAAGTGTAGATCAAGAGCTATCGTTACACTATTCAAAATGTAAATTCCCTCTAAAAGAGCTGTAAATAAGCAGCTACTGCTCTACACTGCACAAAATTGTAATTGGGCAAACCTTGAGAACCACAGAGCCAATGTCAAAGAGCCTTTGACAAATCAGCTGGGCTGCAGATGGAAATAGATTTGTAGATTTAGATATGGTCATTTTTTCCTTATTAATAGTCCTTCCTCAGAAAATTAATTTCAGAGAGGCATCTAATGCAGCCCCCAAATCCTGTCTTGATTGTAGTTTTTCACAAGTGTCCAGATTTTCAAAATCGCTCACACCTATGTTCATGCATATAGAACTGGAAAGGATTGAGAGGAAAATCCCTCAGTTCTACCTTTAACATTTAAATGAAGCTAAACTTTTACAACTCATCAACTGCCATTGTGATAGTCAATGCCAGTTTTTAAGAGTTCAGAATATGATTTTTCTGAGGGTTTGTTTTTTTGGGAAAAAAAAACAAAGTCTATTCTTAGCCCTGTCTCCCACTGAAGTGCTAGAAGCTTCCAAACAGACTACAGTGGTCTTGTTTTTTGCTTTTGCAAGTTGTTACACTAAAATCTGCAGGGCTCTCTACAACCGTAAGCAGTATAAAAGCTCTGACATATAAGATAAAAGTAGAAAATAGAGGGATAGTATACGAATGACATTTTCAAGCTCTTCCCCCAGTCTAAACTATCGAATTCATCCCAAGTTTGGGGGAGATACAGTGACTGAATCCCAGTGCAGAAATTATGTGCAACAGCTCACAGAATGTTCCTCTTCAATGCAAAGAAGGATAATATCCAGACAGACAGACAAACCCCTGGATTTTAACGTCATTGTAACTGAATGAGAGAAGGAAATTACTCCAGGCTTGAAGTCAATACTGGTTTCTCACTAGAAACATAGCAGTTGTATAAATAATATTTAATATTTAAACATCAAACCCCTTTTTTTCCCTATATAAAATAGTTATAAATCTTAAACTGTGTTAAGCATCCTGCTGAGCATCTGGAACATTTTTTTCGTTTTTTGGTTTCACTGACTTCAAAGTGCTTCCCAGCTGCAGCAGGTCTGTTCCCACTTGGTTTGAGATTTTGAGCTGAAGATTCCATGAGACTTATTTTGGTGTTTGCAATCAAATTGCATTTAAGGTACTTCAGCAGAAAATATTATGTAAATTACTGTAGCATTTAACTGAGTCATAGTAATTGTGCAGTCATTGCTATGGAATTATGCTGTGCATAATCAGAAAGTCTCTCTCCTGGTCACCCAACACCCAGACCCTGCTCCTTTTCCAGAGCTGGATATTTTTCAGCCACTGGGTGCTGCTCTTGTTAGAGGAAACAGAACAGAACCATGAAAAAGAAAACTCAGTGATGACTTCATGACATGAATGTGTAGTTCCAATACTCTCTATGTGATCAGCTTTCTCCTTTGTAAAACAGCTTTTTAAAAAACTTTATCCCAGGTTTGGCACCGAGGTTGTTTCCACTGGTTTCTTTTAGTCTGGGCTGTGACAGATCTTCCTTGAGATGCTAAGAATGATGACAAGAAACCTGATTGTGCTCTAACACTTCCTTGCTTTCTTACATTGCAACATGTAAAACTAGGCTGAAAATCTTTATCTTTATATTGACTTTACACATTTTAAAGGATTCAGCAATTTTTAATTTCTTTTACCCCCAAAAATTTGCTTGATCAGCATTTTCATAGGTGATATAACTTTATTTTTAAAAAAAAGTAAGTAGTGTAAGGTAGTTTCTTATCTCCTACCAGTTTCAATTTTTATGTAAATTCAGTGGAAGTCTTGTAATGTCATTCCAGATTTTTCATTTTCTCATCACAAAATCTTCCCTGCTAGAATTCAGTGTACATAGAAAGAATTGTTTCCTTGCTAAATCAGAAGACTTAGGGAATGTACAGAAAAATGACAGATTTAGTAATTGGCAGAGAGCATAGGTAATGCAACACTTGGTTCTGCAATAAAACCACTATATAATGAAAAAAGAAACAGATAAATTTCTCTTATTGTCTTCCTGATATGGTCAAATAAAATGAATTCTCTCTTTAGAAGAAGAATCTTCACCCATTCTCCCACATAAAAAGTACAGTATAAAGCTAGATGAGCTTTTTTCCCATATGCAGTTATCTGCATTCATATATTAAAAATCAATCTCCAAGCTTGTCATTGAGAAGAAAATCACGTATCCCAACAATTATTTCAGAGAAAGCATTTATATCTCCATAAGCAAAAAATAAAAATATTTCAATAGAGTAAAACACGTAACATAAGCCCGAGACTCTGTCCTGGACCCCAAACACACTATTTCTGTTTTTTATGAACACAAATAATATTATACCTCCGTGGGATTTGCAAGATTTCTCCTATTTATAGACAAAATCAAGTTCTACTATTACAGTTTTAAATTACTGGTCATAACAAATCTGAGACCCAAATGGGGCTGCATCAGTATAAACATATATGGATATACATCTGCACAGATCCCTGTAATAATGTGTACACCTATAAATAGCTAGATCACATGTAGCACAAGAGACACATAAGGTATATGAACTAAGAAGTAATTTGAATTTCACAGCCTCTGCATTGGAAAGAAGTGTTCCTTACGGGCTCAGACTGCATCTTACTATGTATATATTTTGTGTGCAAGAACAAACCAAAATACACCATAAAAAGAGGAAATTCCTATTAATATTTGGTTAATAGCACTCTGAATCCAGATCATAATCCAGAATTATGTGCAGCTTGTTCTATCTCCTCTAAATCTACTCCTCATTTCAGCAAAATGGAAGCACTTGTTTCTAAGCTGAGGTGACACTGTATGGCAGGACTTGGCGATAGCAAGGAGACTGTTCCTGTCCAAAGAACTACAGAAAAGGATTAGATGAAATAAAACACAGAATTAAAGTAAAAAAATCACCTTACAGCTTAGCAACCAAACTCTTTTTGCAATTTATTATTTCAGTGTTGTTCTGTTACCTATTGCTTCACCTCACATTTTCCTGGGAGTTAAAAATCCAGGTATTTTTTTGCTTATTATGTAGATATATCCACACTGTAATGTTCTAGGATAACAGAATTGGAAATACACTAACTTCTTCCACTGCCACTCAGTGTAAAATTGTACTATGGTTTGTTGGCTCCAGAAGAGTTTGTGTATGTCACCAGGGAAAGCCTGAGTTTTGAGTTTAGGAGTAGAAAATGTCAGATTGATGGCTGGCAGCCAGCCAAGCATCAGCAGTAAGTAGAAGTAACAGTAACAGGAGGAGCAGTAAATGAGGACACAGTGTAATTCATTGTGCATGGAAACCACATTCAGCGTGTCCTTGTTACTCCACAGAAACAAAGGGAGGACACGGGACACAAAGCCAGGACACAGCAAAGAGTTTTCAGATACACTGTTTCCAGATTTTTGTCTCATTTCAAGTTGCTAAAATGAATTAACATTTGGTAACGCCTGAGCAGCTCTTTGATATACAACAGAAGTAAAACATGTCTCTCTAATTCACTTTTGATTGATGTTGCTGAGCCTATGGGAATAGGAACCATACAGCTGCGGTTGCAGACAGCTTTATTACTTTATTTATCCCTGTTCATTATGCTGAAGTGACAGAGAGAAAACAGGAAAGAGCTGTTTGGGATTCCTTTAAGTGTTTCCTTTCTAACCTCCACATCCCCCCTGCAAAGGACTCCTCAGAGGGGTCTGTCCTGATCTCATATCCATACAGTAATAAACCTGTTTAGGAGCATGGTAATAAAATAAATGAGCATGTCAAAGCTCTGTAGGGAAAAAGCCTCATTCTTCTCCTGGCTGCTTCACCAAATACAGAAAAACGTGGAGTTTGAGATTTAATCCCATCACCTCCTTAGGGCTTTTGTTTGTTTTCTTGCTTTAAATACACCAGAACTCAAGAGGAATGGCCTCCTTTACATCTCTTATAATCTACCCTCAAGCCCATCTTATTTGAAGGAAGTTCATTCTACACTGAATCTTTGAAAGAACCATTTGCTGCCTCCAGGATCCTCTATGTAAAATAATAAAAAATCACAGCTAAAAACTAGAGCTTTTGTCGTGACTGGCCTCATGCATTTTACTGACTTCACTAGTGCCCACAGTTGAAATTGTCTGTATTTCCCAGTCACCAGTTACTGTCACCTTAGCTGTATGAATGTGTATTGAAATACATGGTCTAGTTTGATTTTAGGGATTTTTGTTGTTGTTTTTGAGTGTAAGAACATGATGAAAAAACTTGAAGCAACTATGAGCTGATTTAGTAACTAATCTGGGTTCTTCAAAGGCTCATTAACAAATAGGAAGGCCTAGAAACATCACTGGAAGTGATCTGTAAACTACTGATGTCAACATGTAACTTAAGATTTTCACCTCACCTATCCACATTTTTCAACTTGTTTCTATGACGAGCACACACAAAAAAAGCCTGGAAGAGCACAGGCAGCAGAGACAAAAGAAGACTTTTTTTTAAAACAGTGATAGCATTCGTAGACGACTAAAGTCATTTTATCCAAATCTAGGTGGCTCAGATTATCAAATTAAATGTTACAAGCTATTATAAAGCCTTCCTAAATAGTAATCTAACAAATTAGTATTTGTACATCGAAGATCCGTAACACCTACAATTTCAGAATTTTCTTTACTCTCTGCTCTTTTGTGTAAATTACAAGAGCTAGGAAACATTTAGAGCATTAAGCACTCACTTTGTATCCAGTAAATGCAGTATCAGTTCTTCAGTAACACTGTGTCTGTAACAGTCCATGAAACATAAAAAGGGTGGTTTTCCTGTGCTTCACTGGTGAAAGAAAAGGTCAGGCAAGAGGAAGAAAGGCGTTTTACACTTCTTTCTTGCAGAGTAGACAAGCACACCAACAGAACACAATCTCATCATTATTACCCACAGGTAAAAGCATATATATAAAAGAGGCAGATTGTCAGCAGCTGAGCTTTGTTTAGGGAGCTGGTACATCTACAAATGTCTTACTTGTGGTGGTGAGGTGGGAGGTATGGACATGAAAATCTCTGTGCCCTGCACATTGACATCAGACGAATTTATTATGACCACGTTATGTCAGTGAAAACAGTGCATTCCAAATGAATTAGTGTTGCCATGCGGTAACTCAAAATGTCCTGTCAGCCCCAGTGCTGTTCATTTCAGATGGGAAGGGCTAACACTTCCGCACTCCAGAACACTGGTTTTAATTCAAGTTAAATTACGTACTCAGACTTCCTTGTTACAATGATTTCTTCCTTTTAAACTGCTTTGACCTCCCTAAAGTCCATGCACATCGCAGGAAGCTCAGTAGCTGGAGGCAGTAGTAAGAGCATAATTTGGAAAATGTAAAAAGGCAAGCAATTTAAAGAAGCTGTTTTGCCTAATCTACCATTCTCTGTTGAAAAGATCCAATAAGTTCCAGCCTGAGATTCGTTTCAAGTGAAGTGTCCCACATCACTGTTGCCAGTGGAATTGCTTGGTTACTTTTCTTAATCACGCAAAGAAAATTCAAATCTCCCCAGACTTTTTTCACAGTCATCCTGAACCACAGAAAAATCATGTAATTGCAGTGTTTTTCAACACACAGCTCATTATGTTTTTGGAGATAACTTAAAAATCTCTTTTAAAATTCTACATAATGTTGAAAATATCCCATTAAAACACTACCGGAGAATTCTATTTCAAAAACCAATTTGCTTTGATGTTAGGAATAGTTAAGCTAAATCGTGAGCTTTCTGTACCCAAATCTCTTGTCCTTACTGTGTTTGCCAAGCCATACTGCATTGGAAGTCTGTGTGTGTGACTATTGGGAAGGTAAAGCTCTGCTTAGTGGTAGGATTTATGGTGGAGTCCAGTTTGGGGTAAATCAAACTACACAGTGCTTCATTTTTAAACCAGCCATGTAAAGTAATGAAACATCACAATCCATTCCAGCCCCTGAGACAGGCAAAGACTAAACTGAGAATCACAGATTCATTAAGGTTGGAAAAGACCTCCAGGATCACTGAGTCCAACTATTAATCCAGCACCACTGTGTTCACCACTAAACCAAATCCCCAAATGCCACATCCACACACCTTCTGGGCATTTCCAAGGGCAGTGATTCAACCACTCCCCTGAGCAGCCTGCTCTATTATACAAACAAGTAGAGAGAGCTGCTATGTGGTATGTCCAAAGTATCAGGCAGAAGCATGCTCCAAGATAAATACATCTTCTAATCTTTGTATTTCTATTTTTTCCTGATGTTCCTTTATAGCTTAAAAATACAGTAGCACTGAAAAAATATTCAAAACACTTTATTGAACATGTACGTATGTGTTTCCCGCAGGATTTAGCATCCCAACATGCTAAGTATTATAGTAAAGGAATGAAGAACGATTTTCCAGGATTATTTATGCAGACTGTCCCAGCCTAGCACAAGGAAATTCACACTCGGTGTAATGGTACAATTAACAATCCCCCTATAAGCCCTCTACAAGTGCAGCTGGACTAACCTGCAGCTATAGAAATTTCCGATACTTGCAACAGTCAGCTGAAATGACTATCTACTACTCAAAATCTGCGTCCTTCAGTAGCTGGAATGGTAGGTGGTACCAGAATTCAGGATTTGTAGAACAAAAAAAAGTGGTCTAGCTCTTTCTTCAACGCAGGTCCCAAATTAGACTCATAAAAGCAACTACCTGACAGAAATAGTCTCCTAAAATACATCATAAATACTCACTCGCTTTAATGTGCAGCAGGCTGCCATTTACATACTTCATACACTACTTGAACAGCTTTCTTTGGTCTTCTGGGAACACAAACCCAAGAGGTAAAAAAAACACAGCCCACAACAGAGCCATTCACTGGCAACATTCCTGAAACACATCAGAGAAATGAGAAAAATATAACTAGTCCAGATTTTGCCTTGAAGTGTGTCCACAAACTTCCTATAAAGCCATTAAAAGTTAGATGTAAGCAAGCAGAAACAACTAAGAGGAATTATAATTAAGAATTCATATTTCATTATATAGCACTGAAGCATCGTATTAATTGGCAGAATCCCAGAGCTCCTACCCAGGGAACACCAATCACTCTGTCACTGGTGCAGTGTTCTCTCATACAGAGTCACTACCTAGGGTAGGGCAAATTAAAAAAGCCAAAACAACAACCAGGCTTTGCACATGTCCACAGGCATTCTGGAGAGCAAAAGAAAAAATCTGGCATTGAGTTCCTTGTATTTAGATATATTGTATTATCAGGAGGGGCCTTCTGTAGCTCTAAAAATAGAGACTGTACTCATTTCATCTCCACCACCTCATCTGCCTATTCCTGTGCCAGAAATTTCTATCTTCCTCTTCTATCCCTGTCTTGTCTCCCAGCAAGGAGCCCTACATCCCCAGTGCAGCAACACAAAAACACAAGGCACAGAAAAGTCGATGGTCTGTGCTCTGAAAACTGTCATCTTTTCAGGTCATAGAAAAAGGCTGGACAGCGGAAGTAATGAGAAGAGCTGGCCAGATGAAGAACATGGAGAGCAATTTGATGGAGAAAGGATTCTAGACATATATACGGTTTAAAACATAGCCCTTTGCCATTAGTTATCACTTTTAAATGTTGGGGGGGGTAGGTGGGGGAGAAATGAGGGACAACACACAAGCTACTACTTGTGTGAACCTGAAAGCTGTAAAGGACAAAACTGAATCGATGTTTGCTTGCTAAACGAATGCCTGACTGGATTTTGTGGTTATTTGCAGAAAAAATTTGACACATCTGCATTTCACCCCATTGGCTGATACATAACGATTTCTTCAGTTCTGTGTTCAAAAAGAAAAATGACAGAGGTACTCTGAAAACAAGATGTGGTTCCCACATGAAGAAAAAGGAGCAAAAGGATGAATCACCATCATGAAATAGGATCCTACAGTGACAGTCAAAGAGTTTTTACCTGTGTTCTTGAAAGGGAGAGGCATGAAAGCAAAGAAACCATTAACAATTACTTCTACATACCCACTGCAAAGCCAGTATAAATGAAAAGTTACCAGGGAGGCCCACGTAACTTGATTTAAAATGCAGTTCCAGGAAACAGACTTTTGTAAAAAAAAAAAATATAGCTTTTTAGAACTACTGAAGATAATAGAAGCTGTAGGTGGGTTCACAATATTATGTTCAATCATATTTCTGAAAAGCTTAAGATGAATTATAAAAACTTATCTTAAACACCAAAGCCCTTTCAAAGCAAAAAGAAGGAAAAAGTTAATTTTCAGGGAACTTCTCAAAGTAGATCACTAACAATGGATGAGAGTGTTAACAACTGAAGAATTCGTTCATTATCTGGATTTTTCCGTTTTTCATTAGAATTATTAAAAAGTCATTGATAAAGAAGTTAATTTCTTTAGGATCATTCCCAACTCCTATATTTCAAAACTGCCTCTCTTGCTGGACACCACTTGGCAATAAAATTGAATATTCAACAGTATGTTGTACATGAGGAGGACTGGCATTCATCATGTAGATCTTAATAAACAATGGAAATATCCCACAATTTACATTTAACACCCACCACTCAGTCACTTCTGGAAAATACATGACAAGCTTTACTGATTGTATCAATAAAAACAGCCATTCCCAGCTTTCAATCACGCAAAACTGACATCTCTCAGTTTTGTGTAGGAATTAAGGTAGCAAGGTCAGAACTGGAAAACACATTTTACTTATGGAAATAATATGTTCTGCTCTAAAATACAAGAGTGATCTAAAATTCAAAAGGACCATTACAGAGTTCTTTTTCCTAAAGTACTTGACAGCAGCAAAGTAATTGCATAAAATTTCTTATCTTTTTATTGAAATTTTTGACACCAAACATCAACTCAATGATTAAGAGATTTCAACTCAAAATTTGTTTCATCCTTTGTATTTTTGCCCACATCGCTCTTTATTTCTCATTTTTCTTTCCTTTCTTTGCATCTCCTGGTGTTTTTAAGCATCTACTGTTTATTCTCTATACTCTCCACCCATTCCTCATGTTATCTCCTTCATCTTGTTTCAGTTTGCCTTCCCCAGCCATGATAGATACACCTCCTGTGTGGTACCCGGTGTGGCAACACTACTGCTGACCACAACAGAAATTATATTTTGGCCCAAATATATGATGCACTTATCTCTTGTAGCAGATTAAGAAAAAATGTAGAGCATATGTCTTAATACAGGCAGTCAAAATTAAAAAAAAAAATCCATATGGTTCTTTTACAGTAGAAAGGAGAATGTTTTCGACACTTTAAGCAATGTAAGTTGAAGATCATTTAATCCCTTTTAGACTTTAACAACTTTGATTTCTGAAAGTCCAAAGTATATTCATGCATCTTTTGCAGAGGAGGACTTTACTGTAAAGCACCTGGGTTTGACTATTAGACATATTTAAAACTAGAATTCTGTGAATGAATTTTTTATCTCCAAGATTTTTACTATCTCTTGAGATTTCTCCCTTTGAAAACTACACATTTTCCCTGTATGAAGAAGTCTGCATCAGAAAAAAATTGCAAACGCAGAAGCTCTTACTCTTAAGCATTGTTTCACATGTTTACTTATTTCAATTTTATATATTCTTTAAAATGGATATTATGAGAGGCTTTGATATATTACTTTCCTTCATGATGGGAGTAATCATGTCCTTGTCCACAGCAGGGGGGCTGGAACTAGGTGATCTTTAAAAGTCCCTTCCAACCCAAACCATGCTACGATTAAATGAACCAAACAAGAATACTTGATTTAATATGACATGGCAGGACAGATCTACTATTTTTTTCAAGTGTAAAACTAATATTAAGTGTGGTAATAGAAATCCTAAGTAAGATATAATAATAAATAAGATGCTAAGAAATGACTTTACTGTTTCACTTGTCTAAGTGGAATTTCAACTCCTAATGAAATCCCATTACCTGGTGAAATCCTTTTGCAGCTGTTCTCAAGCTGGACAAAGTGTTAGTGAATAACAGATGAACACACAAAATGCTGAAATCTCAAAACCTTTGATTTTCCCATAGGAGTAGCTGAGGTTAAATAAAAATTCTGACTGTGCATTAATTACTTTGCAATAAAGCAAATACTAGTCAGAGAAAATTGTACCTTTCAAAAGCAACAAAAATGCAAAACTAGCAAATACTTTATTAGCCACTGGCAATATTTTCAATGTAGCCAACAATGGAAATTTATGAAACTTCCACTGCACTTGATTTTACCTTATAGACTACATAATTTCCATCAATTTAGACCGCAGATAAATTATGAGGATGAGATTTTTCAAAACGTGATGTGCCATTTCAAGAACCAACCATAAATAACACCTATTTGAATAAAACACTGCAATTACATGACAATATTCTGACAGTTTTCCAGTCACTGTAGTTTTAAATGCGAAGAACAAGTTAGAATTAAAAATAAAAAAAAGCAATGAACAAACAAAAAAGCCTTCACCCAATTCATGCTTCTGTTCATGCTCAGGGAACAAGAGCCCTGTGAAAGTCAAGTCAATCACATATAAATCAGAATGAAATTGAATGCAAATAATGAAATTTTATATGGCAGTTACGAACACGCCTTTGTAATAGTGAACTGTTTCAGCTACAAGGCATGGAAGTAGGAGAAGGTCAAAATGCAAAGGGCTGTCAATAGGTCCAGCATGTATGTGCTGACAACAAAACTGTAAGTATTGATGAGTGCACAAGAAAATCAATTATTTGGAAGACAGCAGAAGGGCCCAAGTCCATGGATATTCAAGCCCACACTACAGAGAGAGCAGATCGGAGTAAGAGAACAGAATGCAGCACTTTCACCCAGGTGTTGCACCAGCCAGAAATGGGGTTTCCAGTTTAGCCAAGTCCTAAGCCCCAGCTCTGCAAGGCTTCAAATAAAACTCAGGACCAGCATTTTCTTAAGCATGGCTGCACAGTTCCAGTTGGCATCTGGACAGCTTGAAGGTCAGACAGAGCAACCAGCACCTGCCTTCAAATATCATGTACACACACACTTTGATTTACATAACTCATCGTGGTTAGGTCTCCAGTCAAACTGGAATAAGCTGATAGCCAAAGTCTAGCCATAACTCTAGTCTGGCCCAGGACAAAATTCCCCTAGAGTCTTAACAATAGTCCTGTTAATATTGAATGTTTTATATTATAGCGATTGCCTTCATGGGAAAACAGCTATTGTAGAAACAGACTAAATTAGATAAAAGATTTAAGTTCAAAAAAAGGTTACCTACGAAGTGTTTGCTCTTCCAATTAGCAACCCCCCTCCCACACACACTGATTTCTTAGCAGTTTGCTGTAGGCTGGAACAGGACATGCTTGATTCATTATCACGGGGACTTAAAAATTAGGTTTATATTCGATAACCCTTAAAACAGTAAGAGAGAAGGAAACGGAGTCTAACAGACTAACTAAACAGGAATACGCATTTTTTATTCTGGCATAAGAAATCACATCTACAATTTATCATGAAAAAATCCATTAAGAATACCCCACAGCTAGAAAAAAACTCAAGCTGGCATTAGCTTTTGATTACAGAGGAATAGAGCAGCTGTTTGTAGAAGGGAAAAGAGCTACTTTGCTATTATGTTCTTTTTCATTTTGCCAATAATACAGCTGCATTTCCACCTTCAGACTGGTAAATTTCAAAACCAACAAGCAGGTCAGTAATTACATTTTTTAATCTCTTTTTTTATTTAACAGAAAAGCCTACTGAGATTCTGCCCAGTCACCTCAAACTCTCCTTTGTCCTTGTACCAATGTACTTGATCCATTCAAATGTCACATTTTCATCTCCAAAGCACACAGAGGATGCTTTAAATTGGGTCTTTGAGCAAACAAACCAAACAAGGTGTCTATATATGCTTCTTTCTTTCCCTTCCTTCCTACAGCCACAGGAATTATTTTAAGAGGAAAAACAAAAGGATATATCTTAGCTTCTCAAATAAGCCACTTTCCTCAATTTCATTATTTTAATTTATTTACTTCTCAATATTGTGAAGCCTCATTTTCCTGAATCCAAGAATTACCAATGGCTGGAGGCTTGGCAGGGAGCACTCATGAGAAGAGCACTTCCAGATGTTAATAAAGACTATAGTTGGGGTCTCCACAGAAGTTCTTGTAATAAATTCACACTTCTTTTCTAGAGAACTCAGCTCTTCTAGTGAGTGCTACACTGTTCTCCATATTCACATACTCTCTCAGATTTGCTCTGTGCCTCATCCCCTGCTTCTCCTGTTAGTTTCACCCCTTGTTTTCACATATCTCTACTGTCTTCCATCCACATTGGATCAGCCAGAATATTTTGGAGATAGCCTACTTCACTGTTATTAATTCTTTTCAGTGTGCAGACCCCTAAGTATTTACTGATGAAAAGCTAGGTCCTAGCAAGTGAAGTAAAGACTGAGAGGAATACGTTTTGTCACATTTTGAAACAGAGCACAAACACCCTTTCTTCTGTGGTCTCTAAACACACACTGGAATCTCCTAGTTCTTGAAGAACAGGAGGAGTAAAAAGGTCTGCTCCTGGCTTGGTCAGCAGTTTGCTGGGTTACTTTTTTAACCTTTTTCTCCTTTGGTTCCTTCCCTACAAAATGCAGAGGCAGCACTGCGCTCACTGCTCTCATGGCCATTATAAAAATGAAGTTTAAAATGCTCTGTGCCTTTTAGATTAAAGGTGCTAATGAGATAAGAAGTGCAATCATCATCTCAGGCCTGGCCTGTTGCACTTAAGCTGTTCATCCTTTGCTTTGATTACACAAAGCTTTATCAATGAAATTTCTGTCTGGCTATAGCACCAGTAAGAGAGCAGTGGCACATGCAGAGAAGCACACTGCACATCAAGTGTCTGATTTTTAAAATGCATGTCTAATTTTCACAGGCCAAAGCCTTCCCATGAACTACTATTCAGCTGCCTGAATAAGGCATACAAATGAGAGAGGAGTGCAAGTCTAACAGGTCTAAAAGTCAGGTGTTATACACAGAACATATAAAAACCTTCCCATCTTAGATTGTATAGCTGTCAAACCACAGCTTTAGTCGCTCTCAATATAACAATATGAATGCACCCATATAAAAATCTGAAACTGCCTGGAAATTTTTCTCTAATCATCAAATGATCAATGAGAACAGGCTGCTACTCTTGACTTGATTGTTCTCTGCTTGTCACATTCTTGCCATGACTGAATTCCAGGGCACGTTCTCTGGCATGCAGCAGCTTCTTGTCTGCATTCAATTTCAACCCACTTATAGCCAGATTATGGATGATTTTTAGATGATTACTGTAGAATGGTTTGGGTTGGAAGGGACCTTAAAGATCATCTAGTTCCAATCCCCCTGCCAGGGCAAGGGACACTTTAAACAATTTATCCCAAAACTTCAGTGCTGATCACTTATTGCGGCTGTAATATTCAATTTCTTATTCTGTTAATAATAATTTCTTGTCATGAATTGATGTAGCCTATGCCACTCCACAAAAAGACTGGGCTCTCTGCATTTGTTTTCCCATATCACTCATTCCTTCTTTGGAATTCTGGAAAATTCTGCTACTCTACAAAATTCTCCTTACACTGGGTACCTGGGAGAAACACTTTCTGTTCTGGGGTCTGACCTGACTTTCTGGGAGACTTGCAGTCATCTCATTTACATGTACTTCAACTTCATCACACAAAATTAAAATAAAATAATGTAATATACTTAAATACTTATGCAGGTCACAATCTGTTACTGCTCTTGTAATTTTTATCTGTAAATCTTTAAAAAGACAACCTATTACAGCAAAACATTTTTTTTTTAAACTAAACTTTATTTTCCTTACTGCTTTTTTCTAACATAAAATTTAAGGACAGTTACTGATCCAGCGTAAGTGTGGCATCTTTTTTTCCCTACAGATATAAAGGACCACCAATTGAAACAGTATTCTAAAACAAGATAAATAACTAGCCCAAATGTAACTGGCACATAATTATGACTGTATCACCTTCTGTGAATTGCCCTGAAAACCCTCTCTATGATACTTTTACAAACTGATCTCATACTTGTCAGTCAGCTGCATCAGTCACAGCCAAAATGTGAGTCTTTAATCAGTGCAGTCCTGGAGTCAGTGAGAGAAATGAGCTCATACTCTGTGACAGATTATCAGTAGACTTTCGCATAAAATAAAAAGATTAATGAAAAAATGTAAAAACAGAATAGGCAGTTGCGAAAACTGCAACGGAATAAGGAGATGATCTTAAGCGGCCAAACCCAAAACTTTAGTATAGAAGGCCAAGATATCAGGATCACATGGGCTTAACATTAAACAGTGATCCTCCAGTCTTCATCTAGTCATTAATCTACAGACATTAATATCAACCTATACAATCTACAGACATTAATCTACATCATCCACAGCAGAGCCATACATTCCCATAACAAAGGTAAAGAGTTATTTTCATATGCAAGAAGAACTTCCATGCTTAGAATTCCAGAGTTGCCCTCTAAATGCAGGTAACATACTTTTCACAGTCAATACATAATTCTTTAAGCTTATCAGTGCTACCTAAAAATCAGCAGCTCTGGATTTACTTGAGTTAAACAGTGGCTGTTTATTGCACCATTCAGAACACATATTTGGTGGGGCTTGAGTTTTGTCTTGCTTTTTAAAATATAAAGCATACAAAGCTTCTCCCTAACTATTCTTCCATGCAAAGCCTGCATTTGCCACAGGCAGAGTATGCTTTAGCATTTCATTAGATGGACAACATTGAATTTATTTAAAAATAGGCAAGTAGTGCCATAGCTCATTTGCTCTGATGCAATTGTGAGAAGATAGAGCCTGGATGCCCAACGACAGGGAACATTTGGCATAAAAAGGCCCAGCAGGAACAATGTTTTTTATATAACTAAGCACAATTGTTTGGCAGGAGGGGGTTTTCATGCTGTAGGCAAATGACAGCCTACACTCCTTTTGTTTCTTGCATTGAAGCCTTGGCTGAAATTCAGGAGATGTGGCAGTTAGTGAGTTTTAGGAGTTTTCATGGAGTCAGTCATGCAATCCATACTTGGTTTTGACTAGCAAGAACATCCTACATGAGATGGTATTAACTTAAACCAACGCCAGCAGTGCTGAGAATTGTGATGAGTTATTTCAAGTGCCTCAACAAATCCCTAGGGGAGCAACACCCACACAGACCCACAAAACAGTAGCAGAGTAACAAAGCAAACATTTAAATTTGAAAGGGTTTTGAGTCACACCTCTAATGTCATGTATAGTATTTTTCCCTCCTGTTTTTCATACCACTCTTCACTGCTTTCATTATCATATTATGTTTTGCAGAACTGACAGCAGGGTGCAACAAAATCTTGTATCTGAAGGGTCCTTGTCCCCTAAAAGTTTCACATGTGCAATAACAGAATGCACACAAATGAAATTCCCCAGTATGAAACATTTCAGCAAACCAGGTGTCATGAGCAACTTGCCTTGACCGACATCACAGCAGGTTCCCTTGAAGTATCTCAACTTCTTCAAACCTTTAATGTAATCCCAACAGACTTCTGACAGAGCTCCAACAACTCTGTCCTGGAACTGGATTATTTGGGAAGATGCAGAGTCCACCTTCTGTGGGTAGACACAGATAGAAGACCTTGGCCACTAATCACCTCCAAGATCACTAGAGCTGCTTAGTTAGAAATAATAATATCTAATAATAACAATGATGATATCATGAATCAAACAGTGTGTTTTCCAGGTTTACAAGTCTTCTCTTCTGGACCATGAGCAGAATCACTTCCTAA
This sequence comes from Daphoenositta chrysoptera, assembly GCA_013397915.1. Classification (NCBI taxonomy): domain Eukaryota; kingdom Metazoa; phylum Chordata; class Aves; order Passeriformes; genus Daphoenositta; species Daphoenositta chrysoptera. The sequence continues at coordinate 1,903,042 of VZRO01005359.1, read as the reverse complement.
AACATTGCAGGAAATCTCTCTAGAGCAGTACCTAGGATTTTTCTTTTGTTAGCTTGTAAGGTAATTAAGTGTGGGGAAAATCCTGATCTAAAATCATATCCAATTACACCTGTGTCTTTTCTATATATTAGACACTTGCTATATATCACATGATAGGAATGCTGGTCTGCAATTTCTGTTCAAGAAATGTCAAAAACTATTTTGTTACCTAGAAACACACTAACCAACCTGTAATTTGCTGCATTACTTATCTGAATGCTTATCTTTATTTTTTTCATGTTTCATGTTCATTGGGACAATCATGTCTCTAAACAGTCTGTGAAAATACACACATATAATGGATGGCAATATGTACAGTTATATACAAAATAAGCATAATACATAAGATTCAGATGAACTAATAATACCTTTTGCACTGTGTTATGGTGCAGAATTATTACACAGTAAACTATCATCAAACTCCTTAGTGCAGCTGTTTTTCAGCCTCATGAAATACCTTTGCACTGCCTCAGACATTTGTTTTTTAAACTGATCAATGTATGGGTTAGTTCCTTGATTCTGAAATGAGCATAAAGTGTTTGTTCAGAGGGGAAAAACAGTCAGTAGGGAATGTTCAGAGAGGAAGTATTACAAGAGCTTAGCAAACAGATATAAAAGTACAGCTTGAGGTAAGACTTTAGACAGCCACAGCAATAATAATGCTCTAAAAGGAAGCAAAACAAGATTTAGAGATACTGTGAATATGGATTTTAGAGCAAAGAAAATACAGATAAAAATGGAAGGAAGCCTTAAGAAATGCAGAACCGCCAGGAAGCCCAGAGGTCACACATTTTAAGAGAGCCATGGGAACTATGTGAATGGCAGGAGGAAATGACAGTGAGCAGTGATGACAGCTGTGAGTCAGTAATGCCTTTAGCCACAAGGGTAATGCGGGCACATGCAGGGAAGGCATTTTTAATCAACAGCTCCGAGATCTTGGAAACAGCTATCTGATCCTAGGCTAGCAAAGGGAAACATTACCAAGGTTCTCAAAATAAGCAGAAGGCATGTTATTGAGTGAAAAACCTCAAATACGTATTTTCTGAAACACGGGTTCTCTTTACTGCCCTGTAACGCCCAAGAATTTTCCTGCCTTCCAAAAATTTATGGATGAAACCTTGATAGCTCTTACAAAGCATCAGGAAAATTTGTATTGATTACCAGTCAGCAAGACCTGAAGAATATATGCTTTTATTCTACTCTTTACACCCATATGTGTAAAGATATATCCCTAGCTAGTGTCTGGCTTCTGCTGCTCCAAATATCTTTAGTTGCTCTCTGAAAGTCAGTAAATTCATGGTGTGACATTAAAACGACCAAGACTGCAGCCTTCGTAATTCTCTTAACAAAATATTGCTAGTGGATTATTTCTCAGCCCTGTCTTGTTGAGCAAGAATGGAGAGTACTTGATCAAATCCACACTTATGTATTCATTGTCTTCTCTTGTTCTTTCAAAGCTTGCTTTGTACCTAGTCTGCATTTAGATATCCCTGTATACATATGGCTTTTATAAATCACACAAATCTGATACAGCACCAAGATCTTCCTTTGTCTAAATGATCCAGTAAGTGGGGCAAAAAACCCTCACACTCAAAAGATTTACCAAAAGACAAACAGATAAAGCAAAATTTTGAAGCAATAACGTGTATTATAATAAGTCCGTGTTTTGCTTCAATTTTTTTCATTATTGGTAAAGAGAAGCTACAAAATAAAACACAATTATCTCAAGAGTGAAGAAAAAGATCCATCTTCCCCTGGACATTCCAAACCAGTATAAATCTGTTTTCGTAGAATCTTTCCGGTCAGAGGGAAGCTTAGTACAGGATCTAAGTCCAAAAACCATTGAAAGAGGAGAAGCATTAAATTCTGACTAGGTTGCTTGGATCTGTGTGTAAACAGGTCAGAAAAATTCCTAAGACAGAGATTCCACAACCTTTCAGGGCCATGTGTTCCCACCTCCCCCAGTCTCCAACCTTCCCAATATCCACAGCTTGGCAAATCTAACAGAGAAGAGCCGTGCGGTGACATCTGCCAGTTCTCTCAGCTCACTCAAACACATCCCTTTGGGTTCTAGAGACACGTGCAGGTGAAGGTTTCTCAAGAAATCCCCGTTGAGTCCCCAAAACGTTATTATTACTTTTATCAGGAGAAAGTAGTCCAGGGTGATACAGTGACCCCATGGAGCAAAGAATCAGATTAAAAATTAATTTTTTCTCACTAAAATATAAAAACCCTATTGGGCAGAAGGAGAAACATTTTAGCCCCTTTGTAGCTAACAAGACAGCATCCCATCAACAGGTTGTCAAAACAAAGGGTATGAGATGTTTCAGCAAGGCAGAAACTTTTACATCTATCTGTAAAATCAAGACTACATGCATTTGTAAAGCATCTTTAGGCTGATATTTCTAACACTAAGTGTTTATTTTGAAGATCAACTTTGTTCTTAAAAAATACTATTACTTGGAGATAGTGCTTAAAGGCCACAATTGCAGATGGAACATCTAATTTAACTGTAGCTGAAACAACAGTAAAGAAAGGATAGCCCTAAGAATTGTACTCAGTTCAGTATTTAGTAAAACGTGAAATAACAGAAAGTAGATGCTGAGAAGCACTGGTAATGATGATGATGATCCACATAAGTTATGGCAGGTTTATATCAACATAATTGCAGCCAAATGCAACTATCAAATGACAGTCAATTGATTTCAGTATCCCTTCAAAAGTCATCAGTTCCAATAAAGTTGGATCCACCCTCAGTATCCACGGTGTTTAAAATATCCCATATATTTTGACATTTATTTTGTGCAGCGGGATCTTCTATTTTGTCTACCGAAAGAATAAAACCAGTGTCCATATCCACTCACTTGGATACATTAATTTTCGAGAGCAACGGCCATGAAAAGCTTCATTTATCACTTTTACCAAAACAAAGATAGGATTAAACAATGAAAGTTTAGGGTTTGCACCTCTGATTTGAGTATTAAAAGATGTTCTTATATATGTATAAAAATTTTACAAATTCTGTAAATGACATTATCATTTTGCCTGTCCTACCTTCTCATGGTCTGTCTTGTTATTGTAACCTCTCCAAAGCACTGCAAAATGAAGGCTTTCACAAAAGCCATGCTAAAGGTGCAGCTGACACCAAACTCCAGGATGGAGGGGTGCAGAGAGCTCCCCCAGAGAGCATCTTACACTGAATCACTTTTCTTTAGTAACACCACCCAGAAAGGAAACTCTAAGTGGTGTAAGCAGGAGATGGAATGCATAGACCTAAACTTTGATGACAAGGGTTGGACTTGTCCTCATACAGTTTTAGTACAAAGTTTCAGTTCAGGAAGACAGAGGTAGTGATCTTGGTATTGGCATGTTTAACTAAAGCCTACTACACGAGGTGTCTCCATGTGTAAAATTGTTAATGCAGTTAGTTTTACTATAAACTAGATCTGGCAGTAGGCAAGCAACCTCTCTTTGTGGCAGTCGTGAACTCTTTTGTTTTGCTGATCTAAAAATAGTTGGAACTATTTATTACTGTTTTCAGACAATAAATTGCATCCACTTATTACGTGTACAAATTCAGTTTTCTGAAGGCAGTGTGAAGTCAATGTCAACAGCAAGAGATTCTGACTGAATTCCTACAGCAGCCAATACTTCATATCTGCTGCAATAGAAAAATAACCCATCCAGAACCACAAGTTGCTATTTGTCTTACAGCTGTAACTTAAAATAGTGCCTTTAAATTAAAGCTGACGCACAAGCAAAAAACCCGCAGAGAAACAACCCCCAAAACATTAACACTGGAAGTGATGGCATCAACAGCACCACCAAGACCTGATGGAATAAAGATGTCTGTAGATCTGCTGGCAAAGTGAAAAGTACTATTAAAATCTTACCAAACCACATACCTCAGAGAAGTAATATGTATGCAGACACATCTTACAAAATACTATTTCATAGTGAATCCTTTTACTTATCTTTGATCTTTGCTCTTAACTGCTTCCTTAAAAAAAACCCAAAACATCCAAAAAAATGTAAATACCATGCTGGACAAATGTTAGATTTTATATTTTCATGTCATAGCTGCATCCAAGACCAGTAATTGACATGTGACCCACAGTATCAAATGCTGTAAAAGCACACAGCAAGATGTATCCCCTTTATGAATTTGCTTACTAGTCCACATGGAAAAAAGAGAGATAAAAAGGGAAAGAAAAAAAAGAAAAAACTTTAACATAAGCTAAAGGGCTAGGAGATCTCCAATTGCTATGTTAGTGCTGCAGGTTACTGCTCACTTAGTATGCTGATGTGCTTAGTATTTTCAAGGGAGTTCTGATGAGAGGATGGTGAAACGGAAAGAAAACACAAGATGATTTGATGAACAAAAAGCTTGACCATGAACAAAGAATTAAACCATCTGCTAAATTGCCACTTGAGATGCTGTTCTGATTTTCCCACTCTTGCCCTTCTGAAGTGTTCTGAGAGGATTGCATAGCCTGCAGCAGTTCTATAGGGAAGACTGAAACCTCCTGCCCAGCCTCTCACCACAGTAACAACTTTGCACACACAAACAGGGGCAGGTTGCAAAGTTAGTGATGAACTCCATTGGGGGGCCAGGGCATTTGAGTAAAAGAAAGAAAGACTGTGCAAATCAGGCAAAACTGACAGGTACAAAACCTACACTTGCCACCAATTTGACTTTGAAAAGCCTCCTCCTTTGGTACCCAAAAATAACATTTAAAGCAGCTAACTTTTAATTTGTTTTAATGGCGATTCATTTTTTTTTCCTCTTTCTCCTCACATTTCTTCCCTTTCAGCAGGTCCATCATGCCAATATGTGTAAGTGTCCTCAGGAGGCATTTTCAATGGGAAAGGCTAAGCAATTACACATGAAACGGAAAAGATCTCTGTGTATTACAAGTACAAAGCAAGCAGAACAGCACTCTCAAATGATGAAGCTGAACTAAATAAATTCCTGGGGGTTACCACATTCACTTACATGCACATTAACTCATCTCTAACATCACTTTGGTTTTCTGAGGACAGTCCAAGAGCCTGACCTACAAGACACAGTATGGGGAAAATTAAGCTGCCTTGGACCTTTAAGAAATCAAACATCGGTATCTGACGTAAAGAACGAATCTCTAGATAGCAAGCACTACAGTAAAACTACAATAAAACAATTCAGAATGTAAGAAGTCTTACAGATGGCATGAAGATAATTTTGACATGTAATCCAACATAGCATAAAACTAAATTAGATCTGTGGCACTTGGAAATTATAGTTCCATATGGCTGCAGTTACACTGAACCACGAGAGATTACTACCAAGTTTGCCAAGCTACTTAAAATAAAAATTTATTTTCTAAATAAGTAGGTTATAATAATTCTTCAGGAAAGTGAAGAGCCTAGTAAAGAAGTTGAAATTGAATGTTTAACATTTGCTGTGCTACAAAGAATGTATGATTGACATTTTTATAAGTCAATATCATTAAAAGGTTATGTAGAAACTGATAAAAATATTGGAATAATGTAAGATGGGTGTTGTGTATCGGCATTGCATAAACAGTGACAAAGGTGCAAAAGATGCTAAAATTAGCATGCAAAGGCATTCACGTGTTCTGCGTACCAACAAACTGTGAGCACCTCCTTCCTCAGGAAAGCATTCTATGTTTAAGCGTGGGATGATTTTTCAACAATAGGAATTACTATCAGATTTATTTGGTAATAAAAACGTTTCACATTGCATTTCCTTGATCCCTAAATAGGCCTTAAAAATGCCAACAGCCACAAGAGAGGAGATGATTTCAGGATGCCTGTGTTGCCCAAGTCCTACGGGAGAGAAGAAGAAACCCAAGCAGATACTTCTGACAGCACTGACACGTAGGAAAGATTGCAGGCAACTGCTTTTCTCTAGAAGATGCAAGTAGATGACAGGGCTATAAAGTCTGCTGTGAGAACAGCAGATGGAAAACTGTTATATTTTTTGAAGTGCATTCTAGAGTATGCGTTAAATGGAAGCAGCAGGTCACCAACAAGATGTGCAAACAAAACCCAGCCAAGTGATTCGGTCTGACCTAGAAAGTGAAAATTCACAGAAAATTTGTTACGTTTTGAGTGCCATGTACTGAATCAGCAATAGGATTTCCTACTTACTCTATCCTTCCTTTCTTTCCTCCTCTAAATAGACCACTTTCTAGCTGTTTTTACTATCTAAATGACCACATATTTTCACCAGCAAATCTTATTTATTTGATCCATCCATCCATCTCTAGCATTTATCAACAGTAACTTGCCTTTTTCTTTTTAAATTTCCTTTTTTAAAAGAGGGAAGCATATTAAAAAAACGTTTTCAATACCCACTCTCACCCAAGTGTTGAAAAAATGCAGCTACACAAACTCTGTAAAGGGGGTGCCAGAACTCAATTGTCTTGGCTTCCCATGTTGCCAAATGAAAGTGGCATTACATAACACATTTTCTCTCAACAGTTATGCTGTCATCATGTTTTTTTAATTACAGGCCGAAGTAACAGGAATAGCATAATGTGGTCTAAAATACACAGTAGCTATCAAGTGCCACCTCGATGATTTACTAAGCCTTTTCAGACATTTGGGTGTGTTTATACAAAGAGTAACTAAAAATTCACCTTTGTCAAGCCAACAGCTAGAAAAACACATGGAAGACATGAGCAAGCAATTGTAGAATGCAACTCCTCAGCAGTGAGGAACACAATCCTCCAGCGCAGACAACCTGAACACGCATTCACAAGCGCAGTCATAATTACGTCACGAAAACCAAGGGAGAGTCCTATAAATTATTCACCACCAGCTATTTCCCCAGCTCTGGCGCTGGAGGGGTCAGCCCTGGCCCAGACCACGACAGAGAACCCTCGACCGCTCAAACCCAGTGTGTGTGGCCAGGAGAAACCCCCGAGGCGTCAGTCAGGCTGCAGGAGCCTCTGAGCAGCGCAGCGCGGCTGCGGCGGCAGCGCCGGCAGGGCAGTGCCGCAGGAGCAGGGCCGGCAGATGCGCCCGCGGGACGGCCAAGCGAGCAATAAAGGGCGGGGATCTGGCCTGGATTCCGGGAACGCTTACTCTCCTTGGGGACCAAATCCAAAAACCAACGGGTGGCACAGGGTTTTAAAGGAGGGAGGTACAAGGGCAGGTGCAATAACTGTAACCAATGGGGCAATAACAGGGAAGGGTCCAAGGCATAACAGGCATAACATTGACAAATCTCGAGGGTCCAGGAGGGAGGGTTCACAGCAGTATCAAATGGGGTGCCGAGTATAAAAGAATATTCCAGAAATAGGGCAGGGTAACTGGGAGATGGACAATTAGACTGACTGGGTAAAAGGCGGGGAGAGGGAGAGACCAACCGGGAATAGGGGAAACTGGGGACAAACCATTTACAGAACCACACAAAAACCATATAATAAATGAGTAGACAAACGCGTGCACCACAACACCCAGCCAGCCCTTGTGTTTCACACCTCTTTCCTTTCACCAGAGGGAGCTGATATGCAGCTCTGAGACCATCTGTACAGCCAAAGAGTGCTTTTAAGATGCTTTCAGGTCTAATACGCAGTAAAAGAGGAAAATACTCCCATGACACTATTTTGGATCTCCATTTGGCTTGCCAATCTCCCCAGACTCCTGCAGCATTCATGGAAAAAGAGGAGCATCTAGAGAAGAAGCCTGAATCAGGTTCTTAATCACCTTTCAGATCCTTTCTGTCTTTTAAACTGGCTAAAAAGCAAGTCTGTGAAACCCACCTGGCTGACTTAAAACCAAACAGCTGGACAGCAGAATGACTTTTCAAAATGTCCACCCAAGGTACATAAAGAGCAACCACCATTTCAAGTGATAGAATTTAAATATAAACAGAGAAAGATGATGCATGAAGATGTGCTCAGATGTTCTGCAAAACACAGCAGGAATACTGAAGAACAAAACAACTAAAGATACACAAAAGTGATGATGAATTTGCTTTAGTATTACAAATCTAGACACATCCTGAACACCTTGTATTTGGTGTCCCAATAAGCTGGGAAACTAAAAGCAGCATAACACTGCAATAATTAAGTAATGCTTTATAATTTATGTATAGCTACAGAAATGCAACTGTACTAACTGAAATAATATTATTTCCGTTGTTACAATTAATTAATGCACCAATCTATGGCATATTCAGTCCTGATTTCATGGTCTCTGTTAAATGCTCCTCCAGCATGAAAAGATCCCACTCTCATGGTAACTGACCTTTGAAAATAAAGACCCAAGAAACCAAACCAAAGGAAAACCAATCTGAAACATACCACACATACCACAAAGTGAAATCTTGCTAAGACAGTGCTAAATTGCTGGGACATCTTTTATACATGAGAAAAAGAGGGGGAAAACAAGTGAGGAAGTTCAATTAACCAGGATGTATTCTTTTTTGACTACTCAGAGTAACAAAACACAAAATTCATAGACTGAATAAATACTTCAGAAGTTTCTGATAAGAAATAGAACTCATGGAAACATATAGTACAAATTTAAGTTCTAAGCTGTATTTTAAATTCTCAGGTTCCCCTTTTAATCACACGTGGCAAGAATGGAGGTGGTTGAGTAGCAATTGGTTCATTTATTTTTCCTGTAAGATGCTCTTTCCATTCAAAAGTCTTGCTGCAGGGCAAGGAACCAAACTGACACGGGATGACACCAATTGCCCACGTGACAGAGCAGACACGCACCAAATTACAGAGCTCGTTATGTGCTGGATGCTGATTACTTGCCTGCTGAGCCTGATGTCACTTAACTGTTGCATTATGTACTCTGATCAGGAAAAGTGTTGGCAATTTGTTGAATTACTTTTTATTGAGAAACTGTCAAGACTGCTGTTCAGAACTATAAATTCTGCTTGCTTCTCAATATTATTTCTGTTCCCAACTCAAGAACAATGACTAACACACAAGGGTCATAAAATGCAATAGGCAAGAATCAAATTTATTTCCTTTTAGTAATTATTTTTCAAAATCCAAGCCCTGGATGCCAGAGACCATTCTCCCTGCATTCTCCCTGGATTAATTTTTTTTTTTTTTTTTTTTTTTTTTCAAATTTCAAAGCAAATGTCCAATTAATGTCCCAGACTAGGCAATATCTCCCCTGTTCCTCTTCAGGCTCCTTGACACATAGATGGCAGCTTATTTTCTTTGGTACAAACTCAGCTTTGGATGCTCAACTTGACATGCTTCAGCCACTCTGCCTCCTCTGTTAAATCCTGTGGGTATAGTGTGGGGAAGATCACTGGCTAAGGGGGTGTAGGACAATACTTGGGTGACAGTTCTAATGTTCTTTCACTAACAGTCCTTTGGTGCAGTGCTAAGTGCCTTTCCTGAACAGAACAATATTTAAAGTGCAATAAAAGTTGCCCTGAGACAGGCTCTAGAGAAGTCAGTGAAATACTACATTTTATAGCTCTTGCAATTGGATATAAACATATCCTTAACGTCTTAATCAGTCTCAGTGATGATAAACCAGTAAGAGAAACAGGCATGAACACAGGAATATCTAAAAAAAAAAGAAAAAAAGAAACTAGCTTATCAGCAAGAATTATCCAGCCCACACTTAACTAGTTTCTTGGAAATCTCTAATTCCATCGTGAAAGTTGGAAAAATAGAGTCTGTGACATGGAGAGGGACTGAAAGGAAAGATGATATTAATCTGTCCAATTATTAGCTGAATGACTTCAAATGCACATTATGACTTGATAGACAAAAAGTGTCAACAATATAATGTAGATCCTTTCTGTTTCCCTTTTGTTTCTGTTTGTTCCATTATGTGGAACCTTAACTGCTATTTAGCTATTTAAAGGAGATCTAGTGTAGTTAAATTCCCTCACACTATTCACTTAGAAATATACTGACAGCAAGCACCTATTCTGTTTAAGAAATTAAATTGTGTTTCATTGATTCTAGTATCAGCAATGGTGTGGCCAGCAGGAACAGGGCAGTGATGAGTTCCCCTGAGCTGGGTACTGGTGAGACCACACCTCAAACACTGGGTTCACTTTTGGGCCCCTCATTGAAAGAAAGGGATTGAGGGGCTGGAGCATGTCCAGAGAAGGGCAACAAAGCTTGGGAAGGGGCTGGAGCACAAGTCTGGTGAGAAGCTGAGGGAGCTAGGGGTGTTTAGTCTAGAGAAAAGGAGGCTCAGGAGGACCTTATTGTTCTCTAAAACTCCCAGACAGGAGTTTTTGATGATGTGGGGCTTGGCCTCTTCTCCCAGGTAACAAGCAACAGGAGAAGAGGAAATGGCCTTAAGTCGCATCAGAGGAGGTTTAGATTGCATATTAGGGAAAAATTATTCAATGAAAATGTTGTCAAGCATTGGAACAGGCTGCCCAGGGAAGTAGTGGAATCACCACCCCCAGAGGTACTTCATAGACATATAGATGTGGCACTCAGGGATAGGGTTTAGCTGTGGCCTTGGCACTGCTGGGTTAAATGATTCTGTGATTCTGTATCTCCTCTACACCATCATGAGGCTGCAGTGATCGTACAGACAATGACAGAATACTGAAACATCGGAGAGCAATAATAATAGAAATGACAAAGTAGTTACTCTGCCTAAAAGGAAGTAATCAGTTTTGAAGCTCTTTCAAATTTGTCTTTATAAATTTATAGAGAATGCATTTTATTATATACAAGTGTTTCAAAAATTACCTAATATGGAGAGAACAAATTACTCTTCAGTGAGATAAGTGTTAAGTGATAAACTGCTCCTGTGCTGACACAATATAAATATGCAGTATCCATCAATCCATAAATCTGAAAAGATCTAATGTAAAAGCTGCGAATAAGAACTTTAGGAACAGTCATTTTACATCTCCAATGATTAATATTGCCATGTATTACATGAACATAAACATGTCTGTCTCCATGGAAACACAATGCAATGCAAGTTGTAAGTCTGCTTGTAGAATACCAACTGATAAATTTTCACTGAAATGAACACAAATACTTAAATGAAAGACTCAAAAGAATGTTGACAAGGCTATTTTTTCTATAACTATTCAAATGAATCTTTTGGAAGGGATAACCAAAGCTACCAACAATATCAAGATTCTTTACCTTCTCTTCAGCTATCAAATCACTGAATTATCAATAGTTCATCATAAATATAAATACTTAGTTACGGAACATTGCTATCAACCTATTATCCATAGAGAGAAAAATATTTAACTTGGTCTGAAAATTCTTGGTTGTATTAATTTTTTCCTCCCTCCTTCTTTCCACCTCTCTGGTTCCCCTCATTGAACAAGAATCCTCCACTGTAACTAAAAAGAAAATAGATTGGGGGAGAGAAATAAGTAAAATTTTCCTGGTTTTGTCATCTGATTCTGAGTCATGTTGTTTGTCCCTAGTAGCTACAGCCCTTAAGCATGCTTCTCATGCCTGTTCAAATCATTGCTCAGGATGATGGGGTGACAAGTACTGTGAACAAGGGCAGCGGATGTTGTACATCTCTGCTTTATCAAGGTCTGACAGACTCCTTATCACCAATTAGTGACTTGCCAGCTGGGTAAGTGGACAGCAAAGTGCATTGAAATTTGTCTGGTCTGTGTGTCAGGCACAAAGTCCAGCTGGCAGCCAGTCAAAAACAGCAAGAGATCCCCAGGGATCTTTTGAACATCTTCATTAACAACCTGGATAACTGTACAGAAGGCATTCTCAGCAAGTGTGTGGGTGACCACAAACAAGGGTCAGTACCCTGGAGTGCAGGGCTGCCTCTGAGGGCAACCTGGGAAGGATGTAAAAATGTGCTGAAAAGAACCTTACGGTTCAACAAAATCAAGTGCAAATTTTCATAAAACCATGGAATGGTTTGGGTTGAAAGGGATCTTAAAAATCCAGTTTTGTTGTTGGTTGTAGTTCCAACCACCTGCCATGGCCAGGGACACCTTCCATTGGACCAGGTTGCTCAAAGATCCATCCAACATGGCCTTGAACACTTCCAGGGGCGAGGCATCTAGAAGTTCACTGGACAACATGTTCCAGTGCCTCACTGCCCTCCCAGTGAAGAATGGCCCATATGGAATGCAGTAAATCCATGAACAATATGGCTGGGGACTGAGTAGGAAGCAGCTCTGCAGAAGAAAGTTGGGGGTCCTGGTGGATGCAAAGGTGAACACGAGCGAGGAACACACCCTTGCCTCCTTGAGAAGAAAACAAGCCTCTTGCATCCCAGGCTGAGGGCAGCTGGCAGGTCCAGGGCAGGTTTCCCCTCCCTCTCTATTTGGCTTGTGAGCCTGAATCTGGAGTTCTGTGTCCAGCTCTGGACTTTGCAGGACCAGATACACTGGGGAGTGTTCAGTGGAGGGTCATTGTGATGGGCAGGGACACAAAGACCTGTAGGAGGATGCAAAGAAGACAGAGACTCTTCTTGGAGGTGCACAACAACAGTAGCACAAGAGGTGCAAAGCAACTGATGAGTTGGAAGAGTGGAAATTCCTTTTTTTACAATTTTTAAAAAATAAGACAGGTCAAATACTAGGGCAGTCACACCGAGACTTTATGAAATCTCCATCCTTGAAGGTGTTCAAAACTGAGCTAAATTTTTTTTCTGAGCAGCCTGATCTAATTTGATCTGCTTTGAGCAAGGGGTTAGAACAGATGGGGAGCTCTGGAGGTCCTTTCTAACTTAAAATGTTACACATCCAGACTTCTGTCTAAAGATTCTTATCTTGTAATTGATTTTTCACACATTGGAACCCTTCACAGAATCCCAGCCCATAAGTATCACTTCTGGCTGCTTTCCTCAAGTACCTTGTGATTTCGGATTATGCATTTTATCCACTTCTGAGGGAGAACAGTCAATTGGAACATAGACATTAAACTCTCCCAAGGACTCCCAGGTCTCTAACTTCAAACCAGGGTAATTCCCAAATGAAACACAGACCCTACAGCCTGAAATGAATCCTACAGACTATAAAATGAAATTGAATTTACCATGTCTCTCTATAGGCTGTGGCTTGGTTTTCCTTTCCAGTCTCAAAACCTACCAAAATTAATGTGAAATGATAAAAGTCCAGTAATCCTCTGTATAAGTAAGTCACAGCCTGAGTCTAAGGGATGACCTGATGTCAGTGAATATATAAACCATGATGAAGGAATTTTATAGTAACAAAGAGAGTGTGAATATAGCAGAAAGTAAGGGATTGTTGCCAGAGAAACAGAGATAAGCAAGGATGGTGTTGCTATAGCAACTGGGTGACATCAGAGTTTTCCTATTCAGTGCACTGGGTGATAATGAAGTGGTGAAACAGCAGCTTCTCTCTCTGCCTGCTCCCGGGAGGTGGGCAGAACCCCGAGTTTGATTGTTTCACACTTAAGACATGTCTAATTAGGAGGTTTACAGGTTTTTTGACATCACTGTGTTAGATCCTCTAATGTCTAGTTCCTGTGTGGGAGTCCGAGGAGAGGCACATTCATTCCAAAACAAAAGAATAGCCATTTCTCTGTCCCTCAGGAGCTAAAAGAGTATTCTAAAAGAGAATGAGGAGAGTCAAGGAAAAGATGGAAATATGGTCCATCGCACAGCACTGTGCCTCTCAGGCATCATCAGGCCACAGCTGATCAGCCAGCTGCACAATGAAATTTAGTACAGGATAAAATAAATTAGGTTATAATCCTGCCAAATCAATGCTTATTTTTAAGCTTGTACATTTTCCAAGGATAATGGTGTCTTCCTGGACCACCCTGCAACATAATGGAGAATGCTTTAAAGACAGTTATTTTAAACTTTTTTTTTTAACCTTGAGAAAAACCTCTATGTTGGAGGAAAAATATATTCTCAGTATTGTAGAGGGAGAGAAAATGGAAAAGTATTTGTGATAATATAAATAGATGTTAAAAAACCCCTTGATAAAACCGTATTCATAAAATGCATAGAAAAACAAACAATATTTGTATTTCAAATAATAAACATATCCCCAAGTAGGGACTCATATTAGTTTTGTCTGTTTCAAGGACTGAAAAAGCTGTGGTTTCATAGCTGTTGCAGAGAAATCCACAATATGACTTGACATTTACTCTGCAAGAGGGACTACTGAATCTGCAATAAAAGCCCAAACTTTCCATCCACCTAAGCCTGGTATATAACTCCTATTTATTAAGTACACAACAATAAGCAAGGTCTGGACTTCACACATTGATAAGCTGAGAGCTTTGTTAAATGGAACTGTACAGTCAACTTTAAATGGGCTGCTCAGGGATCAGTCACCTCAGTGCAAGCTGCAAAACTTCAAAGAGCTCCCAGTGAGTTTCTGGCTCCAATTCTCCCAGTGAGACAGACAGATGGACAGACACTCGGGATACACCCACCCACAAGCTGTCTGGCCTAGGCAGAGCTACGTCACAGCAGTGTCCCCATCACAGACATCCAGGTAAGAGAGTCCTGGCATGAAGAATTTATATTATGACAGCATGAAAAAAAAGAGGAAGTCTCATAGAAGTGAAGGAAAGTTCTTGGTAAAGCAAGGAACAATATAGAGGTTTCTTAATGCTAACACTATTATTTAGATTGTTAAAACCTGGCATTATCTAAACTTCTGAAATGTTTAATATGCTTGATTTATGTCAAGTTGTATATATGCATCTTAATTTGAATAATTTCTTGGTATTTGCAACAGCCAAGAGGGGAGAAGGAATAATACAGAAGGAAAAGTATCTGACAAGTTTTGACTTTTGATCTTTGATCTCTCAGTTCTGCCTGCTAAGGAAGTAATTATCTGCAGCCAGAGCTGAATTTCATTCTTGATCCAAAGGTGACAGTCCTGGTGGATGTGACATGAATATCTAAGGAGAAGTCCATGTGTTAAAATACTGCCTTGTGGCAGAAACACTGTCTTGGGTCAAGACCCTCCTTGGATCTGACTACCCTGTGACAAGAATATTTTGCCGTATCAAGTGGGTAATCAAGGCAGAAATATCTCCTATATGAAACAACAAACAAGGAAAAAGGGCTTTGCAATATAAAAAGTTCAAAGCATCACAACCAAGGCAGTTTCAGTCCAGAGAAACTTATCTTAGAATATAGAAAGACAAAGAGCTTAGCAGAGATAAATATTACTCAACAAATCTCAGTGTGCTAATACAGAGATGGATATATGTATACAGCTGCAGTAGGGTGCTGAAATACATTTCTTGAGTAGCATTTTTAGCATTCAGATACCAGTAAGGATGGTTGTAGATGGCTCGGTTTTTAAGGGCAAAATCCAGGAGACAGACCTTCAATATTCCATGTCTGTCTTTACAGGATACTGCAAGCACTTAATAATCATGTCATAAGTATTTAGCAGTCATTTAAAGAACTTTTTTTCTCCTTTTTAAGTGTTCTTTGCTGGTATCAAGGATTCATTTTACTGCCAAAGAGCTGGATCCTGCCAGCACACACTAATGAGGAACAGTGCAATGCTGAGGTTTAAAGGCCATGCTGAATCATACACCAATGAATTCTACAAAGTGTGGTCTTCCAGGCAGTGGCAATTTCAGATACAAAAGAGATTACAAAACAAACAATATAAATCAATATTGCAAAGCTTAATCAGGTTACTTTTCAGAAAATGAAATTAACTTTTTTAATGCCATTTTACAACAGGAAACCTTTTCTGCTATATCTGAGAAGTGCCTTGAATAGAAGCTTGGACATACAGAAGGGCTGGGTTTCAATTTTCTAGATCACTGACAACCTTTCAAGAAATTCAGCCAACTCCAGATAGCAATTCCTTTCTCCCATTTTACCTTGTTTATAAATTCACATCTCATAAGAAATGTATCTAAACACATTTCCTTTGCATGAAACACAACTAAAATGGAAATTGTTTTCTCTTGGGAAATGAAGTGAGGACTTAGATACAACAGCTTTCAGTCTTCTTCCTCCCCCCACCTCCAGAGACAGTGGGAATCTCCACCATTACAAAGCATATCCAAACTAGTAAAACAAAGTCACTAATTTAAGTATCTAAAAGATACACAGAATGCCCAACTATTTCCATGAGTAGCTCTGCTGAGGAGGATTTTCATGTATCCCTCATACCTTTTGGACCAAGTGATTTCTCAGCTTGTGAAAGATGAGGATGAGCAGGAGGAAGGGTTTTCACCAGGACTGAGAGGCAGAAGAGAAATGGTACAATCAGAGGAAGATCACATAAACTAACTTGTCTAGACAGACATCTCTCCTGAAGATGATGCTTTCACGCAGTTCTGAATATATCCACTACTACAGAGGTTGCTCTGCAAAGTAGCTATTAAGATCAAAAACCAGTGGAGTTTATGTGGAGTCTTTCAGTTATATCAACAGGCCCCATAGCTTCTTTATTTTGTCAAACAGGTGACACATTGAGCAATTTAGAAAAGATGAAGCCTGGCATTCCCCACCTGCAAACCATCTGTATCTAATTATCACAACACTAATTAGAATCATTATCAAGAGAGATTGAAGCAACAAAACCTGACTCTTACAGTACACTTTGCTCTTTTGGAAAGACAAGGCAAGTTACAATGCCTCTGAACGAAATTTGTTTCAGTTACCTCTTACATCTGACACCAGCTGCACAAGTGGCATTTGTCTTGTGCCACAGCATCTTGGATTTTTCATTGAAATAATACTATGCAGGCTGGGATAAAAAAAATAAAGTTTAAAAAATCAAGTACTCAGTCAACAAAATCATAATTTCTGATAGTCATATGCACCAAAATGAAAATGTTCATTTTCTATATGAAAAATGTAGAACAAAAGATGTCTTTGGGAGTTGTTCAGTGAGAGATATTCTATGCATGATAAGGTTCATTCTGTGTACATTAAACCACTGCCTTTTTGACTGAGGAAATACTGTAAAAGCTAAGAAGGTGTTTCATTTAAAAAATACATGTTGAGCATTTCTTAAAATAGTTCAGGTATATACAAACACATTCAAATAGGACCCATAAGGAGACATAAATACTTTCTCAGCAGACTCACACAGAAAAGATCAGTAGCGTTCTGGGATACTTGATCACGTTTCTTTCTGCATAGGTATGGAAAAGTATTCCAATGGTAATCTCTGAAAAAATCATAGTATAACGTTTCTCTTGCACTCAACAAACATATATGCAATATTTCCTTTCTAATAAAAGAAAGCCTTGCTTTCTGATGAGAAGCTAATTTCATTTTTATTAGCTTCTCTGGAACTAGCAAGTACTTCGGAGTTCATCTTTATTCATATTTTTCCAATAAGATGCCTAGTACTTCTCAGAACAAAAAAGTTGATGCAGTTGGAGTGAATCAAGATATTTCTAATAACCTGATTCATGCCAATTTATTCAGTCTTTCTAGAGAGCAGTGCTGCAAGCATGATTTCTTAATAAATATCAGATCAATAGACAATACATGGCAACATTGAGATATTATTCATTAGTAGAGCAGATTAGAAAAATTTAATTTGGCCTTTTAAATTTCTAGTTTCAAATTTCTTTAATTCTGTATCTTTTTTTCAAAAAAGAGAGATAATATACACTTCCATTGTACTTTTTCTAAAGGAAATAATGTCTTTAGGATATTTGACTTTTTTTCCAGTAAGCTTTTATTATCTGGCATCACAAATTTCTCATTTGGAATAACAAAGTTCCATCTTGTGGATAAAGCAGTGGACAGGGACTTTTTAAGATACCAATTACCATTTCAAAGCTATGTCTTCACTTGTGTATGCACAGCCAGAAGTGCCTGTGTCCCAATCCCAGGCCTACGAGACTTCAAAAATTATGTTTGAGAACAGTTCAATGGAGGTGCCTTTCTAAGCACACTTCCCAGAGGACTATCCCTAGCAGACAGCCTGGCTCACAGCTGCTCCCTCTAGGACCATGTGACAAGCAACGTTCAGCTGAAAACTGGGATACACAGCTATATCTAATATACTGTAAATCAAATAAAACCAAAGGAAAATAAGTTCTAGTGCCAAATCCTCCTCACTGATGCTCCACTTTTTGTTGAAGTCCTAAGGAGCTCTGTAGTCCCACAGGCAGGCTCTTGTTTGGATCATCAAAATCCTGCAGTAAGACTGCTGGAAGCTGAGTAATGCCACATGAAATAGTGCGAAGCAGGACCGTAACTAGCCTTGTTCTTTTATGGAATATATTTTTCCCTGTTATGGGATTCTTTCTGACTAGGACAGTAAGTGACCACAGCAGTCTGTGACTATAATCATTATGGTTACCTTTGACAGCACCATTTCCTTGCTTTGAAGGTTACGTGTACAGTTCTTGCAAATATGGTTGCACCAAATATGAATTTTAAGAGTTATAACTGAATAAAGTAAACTTATTATTTTTTTAGGTTATCAATGTATTAATCAGTTCAAGCTTAATATGGAATCACTGAATAAGCAATTATGGTGTGTGATCATCACATGAACAGCCATTTTTGTTTCCCAGATCAATGACAAGTATTAACCAAAAAAATACTAATATTATAGTTGTGTTCTTCCCCTTTCCTTGTTCTTTCCCCTCTTCCTTCTTGACATGAGCAGTGAAGACAGAAGGATCATTTTTGAGTACTCAGAGAAAGCAACCAAACCAGTTTCCCAGTTGTTAGGTGATCCTCATCCTCTATCCAAAACAGCTCAATTTGGAACAAAAAGCCTCTTGTCTAATATAAACCATTCCAATCTAAAGTATACTTCTACAAGAAAACAAAATTACTTCTCAGATGCTACAAAAAACCTCTTCTCTGCATGAAAGTTCTTCTTTCCACTTAGAAGGAGAGGAAAAAATAAATCATCATTTGATTCCTCTCTTTCCCAGAGAGGAAGCAAAGCACACTCAGTGAAGGTCGTTTTTCACTTTCTCCTTTGATTTACCACACAATTAATCAAAATGTGAGGTCTGATTTTAGTTCTGGGTTCCTTATGGCCGTATTACTAAAACATTTAATAGACTTACTATACGAATTTTTTACAGTTCTTGAATTCCATTTTCAGGGCCATGTAATGTGCCTAATAAAGCACCAGCCAAGCCTCTGACCCCAGTACAAATTCACTCAAGTGAATAGAAAAACTGGAGAAAGACAATAAGCAAATTTTCAATTAATTCTTGAAAAATAAATTTTTTTTTAAAAAATCTATTTTTCTGTTATAAACACATTCTTAATACACCTCCATTTGTTTTCAAGCTTAAATTCTTCAGTCTTCAATGTCTTTAAACAGAAAACTTCTGTCCAGTGATCTTTTAAGGCTTTTTTTCTTTCCAAAAGAGGGGTTTTTTTTAAACTAGTTTTCAATAAATTAAATCCCTACAAATTAAACTTGCAGTATAAACATTTTCAAATCTCTCACTAAGGTGGAAATCACAGATGTTGCAACGACTCTGGCAGTTAAATCTTTCCTTTGCAACCAGCAGTGCACAGCAGAGGGAGCCTGAGGAGGGAGGGAGTCAGTTGTGTGCACTTGTAGGAATGTGTGAATGTGAACACCGGGTCTCTCAAGTGCAGCTTGCACTTCTTCGAGAAGAATAACAAAGCCATGGCAAAGTATTTGGTAAGCACTGACAGGAGCTAGGCAAGTCTTGGCCATTTGGAGTCACTGCACCCTTCAATACGGCTCTTCCCTCCACTTGTAGTTCAAAATCCACCTCTCTAAACCATAGCTTTCCCACCTATTTAACTCGATTCCTTTACAAACACTACATCTGTTACTACTGTGCATCTTTCTGCTCTCATGATCTTTTATTTCCTTCCTCATACAGTTTTTGACCTGTCCCTACCAAACCATTTTGTTCCACATCTGAACCGTGCTGTTCAGTGATGTGGAACAGTGAAACCCTGTGAGAACCTTGTTCATCCATACTGCCAGCCCCTGAGTGTCACACAGCCTATCCAAACCTGGAGAACATGGAACAGTGAAACCCTGTGAGAACCTTGTTCATCCATACTGCCAGCCCCTGAGTGTCACACAGCCTATCCAAACCTGGAGAACATGGAACAGTGAAACCCTGTGAGAACCTTGTACATCCTTAGTAGC
>VZRO01005359.1:1787974-1876219 GCA_013397915.1 Daphoenositta chrysoptera | reverse complement strand
TTTTTTTTTTTTTTTTTGAGTTGGAAACCAATCAATCTTTGACACAACAAATATTTTACTTGCATTATTTCTGCACTAGTGGAAGTAACCCATTAAAATCAGATTTTTTTTTTTTATATGTGAGGTAGCTTTATAGCTTTGGTTTCCAGCAAATAACACCACTGCTGAGAGTCACATTTCCCCCTTTTCCTTCCATTGGCAACAGCTTTCCCTTATTACTTTTATCCATTAATGTCTTCTGAGTCACTTTGTTTTGCTGACAAGTATGGCCTCTCTCCTAATGAAAAGATGTACAATCCATTGTTCACTAGAGCCATTTTGTTTCTAACAATGACAAAATACCTACTTTATGTCATGTTCTACTGCATGGCTAACAAGAACACAACATTTCAGCTGTGCATCTGTATTCTTAAGGCCTCAAATTAACACCATTTTTAATATAACAATAATCCTGTAAGCGTAGGTTCCCTGCTGGTGAATGATAACACACTCAAGTTAATTTAAATGGTTGAAATTATAGACTTTTATAGATCATTAAGACTATTAAAGAGACCAAGCTAGCCCATTTTTGATCCAAAATTACGTATCAGAGTCACCCT
This sequence comes from Daphoenositta chrysoptera, assembly GCA_013397915.1. Taxonomy (NCBI): domain Eukaryota; kingdom Metazoa; phylum Chordata; class Aves; order Passeriformes; genus Daphoenositta; species Daphoenositta chrysoptera. Next base: position 1,875,620 of record VZRO01005359.1, on the reverse strand, counting down.
TACTATGGTTTGAATACAGACCCAAATAATCAGATCTAATTTTTTTGTAATTGGTTCCAATTTGCTCAGTTCTACTCCTTTGCAGTTTTTTAATCTCCACATTATTATATCTGTGGCAAACACAAATATTATACTACATGGCAGTTGATACTAAAGAACTGTATAAACATTTTTGATTCAGTAAAATCTGTTGTAGGCATTCACAGGAAGCTTTGGCAATTACAGCCTGATAATACAGTTTGAAGGTGTAATAACCAATCTTGAAAAAAACTTATGCTGATGAACATCACTGAAACTGATATTTAAGTTAAATAACTCAAATACTCTTAGTTATATGTTTATATCCTTCAAATGAAACATGCTAGGTGCTTTTCTTTCCTGGAGTCTACAAAGTAAAAAGCACGAACATTAACTTTTTGGGCAAATGACAGCATTTTAGAGCATCTGTCTTAAAGCATCAGTGTTTCTACATTTTGTTCTACTTATTTTTCCCTTCATAAACCATATGCATGTATTTTATCTTTTGAAATGTGTAATTTTCCCCAATCCCTACACCCCTGAGAAAGGTCCTGTGGGGGCTTACAACCCTGAGGGGCTTTGTCCCTCCTCCTCCCTGAGCAGGGGCACCATCATTGCTGGGAGCTGCCCCCTCCCTCACCCGCTTGGTACCCACCTCTATCCTGAGGCTTCCCTCTCCTCAAGGTGCTTCCTCAGCTGAGTGGGGAAAAACGGGAATTCCTCCTCACGCCGTCAGGGATTCCTCACTCTCTTCGAGACCAGGAGTTTGTAAGGAGAGGGCTGAGGGAAGGCCACTACCCAGGGCAGGCCTGCTCTGCTCCCTCACCACAGAGCCCCTCACGTAAGGACGTTCTCTCAAGGTTTTCCCAAAGCACGGCCTAAGAAGGGACCACAGCCCCAAAGAAAAGAGTGGATACATGGCAGCCGACACAGAGGGGCAGCCTCGGGAAGCGGGAGCTTTCCGCCTCCTCCAGGGCACGGCCCCTGCCCTCAGGCGTGCGGATCGGACGGGCGCTCCCACCCAGCCCCTCAGCTGGGAGCCCATCCCGCTCCTGGGCGGCCGCAGCAGGGACGGATTTTCCTTCCCTGCTCAGGGGCGTTCCCAGAGAGCTGCTGGGAGCCCCAGAGGAAATTCCCCTTTCAGGTACTGCCCTCGGCCTCCCCGACACGGAGCCTTGGCGGTTCCTCACACCTTCCCCAGGTCGGGCAGGCACCTGGAGAGTGCTGAGGGAGTCACAAACCAGCTCCCGTTAGCGGCCCCTTCGTGGCAGGGTCCCATTTTACCATTTAATCACTTGAGAAACGAGCCCTGCGACGGGTCTGGGAGGATCTTGCCTCTCCCCGGCTGTGTCAGCTCTAAGGTGGCTTTGGGCAGGTGTGCGGCTCCCCCTCCTCCATCCCACAGGGGCCGCTGTTCCTGCTTGCCCGGCTGGAGCTTTTCCAATGACCGTGGAAAGAGCAGCACTGAGGAAATGTCCCAGGTACAATTATTGTATTCTTGTTACTGTATATAGACATGGTGTTTTACTGTCCTGGCAAGCTGGTTGGTTTTTTAGATGTATAAATATGTAAATCTCAGTAGATAGATTGGATGGATAGATAAGGGGATGTATAGAAAGTTCTAGGTGTGGGTAGCAACATTTTAGATGCAGTAGAATGAAAATTATTCCAGCTAGGAGAAGGGAATAAAGAATAAAGGTTGGTTGGTTGGGGTTTTTTGTTTGGTTTGGGGTTTTTTTGCACCGCAATAACTATTGCCCTATTTAGTTTGGTCAGTGGTTCAGGCAACAAAAATCTCCTCAGTAGTTAAATATCTCGGCTTTTTCCCATTTTTATATGTTGTGCAAAATTTCTGCCCTGACAAAATCATAAATGTAGACACAATGTAAGGCTATAATGGACTTTGCTTCAACTACTCTCTTTAATTCAGCAGAAATAAATGGGGGCTATGGAAATGCTATAAGTAAGCAGATACCTTGATTAATTGCTGAAAAGGTACAAACCTTGAAGAAGAATATTCTTCAAAGTCAATAGATTTTCCTTCTTCAGTATTAGTAATTTATTTCTTTGTCCAGCATACTTTCAGGCAAAAAAACCCAAGTATCTTCTTTCTCTTCCATAGGCAAGTGCTTACTTTGTCCTTGCAATTAGATTTATTATTGCCAAGTTGCTGTTCTGAACCCCTTATCTTCTCTACTTTTGGGTTTTGGGGGTCCTTAGGGGTTTTTCTTAGTGGAACCTTGTATTTTAAAAAGGCATAAAATTTTTTCTTCTGACAATTATTAGATTGCTACTTTTGCCCAGAGGGGAATTGAATGAGTGCAAAAGAGAGGGTTGTGAATCTGAATTTTGCTCAGGTGAGTAGTTGTAGTAGTGGAGAATGCTACTGGCTCTCAAAGCTGGAAAATCAAGGCATAAATGTTCTGGATTTGCTAAACTTAAAATATCTAATTCATGTGACAAACGCTCATTAAATTTTCCCATGGTGATTCAAGTCATTTGGATAAAAAGTATACCTGCTGTGCTTTAGATTACAGCAAAGGAACTCTTCACTTTAAAAAGTTTTGAATTCAAGACCTACTACTCAAAGACTGTGATCCAAGTCTCAAAATAATGAAACCAACCTGTTCCAGACAATTCCATTAAAAAAATTAGTAATTCAAAGCTGTAGAAGTTACTTTAGTCTATAAAGTTCAGACAATTCTAGCATCAAGAATTTGTGAATAGTTAAAGAAAAAAAAATTTATTTTAGTATTATTACAGTACTAATATTTTAGTATTATTTGACAGTGCTCACCAAATAGCCCTGGAAGAACTCATTTGTATGAAATTCTGAAAAGGTGCTTTGAAGAGACTGATTGAAATGTTTAGGCTTTCCTATTTGTCAGATTTCATGTTTGGTAATCGGATGCATAAATGAGTAATACAGCACTTGGAACTGAAATTTGTAAAGAAATATATGATCATTCTCTATAACACACAAGAAAGGAATAAGGTAAGTGTGCCATTGGACAGTACTTGTGCACAGTGAGCCCACTGGAACCCACCTGGGAGCTAATTGCAGTGTCAGGGGGTTTTACTTAATTGTAAACTGCTCTTTTTTAATCTTAAGCAATATTAATAGAGGAAGTGGCTTTAGGAATTAGTCATGGAAGTTAAGTATGACCTGAAAAGAAAGTAGTGACATTTTGTCCAGAATGTTGACTTTGTCCTGAATAAATTACTGTTGTCCTTGCTGACACCCTGAAGAATTTTACTTCATAGAGATATTAAGTTCCCCTACCCTCCTTTGACATCTTGTCGGTCAAGATGTTCGTCTATATTAGAGTGACTGACAATATAGGTTGTGTAAATAGTACAAATAATGACTAACCCGGAGAGAAAAGAGGAAAATTAAGCTCTAAAGAAGGCAGTAATGGCTGTAAAACCATTACGTAGAACACAGCAAGTTAATACAATTTTTTAAATTACTGCAATTTTCTTTCAAATTCGTCTGCAGCACTCACTCCATGTTATTCTTTCTCCAAGACAGAATGCTTCTCTCATTTCTCTTAACTCCATTGTTCTTGTATGTATTTCTGTGATGAGCACATTTCTACAGCCAACTTTGAGCCACGAAGAATAGATGCAGGTGGAAAGTGAACTTTAGACAGAATGAAAGCACTGAAGTTTAAGAGTAGGTATGAAATTTGATGTACAATTCAAAGCTCTCCTTCTGTGCATGTGTAGAGCTGTGCTTGGCATTAAGGACCATTTGCTGCTTATCTCACTCCTAAGCCTGATAAATATCCCTAAAGTAGCCGTTTTTCTGCCTAAATCCAACATACACGATCAGTAAGTGTTGAAAAGCACGTTGAAGTTGTGCCAGCAGGAGTGGTTGGTGCACAAAACCCAGGGGCATTCTTATTCAAAGAATAAGGCATCTTATATTAAATCTGTGTAGAGGGCAAAAAGGTCAGGCCTCCTCTATCAGATGAATTTTCATGTTTGGTGACTCAGATTGCTCTAAGGAAGTCCTAGCTTAAAACAAACAAACAAAAAACCCTAAAACCAACCAGTCAACCAAATAAAAAAAAAAAAAAGGCAAACCCTAAGAGCCACAAAAGTACCAAATATTTAAATCTTAAGAGAATGTTTGGCTTATGTAAGATTGCATCAAGTGCAGAGAGGGCAAAGAAATAATATAAACCTGCAACAGGTGTTTCCTTCACTGACATTTCTTCCATCCCTTTGACTGGTAGAGGTGGAGATACTATTCTAAAACACTGCACAGATATTTAAGAAGTGGCTAGGAGTAATGTTTGCAGACAAAATTAAGGAAATAAGATGGGAGGGAGGAGATCATAACTTCAGAAAAGCTTTTTGCCCTCTGGAAGTGGTGGGTTCTCTTTATCAAAATACCAGGAAAAGGTTAACAAAATTATCATAATCAAAGTTTTAGTTATCTTTTTGCTGATGTTTGAGTGTTATTTTCTTTGAGTTAGCTGTGCATTTCTCCTTCTGTCTCCTTGTAGTTGATGCATAACAATTTTTAATTTTAAAATATTACATCCCTTCAGTCTGTAAATAGCAGTTTGGCACCTGCGGCTTTTCCAGGACTAATTATGGAGTTTTATTTCCTGATGCTTTAATTAATCTTGTGTGAGCTGTAAATGTCAGTACACAGTTTTACAGCATCTTTGCTGTTGGGAAGTCAAATAGTTGAAGGATTTTCTAACAGGGTAACTTCCTCTTTCCTTTCAATTTACTGGGTCTAAATTTATGGCAAAATGCATCTCTCTGAAATGACTGCAGTGATTTTACTGGAGTTCTGCATTTCCAAGCCCTGTTTCTTTGCATGTTGTCACTCACTGTTCTGTTTGTATTCCAAGCTGAGATACAAGTGATACATGTTTGTTCAGACTCTATGTCCTCTTACCTTCAGTTACAATGCCTTCAGGCTGGAGCTGCCCTTCTGCTGTTGACATAACCTAAATTTTTTTCTACTCCAGAAATAAAAATAATGCTTCTGCCCTGTCACAGTTGAAACAGTTGTTACCCAGAGAACTGCATAAGGATCAATTTCCAAACTTGTGTCTCCTCTGGCTGTGTAATAACAGAATTATGAGAACCTAATGGCTAATAATGAGCTGCCTGTTTTTAATGAAAACTATGTGCCAGTCTCAGTGATAGCCCTTCCCAGTCCTTTTGTCAAAGACTTTTGCCCCCTTTTTATTCTAGATAAAACTTTCAAAATCTACATAGTGTGCTTTTGAACTCTTCTTCATGTGCACAATCCATGAAGCATTAAATTTTCTGGGAATTGTTATAGCAGAAATGTCTCTATAACAACTATTGGCAATCAATGAGCTGTTAAGCAGTTTGCTAAGCATTATACATAATGTTCAGTCTTATGTATTGTCCTTCCAAAACCAACCCAACAAAAAACCTGGACTTATGAACATATTTGCTTTGAATGATTTAAGCTTTCTACAAGGGAATAAACCTACATTAAATTTAAGTATATGTATATATATATATATATCTGTTTGGATGACTAGAAATGTTTTAAACATGGTACCTTTCTCTTCAGACAGACTTTGAGATTTGTGTACCAGCTCTAAAGCCTCTTTTTTACTTAAAATAAAATCCAGAGTTTCCATGGTGTGGGCAGAAAATGTCCATTTTCCTTTGAACACCTGTGCATAGGAAGGAAAATTAGTTGTCTTAAGGATATTGCTTGGTAATAAATATCCCAATTTAAGAACTTTGCAAAAGGAAAAATCAGTGTGGTGCAGTAAAATGAAGATCAAATTAATCCTTGAGAATTATTTTCTTTTAACCTAAGGGATGTTAACCCAACCAAATACCAGCCAGGGTATTTCCATTCATCTAGTAGGTTAATTGTCTGCTTGTTTTACCTTTCTAAGTTGCAAAAAATAAGGGAGGAAATAAAGTAGCATCTTAAAAAGGTTTTATATTGTGAGAAGTTTGCAGGAGAAACTATTTTCAGCAAGCCCCTCCAAGATCTTAACATTCAGAGTCTATACATCTACAACACCTAAGAATTAGTGGGCACAACCCAAAGCCAGTTTTGGTCAGGAAAAGCACTCCCATTAACTCTAAAGTTTGCTGGCCGACCCATTATGTATATGATGTATGTCAGATTTCATGTTAGTGGTAGTAGCTGAAGTGATATATCAAGGTATCAGTAGGTTATCCTAATGTGTCTAGTACAAGTTTTACCTGTATAACAAAATCAAATACTCTCAATTCAGGTTGGTTTGTTGGCCACACAAGGCAAGGTTCTGATTTCTTTAGGTTAGAGAGAGGCTAATGCCAACCTTCACTAACCAGTCCTTCCTTGCCATGTGTTTCCACCCTCTGTCAATAGCATGGTTCCAGGGGAAGCAGAATGTGGTAACACATAAAACTTCCCAAATGCCTCCATGTGGGAGATGGATCTGTAAGGAACAGGCTAAGGGAAGTCTGCATTGCTGTTGGAAATGGTTCTTCTGTGCATAATCACTACAGGATTTTTTCCTAGTTAACTTTCCAAGTTTATAGTACTCTGCTGTCCCAGCTATTCTTTGCTGGTTTAGAACTGAAGGCTGGTTTGCATTTGGGGATTGGGCTTGTTGGCTTGGGGTTTTCCTCCTTTGTATTTCCATTGCCACACAAACAGTTCTCTTTGTTTGCTTTATGCAGTTTTCTGAAACTTTCTGATGAAACCTAAAGTAAGAATAGAGCAAGGTAAAATCAAAGATTTTGCTTTCAAGTCCTGGGTAGCAAATAACTTGTGGCCACACATCGAAGCAGTTTGCCAGGAACAGCTGCATGTCCAAATGAGGATGCCAGCAGCGTTTTCCTGGTTATGTAAACAGTGATCTGACAATAGGTTGCCGGGTAACTGGACTTTAGATGTTGGTATCAAAACATCTTTGCAAACCAAGTATTGCAATATCCATGTTTAGCAGATCTGAGTTTATTTAACAGTTTGTTCAAGTCCTCTAGTAAAATATTTTACCAAAACGCTCATTTCATGCTTTTGTGTGTTCAAGGGGATTTTTGGAGAATGTTGACATATAAAAAAAACACGTTAACATCAAATATTTCAGTAGCAATAGGGACCCATGGGAATAAGATCAAAGATTACTTTTTGATGTCATGAGATAGAAGCTAGACAGGGGTTTATGGTTCATGTCATCAACAGGAAAAACATGGCAGAAACTAAACATGAAAGCTGTTGTCTGGTCTGATTGCTTTGAAATGGAACATACCAGGACCTCTCAGTGAGCTGTACTATAAAAGAATAGGGGCCATTGAGCTTTTTTCATGTGTGTGAAGTTAAAAGTAGTATTATTTTTCATTTTGCTTCTGTCTGTGAGTCCTACAATATGCACTTGCATTGATACATTCAGAATGTCCAACGTATTTTTAAATAAAATGGATTTACATCAATGTATCTGAGAATTGCTGAGAAAGATGCTCACTTGCTATTTTTAAAAAACAGCATGTCTGCAAATAACTTCAGTTTTGAAATGTTACTTTCTGCTTCAGTTTCTCTTTTTTTTTTAATTTTGAGATATCCAAGTGTCTGTACATCATTTATTTTCTACCACATTTTTTTCTGTTTAGTGCTGGTTTTATCTCTTTTTTGCTTTTCTCTTAATTTTTCTTTACAATTGTCTTGAGTGATTGATTTTCATACCAGTCTACTTTTAAAGCAGCGGTTTATAAGACTGTTGCCATCCAGAAACATCTTTCTTTTCCCTTCCCTGCTATGTTTTATCAGCTGTGCTGGCAGAGATGTGTGTGCAGTGAGGCAGAGGATTAAATCAGGCAGCAGCCTGAGGGGACAGCCAAGGTGGCACTTCCACATTGGGACTGGGATAGGCGCTTGCTACAAGAAGGGCAGGGGGCACTGGGCTCCTCTGCTCACCTTGTCTCACCTGGTGGAGAGTGTTGGAGCCTTCCCAGAGTCAAGAGTTGCACATTTTTGTGCTGGACTGTTCCATTAAATTGTGTGGAGAGTTGAGAGTGCTGTGACCTAAAACCAGACAGAAATGAGGAGCAAAAGAGCAGAGTAGAACTGATGTCTATATAACCTAAGTCAAAGTAACAAGGAGCTCATATAGCTTGAGTTAAAAGATATCTATGTAACCTTCATATCAATATACCCTGTAACCTGAAACAATAGCCTTCTACACTTACACAGCCTAAATCATAAGTTTTACTTATGTAGCCTAAATCATAACTTTTGATACCTATAACTGGATGTATATACAACCTGAATCATAACCTTTGATACCATATATCTAATATGAATAACTTTTTATACAATGTAATGGCTAGTATACGGTTAACTAGTTGCTTAAATGCTGAATTGACAGAAAGAGAGAAAAAGATTCACCAGGTGTGTAGCTTCAGAGATAGATAAGAGTAGTCCTAATGAGAAGTTGGCAAATGCAGAGCCAATTAGCCACAAAACAAAGAATTTAGACTGCTTAAGACCAGAGAGACCGAGGAGCACCATAACTACGCATGCTCCAAAGCCAAAGTTGAAAATTTCAAGTGCGAAGAAGACTTTGGAAGCCTTCATCAAAGACCCCCGAAGACCCCCGAATTAGGGGAGCGCAGGCGCAGTGAGAAGAAATTACCTAATAACCATGAGATCATGTTATGTAAATTATTTCCGGCGCGTATGTGATGATGCTGTGATGACACAGCCACATTAAGCATAATTTACTGTATAAATTTACCACTGCACTTGACAAAGGCGGGTGAGCTAGGAGGAAAAATCCCCCTCATCACCAGCGCTGAAATAAACAAATACCTGCTCTATAGACATCAGTCTATGGGGATTTATTTCCAGCCTATCTTTCAGGCATCAGAACAGAGCTATTTTGGGGCTTAGAAGCAGTTACAGTCCTTGCTGAATCTTCTACTGGAGCCTCCTGCTTTTGGGTGAAGTGTCAAAAATTGTCTGAACTGATGCAGTGGTTTGCTACCAGGGAGAGCAGAACCACCTCTTACACGGATTGACTTTAGCAGCTGTAATTAGGAGCCAATTTGGCTCATTAAATTTCCTCATGAGAATCTTAGAGAAATATAATGAACCCATGAAGAAGTGTCTTGCTGAATCTTTTTTTTTTTTTGGTGTTTTCCTAATAATGGGGTCTTGTAATACTGTGTCTTCAGTACCAACACTGGTTCATGTCAATTGACTGACATTATTAACTTCACCATCACCGAGGGTAGTAGCTGACAGATTAAGGGCACTCTGGCAATCTGTACAGATTGAAATGTGTGTCAAAATGCTGCATGCACACTTTGTATATTATGGTTTTAGTTTCATATATATATGAGTTTTATGACTGTCATCACATTAACTACAAATGCAGATACACAAGTCTTAGGAGCAAATACTGATTTGTTTCACTTTAATAAGCTTAAAAATTCTGTTCAGTATGATGTTGGTGATAGCTAAGTACTTGGTCACAACAGAGTAAAAGGGGTGGAAATCTGTTTCTAACTGAGCTTTCCATGTGTGATTGATGCTGTTGTTGATGTGTATTCATAGATACTTGGCCCTGGATTATGCATGAACTAACACGTAGAACCAAAATGTCAGCTAAACTGGTGTGGAATTTATGTACCCCTGTGCAGGAGAGTGGCCATGATGGTAATGCAGTTGCACTGTTTAGAGAATGCAGGTGTAATGAAGTATTTTATTTGATAGTGGTTTTTGCCTCAGGTATTAAAAAATAAGCTGATGTTAAAAATAAAATATGTTTCATGTCACTGCAGCATTAGAGAAGTGCTTTTTCAGATTTTACAGATGATGGCTCAGGTTCTGTTAAGTCAGGACGGATTGTGTCAGTCCCACTGTGTTACATAACAGGATATAAATGATAAAAACTGACAGAATGCTGTGGATGGGAAATAAAATCTAGTTTCCTCAAACCTGGAATAGAATCAATGCAAATTCTCATGAAGCATTTTGGTACTCTTCTTGACACGGAGAGGGCTCTTAAGCAGAAATAACTCTGCTGATGTCTTGGAACTGGTTTTCTGCTCTGTACACCAAGTACTGCTCAATGCAAATAATTCTGCTTCAGTGGTGCTAACGAGAGAGTTTTGTCCTGCCTCTTATTTATGTATTTAAAGCACTCCTTTCAATAAACATATTTAACTCTTCCTAGCTCCGAATTAAAAACCAAATATTTTGTGCTTAGATTCTTCTCCTAGCCTGCTTTTATTTTCTTACTAAGTATTCTTTCTGAGGTAGTTTTGCTCTGGCAAATGCAGCCATAGAAACAACGTAATGGCTCATTTTGCTCTTTGTCCTTTAATGTATCATTTCTTTTTTGTTTCAACATATGTTCAGAATCTACAGCATGTCAAATACCAATTTCCTATTTTTTGTCCAATACAGATTTTTGAAATGTTGATGTTTTAATTTAACATAAACATCTTAAATCATATTGCATTATTCTGTCTTTGTGTTCTCAATTCTAAAACTATTCAGACAGGGCTTTTTTTGGTTTGGTTTGGAAAATCACAGTATTAAGTACAATAACGTATAAGCTGCACTGAACCTTATTTTTGAACTGGGGTTGGCCTAATAATGGTATGCAATGGACTAAAACAATTCCTTGTTATACTGGGAAATTCTCATTTGGTGTGCATCTGGTTTCCTGATCAGTGCTGGGTCCCTTCGTGTGGATGATGTGACCCAGTGTATCCTACAAGCAGCATTGTGCAGTTTGTCCTGTGCTTCGGGATGACATTTTCAGGAGTTTGCCTTAGGAGGGAGGGTATCAACCTGTAATTCCAAGGCACCTGCTTTTTCTTGCCTCTGGCTCTTTGAACTTTTAATTGATCCCTCTGATTCTCCTTTATGTGGAATTCTTTCCTGGAGGAACGACACGAATCTCCTTTCAGGGTTAATTCTAGGCTTAGTGAGAGAGACAGGCAGAGCAGCCTGGGGCACGAAGCAGCTCCAGTGATGCCCTAATTAGCCTCAGAAGGAAGGCACGAGTACAATTGCTGGGAAAAATATTCCGAGTCTTTGTCGTGCTTCAGGATTTGGTCGAGTGGCAGATAAGGAGCACGGGCACATGCCTGTGCAGGGCAGTCTTTTCCTGCCTGTCCCTGCCCTGTTCCCTGTCCCTGAGTGTTAAACACTTTGGCACTGGTGACTCCTGTTGTCCACTGTGTCAATACCGGAACACCTTTAGCACAGACACCAGCTCAGAGTGAGCCCAGCACGTTTGTTTGCAGAGCTGGGTACTGGTGACTGCTGCAAACTGCACACCACAGAAGTGGACTGCTGCTTAAAATGTGCTTTTCTTATGTTTAAAAATCATAGCTTGACAGTTGTGATTTAATGTGCAGCGTAATAGGTGCTCCGGTTTGGGCCATTTTCAATCTCTTCCTCAGGTGTGGGCAGCTGTGGAGGCTGAGACTCTGCTGCAGCGTGCTGGTTATATGTGCTGCAGTTTGCTTTAATCCATGTTGTAATGCTCAAACTGCAGTTTCCAGCTGTTCATCCATTACATGCTGAACAAGTTTCTGGCAATATTTGGTCTTTCAGAGATCAAACCCACATATTTATAGGTTGGAATCGTTGCTGTCCTTTTATGGTGACTGTTTTTAACATTGATATTATTTGTGTCAGTCTTCAGGAATTTTCTGCCACTGTACCAAACCATTAAAGGTGTCTGTGTAAAGGAGAATAGCAAGTTGGTTACGTAACAAAGATACAGGGTGTGTCCTCTGCATGCACTGCATCACTTGTGCTCTTTCTTTTTGGTATTGTGTGATGTGTGTCCCTTCTTCCTCCTTTTATTCCATTAACATCTCATTCTGGTCTCCAGTCTTCCCTTGATTTTATCAACTGTATATAAGAAATAACACAAAGAAAACAAAAATTTAATAATGGAAGGAGGTTTCTGGTTTGTTGGTTTGTTTTTCTTTAATTTAAGGCTAAAAATAATTTCACTGAGTGAATTATAGCCCTTGTTTATGGAGGTTTGTCTCTGAATTTTGTTTGGTTCACTGCAACAGGTTTTTTCCTTCTGTATTTCCACAAAATATGCACCTTTTTGCTCGTTGTTATGCCCAGATACTCGTGAAAAATACTTCTATGTCTCCATATTTTGTGGTAATACCTATTTAGTTATTACTCAGTTATTACTTCTTCTGTAATGATGCAAAACCTGATGCGTTTCCATTCGTTGTGTTTCAGCTCTCTTACTTTTCAATAATTTACTAGGCCACACAAAAGAATGAATAAATCAATAAGCAACCAAACAGTTCATTCAAGGTATTTAATATTTGCATTGTTAACTGATGTTGGTGAAAGCTAGAGATTGGTAGAGCCAATACAGAGCTGTTTCAGCTCTGTATGAAAAAAAAAATTAATTAATTTATACTCTTTAGCTCTTTGTTACCAGATACCTTTCATATATGAAAGCTATTAAAAGTTCCTTTTTTCCCTCAAAAACGTCTTTTTAATTTGCTTATGAAATATGCTGGCCTAGAAGTTCCTAGCAGATTTTTCTAGATGTGTTTATTGGATACCTGACTGTGTTTCCACTGAAAGCTACAAATATAACTAATGATATTTTCATAGTAACACCACAACATCCATTCTCAGTGGAATTCTCTGAAAATATGCATGAAATTAACTATTTTTTTTACATTAAAATAATTGTATTGTAGGAATACTACAAGTCAAATTTGAGAAGAAGAATAAAAAGAACTGACTGTAAATGTTTTCTTGCAAAACTCCATAGAACACAAATCTAATGCCTGCCCAAAGAACCTGCATTAATGCATTAAGGGCTTTAGCATTCCAATTCAAGAGAAATTATTGTAATGTAATGGAAAAGTATCACTGAGATGGACATGACCCCAGATTAGGGCACTTTCATTGAACATTATATTCTGTGGAGTTAGTCTGAGAAATTAATTTCCAGCTTTAATGGGTTTTATGTTCCAGGACATAATGGACTTGAGGGTTTACCACTGTTGCTAAAGGGCAGAAGACCATTAAGGTTGTCATATGATTTTTGTATCAATGTCATATTTTCCCTTGTGAAGGCTAGAGGGTTTGCCAGCAAGTTTCCAAAGTTTGTGCTGTGGGAACAGGGTACAATAAAGCTTTTGGAAATGTATGTATTTGAAAATGATTCTGTTTTAATGTAGATCTCAGAGCAACATTTTGACATAAGGAGAAAATCTTACTAAAGGCAGGCTTTGGTACTAAATGGACTCAAATTCCTTAAGTGTCTTGGATCAGGATAATCTTTTCAGGATAATTGCACCTTATCTTTTCTCATGCACAAGAATATTTAATGTGGTCTTCATAAAACATTAGTCACCAAAGTCATAGAGCAGGGATAAAAGTTTGCCTCAGATATTGTAAAGAAAGCAATGAATTTTAAAAAAGAATAGAACCTTAAGCCTTGCTAATTACCCCAAAATTGTTCCTGTTATCAGGGACTGACAAAATCCATGAGTTAATTATCCTGTATAAGGGCAAATGGAAACCTCCAAGGGTAGCTGAGGTATTTTTACATCTAGAATGTGCCACATTTCAGGCTTAGGATAGATTTGTTGTTCTGCAGAGAATATTTTGCTGAAGCAGGAAATGCTGTGATTGCCTTAGCTTAGGAAATAAAGGGGTAAATCCGTTCTGGAGAGGCCAGTGGTGTTTGGGAAAGAGGTCTGACTTCTGCTGACTCACTGTGAGGGAAGAAGAAATTACTGTGCCTTTCTGGCTGGTTTTTGATGGAAGCTTCTTTAATTACTTTGTAGCACTTCCTGAGTATTCCACGCTGGGGAAACATGAGCTGTTCTCTGCAGTTTCCAGAGGCCTAAACAGAGTCTCAGAGAAGGCAAGGGGATTGAGCACAGCTTTGCACAATCACTCAGAAAGCTGGGTATAGTACCGAAATACCCAAAAGTGACATTGTGCAGTTTGCCGTTAGGCAAATTGGTTCTGCTGACCAAAAACCACACACAGACACTACAGCAGAGGCTGTTCTATGGACATGGCAAAAGGGAGAGGCCTGTTTAACCCTGTGCACACATAAATTTGTGTACAGCTGTGTACAGGTATACACACACGTGTGGAGCACAGCACGGGAGCATTAACTGAAGCCTGAGGTGGAGGATGTGCTTTTGAAATTCAGGCTTTAGAACACCAAACTCCTCAGCAGTAACGTTTTCCTCTTTCTGCAGGGTCTGAGACAGAGTTTGTGGAAATCAGACATTGACTTGGCTGTCATGTTTAAATAAAACCTGGGAATTGGGGAAGGATTTGAAATGTCCAGGTCAAGATGTAGATTGATTAAACTTTCTTGTTTTTCTTTTGCCGCCTCTTGCAAATGTTTGTATGAGAGTGGGGCACCATTGATCAGCAATGAATATGAAACAATATGTTGGGTCTTCTTTTGACTAACATATATGATTTCATAATGCAGGTTAAACTTGAGCTCTTTTCACTTACGACTTAGAATTTTTAGTGTCAAAAAAGTTTTTACTTTATATGGAAACCATAAAACAACTAATATGACTCGTAAGATTTGAAAATTATTCTTGCCTGTTTAGGCACTGGAAAAATGAACAGATGCAATACATGCCGTCAAACTAATTTTTTGGGAGTTGTGGAAGCCCTCTTCATTTCTGGGTTACGTTGTCTGGCAGAAGTGCAGTTGCTGCCCTGGTTCTCTCTTATTCATATAACATTTTATGTTACACAACATTTAAAAGCTCACTGGAAGGAGTAGTAAACAATCCAAATTTTCATGAGTTAAGCTTTGAATCCCCCATTTATCTAACTAATATGGCCTAGATATTTACTGATACAGCATTCCATGATAGACAAATTATCCTTATGTGCTTCTAGGTATCCCCAGCAATCTGTAATAGCAAGCTTTATAGTGACAGCAAGCCAGGAACATAGTGTGTGGCAGGATTATACAGGAAAAGCTATCTGGGTTACAGAAATAAATTCTGCTTCCCCAGAATAGCTGATGCTATTTCAGTCTTTAAATCATTTAATTTAAATAGTTCCTGTCTTGAATTGTTGACAGTCTCCACATTAATGTCTTGGGTTTTTTTAAAACTTGCCATGTAGACTTTTGATGAATATATATATATATCCACCTCCCTCTGGTTATGGAGTTAGACACTAAAAAACGTGTGGTAGTCTGTAAAGAAAGCCTTGAAAATTAAGTGATCTGTTACTAGACTAAGTTCTGTAGCACATAATATAGATTGGTCCTCTCCCAATGGCCTAGCGCTCTCTTCCTTTATAAAAAGAAAAGGAGAATGTAAATTTACCTGGTTAAACTGCAGAGACAGGAAAAGAAAATGCAGCTATGCCAGTGCAGCCATGCCATTCTCTGGTGGATTTCTCCTTTTTTCCAGTTTCCCATAGTCCTCTGTGCCTGTTTTCCTTCTGCTGGTCCTTGCTGACTCTCAATAATAGTGAATATAGGGAATGCTATTTTAGAAGGGAACCTGAACAGCCCTTATTGTCTAAAAATACCATGTTTGAACCATTTTGTCATTCCAGAATTTGGATTTCACATTTCACTTCTTCTATCCTAATTGCTATGTTGTACCAGTTCTCTAACTATTTTTGTGGTTCGCTTTGAAATGTAGAGCAAGGGGGGTCATTTTGGTTTCATGGCATTTTGTTTAGATTTGGGACAGACTGCTGGTCATTCCTAGTAGAAAATTTTGGTGCAGTCATCGAGCAGAGATTTGGGTGAAAATCTTTATGGAATGGGGTGGTAGGCACAAAAATATGCCCAAGCACCAGGTTTGCAATAGTAACTAATTGTACCTTGAGGTCTGAGAAGAGGAGGAACAAAAATCTTTTGAACTGGATCTGTTTTGTGCAGCTGCCTTCTTAGTTCTAAGACCCCAGAGGAAAGGTGAAGCAGGTGCAGGATGTTTTTAGCTGCTCCCTGCTCCTGCTGTCTGCAGGGCGGGCTGTGTGCTCTGGGCTGGTGCATGTGCAGGGCTGCAGGCTGGGGACAGAGGGGAACAGTGCCAGTCCTGTCACTGCTCTCCGGTGACTCACACTAACAGTTAGAAAGGCTTGGTTTGCATCAATGTTCTGTTACCTCGCTATGATATCTGGGTCTAGCATAACTTATAAGTCTAATTTGTCTCTTAATTTAGTATGAGACATTCAGTCTTTAAATTTGCATGCTGTGAGAATCACTTAAAACTCAGTTCTGCCACAGTCAGTCTACTGTGTGCTCTCTGGTGCACTATATGTTGCCTGTTTGCCCATCAAAGAATCCATAGTGTTTTGTGGAATTTGTACAAAGTGTCTGAGGGTAGAACATGCTGAAAGGGTGGTTAGTTTAAGTCTTGCTAGCCCTTCAATTGGGAAAACTCAGAGAAATCTGAAACCTCTAGTATAGAAAAGTTATTTAACATAGTAACAACAAAATGTAATTAATATTCACAGTATATTGCGCTTTCAGTTTTAAGAGTTCATTAGAACCCTGGTTTTGGCTGCTTAATGAATATAGGCTTTGAATTTCTGAGTTCCAAACATTTTTTAAATCATGGAAGAATTAGTAAGAATTAGTAATTCTAAGTATTAGAATTAGATCCATAGAGGATATTAGCATAACAGCTCTTCTCAGAGAATTTAATAATTAATAGCAAATCTGTAAGAGGAAGTTGTTTGTGGTTCAAAATAAATTACAGAAGAAATCAACAGAGAAATCTCTCCTGGCAAGCCTTGTGTATTTATTTATGTCTGTAAAAATAGTGCCTGTAAAAATAGTGATGAGAAGGGAATCTAAAGTTTGCTTCCTTGCACTTAGTCATGTTTTCCCCCATTTTTGAGAAGGTTGAACTTTTTAGTTGGTTTCCTTACTAGAAACAGAAGGCATCAGATTTGCTTACACAATGATACAGAAAGCACAGTGGATGTCTAAAATTAGACTTCTTAGACACCAATGGTAGCAAAGCTTATGACAAACTTTGTCTTGATTACCCAAGATTATTCTTGTTATAAGATTTTCAGTCGGCCTGCTATCTTTACAAGCTACCTGCTTGCAGTCATTACATATTCCTGTTACTTGTATTAAGTATTTCCAGTGAGTTTAATAAATTTTTTAGCTTGGTTCAGAATTTGTGTCTGTGAGTATCATATTTTGGGATCACCACGAACAAGTTGGACATATCTGCAAAGCACCTGTTGCAGTTCACCTAACAGCACAGATACCTTCTGTCTTGGTGCTGTTGGTTCGATTTCCCCCCCACCACAAAGAAGGTGAGCTTATTTCTTAATTTTGTTGGCATTGCAAAAAAACCCATGTAACTGGAAATAATTTTCCAGTAAATATTATTAACAATCTTTCCTTTTCCATGTAGTCTTCATTATCTAAAATGGAAAGGTAAAATGTTGGATTTATTTTCTTCTCCTGTACAATCTTTATTTTAACAGTGTTTCCTCTGTGGGTGGGCTTTCAACTAAAAAATTTCAGTGTCTTTAACATGGTTATTGTCACCAGGATTTTTGTGTGAGGGTGATTTAAAATACAATTCATTTGAAAATTTCAGCTGCTTTGTTTGTGCTGATCTAATTGTTGTATCCATGGAAACTGGACGGCTAATGCCAGACAGCTGCCGAGTTCTCTTCTAAAATGTTACTGAAGTTTGTCAGTACAGAACTTCACAGGCCAGTTCCCAGTCTGCAGGCTTGGATATTGGAGATTTTCTGTAAGATTATGTAAAAGACACGGTGAATCTTGTAAAGTAATTTTTTGTTTCATATCCCCCTGTAGACTGTTATTTAACAAATTAAAAAATTGAGCTGGCAGCCTCAAACACATAATGCTGTAATGTTTGGAACAGCTGGATGGAGCAGGGAGCAGAGAGGAGTGACTGGAGTCACAGGAGAAGTCAGTGGCAGCCTCGGGGGGAGAAGAATATGGGTAACACTTGGGAAATGGTTCATTATTGACTTCAGACACTGAGGGAAACTTTACTATTGGTATAGCAGAGAGCAGCATCCCACAGTTCAAGTGAATGTATTTGAAAATCCTATCCAAAAGTAGCCCCACTTCCTGGCATGGTGCCAGGGTGCATTTTTAATAAAAGTAGTTTAGCAGCACTGTAGTAAAGCTTGTGTATTGGTTGTAACTTCATGGCAGAAGTTGGGGGTTTTTTAACAGAAATAAGTAAAATGTGATATTTAAAATATTATCATGAATAGTCTGTTGTAGATTTCTGCATTAAAGAGCAGTTCTAGGAAAGTCTGGGTCTATTTAGTACTTTAATACAGGTGTGGCTTTATTCATGAGCAGTCCTAATTGAGTCTCTGTTACCAGAGCTCCTCTAAGAGAAGATCTAAAATAAAGCTCTCTGCTGGTTTCACCTTTTTCTATCCCAAAACTATGCTGGTTCTGGGGGCCAAGATTTGTAAGGCTTCTATCAGTTTTAACTTGACTCTTTGACCAAAACCACTGTAGATTTCAGAGGAAGTTGTGATTACTGAAGTGTGTTTTGTATTGAAATTTTGTAATGAAAGTGATTTATCAGTGAGATTCTATTGGAGTCACCTTTCTGTACAATACCTGTTTTTCAGCAATCTAAAATTGATTAAAGTTCATCTGGTAGGAAGCTCTAAGTAAATTAATCTTACTGTCTTAATAGATCCCTGACTGAGATGCAAATGAAATGTTCCACATCTTGTAAGTGGAATGAACACAGGAGCTGTTTTTCTAGAAGTCCAGGAGAAATTGAAGTTCTGATTCTGTACCTATGAAAGTTCTGTATGAATAGGATACATATAATTTCCTAGACATGAACTGTGTCAGTTTTGAACAAGAAATGGAAGAAGACTCAAGTCCTGCAATGACACCTTTGTGGTTTTTTGCTTCCCTGTCTTACACCAAGCCTACTTTCTGTGGAGGTTCTTGTACTGATGACAAAATCCTCTGCAAAA
Organism: Daphoenositta chrysoptera; assembly: GCA_013397915.1. NCBI lineage: Eukaryota > Metazoa > Chordata > Aves > Passeriformes > Daphoenositta > Daphoenositta chrysoptera. The sequence goes on along the minus strand of VZRO01005359.1, from coordinate 1,856,629 downwards.
GCTCTTTCAGGGAAGGCTGGGGATGGAGTTGTGGCTTTGGGTTGAAGCCTACCAACAGGGTTTGCAGCACAGACAAGTCTCCCCGTAGTTTATCTACAGAGTAACTTGCTTATGAGTGCAGTGAAAAGGGAAAGATTGCTTACACTATGCCAAAGTGCTACTTCTTTCTTCATGGAGATGTCATTCCATCTTCTGCAAGAGCATCAGCAGTCATTATAAAGCATTAGTGTTGAAACCAGTGGCTCTAGTCTGTAATGCCATGTAACAGTCTGGTGCAAAAACACAGCATTATAAAGGTACAGCTTTGAGGGTGGGCTGCACAAAGGTTTGTGCCAGCTCAGGCGAGGATTACTTTGGTCATGTAAACAGGGGTGCCCCTAATACAAAATGCCACAAAGGCATTTTGGCTGTTTCTGTTCCTTTGTAGGAAGCCAAATGTTTTGATATCAGCTTTAAGTATTTGCACGTAAAAATTATATATATGGAATTTGCAAGAGGAAAAACTATGTATAGTACTAAAACTCAGCTTAAAGGCATGCAGGAATGTTTTCTGGTTTTTTGAATTAGTTAAATTTAAGTCTTTTATGCTGCTTCTTAGTCTCTTGATATTGACTTCACTTAGTGATTGTTTAGTTGTCAGTTAAGGCATAGCTGATTCTATTCAAAAGCAATGACAACAAAAATCTTAAAATTATTTGAAAGAATGAACCACTACTGCCTGTACAATAGTGAAGAGAGGTAACTAATTCTTTATTTTTCCTTGTCTTCCATCTTCTCTCTTACATAACATCTTCCATCTTGAATCCTTGCTTTGCAAGGAACTGCAAAATACTTTTGGAAGCAATAATTTCTATAACTGAGGCTTGGTTCAGAACAGCGTTCCGGTCTGACAGGTCATTTAGCTACAGAGGAAATAATGATGTATCATGATGGACTAGAAGAGATAGCTGACATCCCATAGACAAATATTTACCTCTGCTTTATGCATTTTTTGGTGGGTTACATTAAAATTAATAAACTGCTGCTGTCTTTGAAGGTTTATCCTTTTCTATATGCAAATTGCAGTGTCATTAGGGCAGTGCCACTGCAATCTGTATGGGAGGGGAGGTGTCAGTTGACCACAGAATATCCACTCCAGCTGCCTCTTAACCTCTATTAGTTATATCCCAAAATGTACAATTTTTGTACATTTTCTTTTAGTTTTGCATGACAAGTAAAGTGTTCTGATATAAAAGCATTTAAAGCAATACAAGACTTGATATTGTAATTGGGTAAAGAAATTTTTAACCAATTGTGGCAATGAGATATTAAATATAAAGGCTTCAAGATACAAATGAGTTCTCATAAGCACACTATTAACCTGATCTAAGGTAATGAATACTCCAGTACTGAGAGGAAGATAGTGTTCAGGTAAAAAAAATAAATACCCAGAAGCAGTAAATTCATTTTGTCACTTGAGGCTTGATCCAAAACTCATGTGAATCATGGAACTGAAACAGAGGCTGACAGGTCTGAATCTGAAAACCTGCATTGTGAAGAAAGCTTAATTTGAGAATAGTTGGTGAGCTTTCTCTCTTTGTCTCGGCCAGTGCCTCAAAGGACAGGAAAGACATTACAATGTCTGCATGGGTTTTGGACACAACTTAAAAGGTAAATGAGATCCAAATACTGTTAATTGTTTTCATGTTCTCATATCTCACTATAAAACTTTTTTAATACATCTAACAAAAATAAACTTGCAAGGCTAAGGTCTTGCAATGTATTTGCATTTTTAAAGTATATATTAAATTATTCCAATACTTCTTGTTTATATGTAGCATAAAAGATGCTAGCAGAAAATATACAGGAGGAGGGACTGTAGCCTCCCCAAGCATGGTAGTTAAGCAGGTGCCTTCCTACTCATCAAGGAGAGGCACAGGAACCTGCCAGGGCTCTGGAGCAAAAATCCCTTTCATCTTTTCTCTAAAACATCTGTGCTTTGAAGAGGGAGAGCATTTATTGCACTAGAAATACAACATATTTGACTGGGTGCTGTGGGGGCAGTTACTTGTCATTTGGTTGGGAGGAGAAAAATTTCTAACTATACATCAGGTTCTCTTCAGCAGAGATCAAAAATTCAGACTGCCAACCTAGATTTCCCATTTTGGAGGATTCTTGTAAATACAATAACTTGCCATGTTCAGCAGCATACCAGTGATGTGTGTACAGTCTTTGGGGAGTATTTTTGATGTTACTGCCTTGGCTGGGGTAAAATCAGGCACAAGAACAAGGTCAGAATGAGGCTGATCAGTGGTAGCCTCTGCTGTCTGCATGTACAGGAACAGCTTATGAAATACCCTCTGATCCTGCCCGAAATTTTTGGCCTCCCAACCAACAGGAAGCATCAATGGGACACGGCGCTTGTCAGCCCAAGGCCTCCAGTGCAGATGTGGCTGGTAACAGTGATGGGAGCACACACAGGTGAGGATGAGGTGGGACTGTTCATTGATATTTTCACCATCATATCTTCCAGATGTGCTCTGAGATGGTAAGGAGGCCAATTTGGGTTTTAAAATTGATTTCCCTGTGCATGGTGCTTGCAGGGTTTACAGCAGCCACGCTCGGCCATGTGACAAAACACCCTTTTTGGGTTCCTTTGCCTGGCTCTCTCTATCCACCTCTTTTTTCTGATTTTACACGTGGGTCTTCTACATCCCTGGAGAAGGGAAAATCACCAAAAGTAAGACCAAAGCACAGCAACTACTTAAATAATTTCATTTGTATTTAAACCTCTGAGATTCCTACTACTGCAGAGAAAACAACATCATGGGGAAGGACGTTTGTTCACAAAGAAAAGCATTTTGGATTTAGTTAGCTCAGTCTGGAGACATGGCATGAAACTGTAGGGATTCATTTTTGCATTCTTACAGACAGTTTTCTTTTTTCTCGCAATGCTTTTATGTCCTAGCCAGCAATGTTAAACACCTTCCAAGTATATGGGAATCTCTGTTAACATTTTCTTTCTGGTTTGTTTTTATTACTTATCATCGATTATAGAGCGGATGCACAAACACTGCAGGTTAACAGAATATGCTACAATCTTCTCTAAGCACATGGTTAATGTTTCCTTTTGAAATGTTGCAGCATAATTAATCTTCAGGCAGTGCAAGTTCAGCTGTGCAGCACGCCTCACTAAATACATGTAGCCTGTCAGTGGAACCCAGAAATCTGTTGGTTTGCTTGCCCACGACTCAGATTAGTCACCTCCTGTGAGGTGCAGCCAGGTGACTCCTCCACGAGCAGCACCAGTAATTCCAGCTTTACTGGCACAGCTGACAGCCCTACTGCAGGGACCACTGACTGATACAGGAGCCTTCAATAAGCAAACCAGGAACGTGAGATGCTTGTATGGAGCTTGAGCAACAATGTCAAAAAATAGACACTTGAACAAATAGTCCCAGCCCTGTTCAAAGAGGAATTAGATTATAGGTTTTAGTTTTTGGAACATAACCCATCCATACATTATTCTTCAGTGATGGGGTAGAAAGTGGGTTTAGGAGGTGTTATTTCCTTGCAAGTTATTTTTTAGTAAACTGTGTTTCCTAGGAGAATAGTGTGATACACAAGGTTTAGGTCTCTGGTACAGATATAAGTCAACATGATGCCCTCTCTTCATACAGGCCCTTGCACCTGAGGGCATTTCCTGATGTGCTCTTTCTTTTGCTTCACTAATGTGAAAGTTAAGTAAGAAATTGTTCTTATATAACTTCTTTTTCCTATAAATGATATCACCCTTTTCCTTCTCCTGTCTTGCCTCAACTTCATCCCTAGAACCATCAGCTGTGGCATTCTGAAAAGGCTGTCTGGACTTCCTGCCACTTGCCCATAAGGACAAGGCTCAGGTGAGATCAGTCCTTACTGTGTGGTGCTAGCAGGACCCTTGTTCCAAAGAGCATCTCTTGTCTCAGAAGATTGTTATTCTATGAAATAACAATTTCATATAATATAATAATATTATTCATATAATATAATAATTTTTGACCTGATCTGAAAAAAAGTAACAATTATCCTGTATGTATTCAGGTGAAGAGGGGAGTTGTTTAATTCCTCTTTCCCCTTCCCGTGTCAGAAACATGCACTGTTATGGAAGGTTACAGAAGGAACCCTTGCAAGCCTTTTAGGATTCAGGAAAGACCCACCACGTGTAGACTTTTATGTTCCTTATATCTGTTTTTTCTGCATTTGTTTTTGTTCCAGCTCCTGCTAATGTGCAGAAAGAAAAGCATGTCCAGGTGGAGAGAATACCATTTATAGTTCCTAATGTCAGAGTGCTACATGGGTAAATGAAAAGAATGCAACTTCCTTATTCCAGGTCCCACAAAACAAACACCAAGGGGAAATCCTTTAAGTTCTCTCTAGTTAAGACCCAAGCTGAGTTTCCTTCTTACCTTCTCCCCATATTCACACACACAACCCATGACTTGAACTGAGTGAAAGGAGCAGAGGTAGGTATGGACAGTGGATAGAACCCTGCACATTTCCTTTGGGCTCTCAGCAGTGTTTTCCAACACTGTTGCATTTTGTGTTTTATAGCACAGCAAAGATTTTCTTGCTCATTTAATTTTCTCTTCCCATGCTGCAAGGCTTAGTTCATTAGCTTAAAAGACAGTCACGCTTCTGGAGAACAGAATATATTTGGCAGGGGGTTTGTGGATAGTAATTATCTACAAAAATTCAATCAGGCCATTTTTTGGATTGATTTTTTGGATGAGATATACAGGCTTCAGTTGAATTAATTGCATCCTAGTATTTTTTTAATTTATGTTTTAATTTATGTTTTAAGCATCAGATTGCCCCACCACTCGCATTTCCTTTGGTACATTTATTTTTTCCTCTTACCAACTACATACAAAGTCTCTTCTAGGTATATGCTCTGACTGTATTGATTTTTTTTTATTAAATATGTCTTCCACCTCCAATGATATTAGTATTGTAACAGCATGTAGCTGTTTCAGCATGTAGCTGAAAGGAATCTTTACAGAAGGATAATTTTCAGTCTTAAAAATGCCATTGACCAAGCAGGTAGACCTTCTTGAAAACTGAAAACATAAAAATAACACTGATTGTGAATGATGACCATTTCTTAAGGAATTTATTTTCATGGCATGAACTCAATGTGTAAGCCTTAAAGAAGTATTCTAAATAGCAGTGAAAACAAAATATATGAGACCTAAATTAAAAAAGCAGAATGGTATTATGACAGTAATCCTAAAGCTGCTGTTATCAGGCACTGCTTGCTGATGGACCTTGATGAGAAAACATTGCTCAGAAAAGTGCCCCATCAGTGCTGTGATACCATCACATCCCCTGCTCCAGGACTGAGCCAAAAAAGCCTGTTCAGATCTGCATCTCTTAGTACATTTTCTGCTGTGGTGGATTAGAAAGTAATGAAGAGGATTTCTCAGAGACTGATTTATTCGTAACCTGGTTGTGCATTTTTTTCCTGTATCTGTTCTGTATCAGTTGCACAGACTGAGTTGTAAGATAATAAGACTGAAAATTCATGTGGAGGAAAGCAACAAAGCCAACAGCAAAAATGCCAAGGAAGTCTTGAACTGCCTGTGTCAACTTCTTCCCTCCTGAATTCTCCTGAGCAATGAAATGTCTGATGCACTGGGAACATGACACCTATTAAGTGTCACAGGAATCCAGTGTGAATACAATGGTTTTGGTAAAATTGAAGGTGACTGAGTTTGGGGGTGGAAATGGGGGTGGGGTTATGTGTATTTATATCAGGAGTTGACACTGGAGGTTGGTATTTCCCATTTTTCTAGTGGCTTGCTTAGCTAAAATAATTTGGTCTTCTCAAGAGTATCTGATAGACGAATCTGGGAAAAAAAAGTGGTGCTAAAACCAACCTGCATTTACTCCATAGCTGAACTTTAAACTTTTTCAGCTGTTGTTTGATCCTACTTCCCCTCATAAGCAGAACGGGTTTTCAAGTTTGGAGCACTGTGAGGGTGTATAATAAGGGAACTGAATGGTTTGGGAATTATTTCTTTAATGTCTAGAGCAATGCTATTGCCAGTAGGTCTTGCAAGTACACAGGGCACTTCAGTGACTGTTGTACCTGCAGTTATTAATTTGTAACCCCAAAAGCATCTCCCCTTCCTTATCCTTTTGAGGCAGAATGTTTTGAAAGAAATTAGGACCAAGTTTGTTAAATGTTAACCTCATCACTTGAGCTGTAACTGTTTAAAAACTGTCTGGGTTACCCTGTATTTTCTGCTATCCTATTTTATGATGTAGAAAAATATTTACTTTAATACAAATTTTAGTTTTATTTTAGCTATAATTTAAAAGGCAGGCTCTGTGAGAGCAATTTGTGTCAATCTCCTTTGTCTTGTTCCTACTTCACCAAGAGAAAAATAAATGGTATTGTCCCTCCAGACTCAAGAACCCTTTTCAGAGAATGTGGACTCTGTTGGATTTTAGTATCTTCATCTTCTCACTTACCCTTATTTTGTAGCAGCTGAAAAATTGTCCCAATCATAATTTCAAAACCATGTGTTCAAGGCTATAAAGGAAAACAGGAACAGTTTGCATGGATTTTCATTCCAGGTTTGTGTAAGGGTAAGTGGTCACTCTCATTTTCCTTCATTTGCAGTTCTGAAGTTCAGAGCAAGGGCAGCAGACCTGAGGCTTATCAATAACTAAGGTGCTAATGGAGTAAGAGCAAGAGACAAGGAGAAACTGTGGTAAGAACTAAAGTGAGTTACACTTTAAATCAAGCAATTGCAAAACCTAAACCAGAGCTACTGTCTAAGAAACTGCCAGTGCTCCTGGAGTGATGTGTAGGTTCTGTATGTAAAGGATTGTTTCCTTTCAATAGGATTTACAGTTTGTAGACAAAAGCAATGTGCTGTATTTTTATGGCAAGAGATACATCCATTGCAAATATTATCGTTAAAACCCACTAGAAGCAGAGATCTTGCTACTCATGTAATCACTGAGGCATGGCCAGCTGCAGGGCTGCAGGCAACACTTACCAAAAGGGCAAGTGGGATCTGTAGCAGTTGCTAACTCCTCAGGCAGCAGTGCAGTAAAGAATCGCAGGCCGTGTTGTACTGGCAGAAGGAGGGAGGGGCTCAGCCAGCGTCCAGCACCGCTGCCAGCCGAGGGTGCTGCCGAACTGTCCCCACCCTGCTGGGGTCAGGGCAGCGCTGCAGCCAGCACGGGGCTGCTCCAGGACAAACACTCCACAGGCTGGGCCCGCCCCTCAGTGACTGGGGCTGTCCTCTGGCTCTGTGTCCCTGTCCCCTGCTACCTCACCACTCTGCTTGCAAAGATAAAAGTGTTACAGCGAGGGGAGCAGCAGGACCACTGGCTGTGCCCTCGAGCAGCACCTGCCTTTGACATCCGTCTGGCAACAACTCATTCACAGCTGAGCTGCAGCCCCTCACTAGCACTTTAATTAGCAAAATGTTTGAGGATCTGTTCTAGAGCTTTAGTATGTTTTGTGCTGCTAAAAGAGGCACTTCCATGATTCAAGGTGGTTGCAGCAGCAGGTCAAAGGTTGCCATTAAAGTCAGCAGGAGTCTCTTTGCATGTCACTTAAAGTATCTTTATTGACAGGGTCTTTTTTACAAGCATTTGCTTTTTATTATTTTCACCAAAATAAAGCATATAGCATACAGTGTTTTCACACATTTAGGAGATAAGTGTATCTTGAATTCTTTAATGCCATGATAACATATGTAATACAAAGTTATTTCTTCATTGATTTGAATTTTAAATACAGCTTGTTTGCCCTTTTTTTTAAAAGCAAACTTTTATTGTGTTATGATACATTTCCCTTGTTAACTTATAGATGTTTAAATAACAACTGGGAAACTGCAATGATGTGTATTACTAGAGATAAAAAGTTGCTGTATTAGAATGAAGCCTGTATATCAAGTTAACAACTGGTAAATTATAAAAATCCAACACATTAAATGAATGCTGTCATGTGAACTGATAAAGAAAACCTTAAGAGAATAACAAATGCTTCCCTTCCAATTTGTTTGTAGAATAATAAGAAAATAATCCAGTTTTTGTATTTCCACACTGATTGGTATTCATATTAATTTATCTTCTATTTGTTTGCAATTATAAATAAATAGAGGTATAAAGACAAAATCTCATACTGCCATTCCCTCGAATTTACCAGATACAGTAAATGCATAATTTAAGATCATAAATACATTCCCATTCAACTTAATCAAATACCATAGGACTAATTTCATGTGCTCAGTTTCATGCTGCATAGTTGAGAAAGGAAAAAATCTGGTGGCACTTGGTATCTTTAATGGCACTTCTTTCAGCAAAGGGTAGGATGCATTTGTGTCACTAGCCAGGGTTACCCTTCAAAACAGTACCTTAAAATATGCTTGAAAAATCCATGGAACACTAACTAAAGCAACAATTCCTATGCTGTGTGCCAAGCTTTAGCTAATGGTACAAGGATCATCGTTGCTTGGTTTCATTTCCCCTTCCAGCAGCAAAGTGATCACAGCCTTGCTCAAGTAGCTGCACGTTCCCTTTTTTCCAAGTGGGTGGGTGTTGTAGAATGCAGTCATGTCACTCTGCAGAGAGGGAGAAGAGGCTGCCATTAGTGTGAATGTGGAAAGCAGCCAAACCCAGGGAAACAACAACATCAGATATGTTAAAAATGCAAATGTGTTTTTTAGACTCTAAAACTAGGGAAAAATTCTGCTCAATTTTCAGAATTCTCCCATATGTACTTACCTGCATCTATTTCCTCACTGAGTTTTCCAGGACAGCACAGATACCACCTTCTTAACATTTTCTTAAAATGTCATAGCTGTCAGAGAACAACTGCTCTCCTAAAACATGCAGATGGGTGATGCCTGTGTGGTAGAATGGTGAGCCAGGGCCTTGGGTGTACACGAGATGTAAACTGACTGAAGATTTATTCAGAAGGAAAAAATCCAAGATCCAAACCACAGGTAGCACATGAAGTCATTCATTAATCAGATCACCAAAATAGGTGTCTTTCACTGAACACCTGTTTTTCACAGTTAGTGACATTAAAACACCTGCTTACTCTCACATTATGTATTAGCTGCTCTAAAAAAGGTTTAATGCTTTAGTTCAGGAAATTGGTTACTTCTATTAAATCAAGGGCAAAGCTTGTGTGGAGAAAATATTAAGACTTCTGTAGTTTTAGGGTGTCTAGTAAGTTCCATCTGAACTTACTAGAATAAATAATTTTGATATTTATTACATGTTAACAGGGAATTAACAAACTTCAGAATATTTGCAAGTCAGTTAATGGAAGACCATGGTTCAGACAAATCAGGAGTTTTTAGCAGTGTTCGGAAACCATGAGACAGAACGCCCCAAAGAACAATCCCAGAGCAGGTTATAGTTAACTGCCAGCAGACATCCACCTGGGAATAGGGGAGAGTCAGGTTCCACAAAATTTTAATGCAAGCAGCTGAATTTCCAGCAACAATCTTAAATACTATTCACAACTCCAAACTGGGGGCTCTTTCTAAGAAACAAAAAAGCATTATTCTAAGTAGGTATGGGCTTGGAGAAAAAAATCTGTCTCTTCAATAGAGGCTAGGGCAGCACCAGTAAAAACTAGGGTTTGCATGGAAATTTCCTTTCTGTTTGTAGCCATTGGGGATTTGCAGCTTGTCACAGAAGTCAGCAGCAAATTCCAGATGCTGTGTGGAGCTGGCACTTGAGAGCCATTTGTGTGACTGATGGGTGGTTTTGCTACGGCCCCAGAGTCACTATCCTCCAATGTGGACCAAAATGTCAAGAAAATTGTGTTCTTTTCTAAACAAAGGAATTGTGCAAATTGACATATTGCTGGGGCTGGGTATCTGGCTTGCTTTCAAATTGTAGTACAAAAAATCAAGTAGTACAAAAAAGTGAACACTGACACATTTGAAAGAGTTCTTAAGCAGCACATCCTTCCTCATCTTTTAAAGGAGCTGAATTCAGCAGGAGGAAGGGCTGGTGCATGTCAAGGAATGAATCAATAGATTCTTCAGAGCTAGCACAGATAACTTCAAATATATTGTGCACGATAAAATGCCAGCTGGAGTGAGGAAGATCATCCTCAGTAGATCTGGGACTTGGCCCACTGTTTTACTCCTATCTCCTCCCTTCAACCAGTCCAAAAACCCTGGCCTTCTTATAGAATTTCAGAGCTTTGAGGCACCAAAACTTGGAGTGAGAATATTTAGAGATCTTTAAAGCATAAAACCAATAATTCTAGTGAAGTAAATATTGAAAGCCTTTATTCCTTTATTTGTATTTTAACCAAAAGTTTGCCAGTTCATGAATGCAACTCTAGCAAAAAAAAATCACTAAGAACATTTCTGTATTTCAAGTTCTTACTTTAATACTGTCAATCTGACTTCTTTGGTTATTAAAGTTTTCTTAGTCTCCGTGTACATAAGATCCTAAGTTCACACTTCCTTGCTGAGCTTTAGTTTTTTTCTTCTATTTTGTTATTTTTAACTCTTCTCTGTTCTAGTGTCCCTCCTAAGGAATTCTTTCCCCTTTGAGGATAGCTCTTCCAGCTTTACTGAGACTCCATTGCAGAGCCCTGGAACACTGAGTATTCTCCTTACCATAACATTTTGAATTTACAACTCAGCAATAAAGTGCACCTTTTTCATCTCTGCTTTGAGGCTCTTTGCAGACCTAGCAGCACTTGGATATATTACTTTCTTGTTTGTGTTCCATTCTGAACTTCTGTCAATTGCTTTTTACTCTGAACTGCACAGAATTAACATTTAGAACTAACTTCAATAAGAATGGAAAATTCTTAAGACAGCAATATTTCACTCACTTGATTTTCAGCTCCCTTTGGACTGCCGTGATCTTTCTGAAAGTCATGAAATGCTTCTTGCACCACTTTGTCCAAGTCCACTTTGTCCTGGAACTCTAGCTCAGGATTTCTCTCCAAAATAACAGATATAACCATCAGCAACTAGAAGGCAGAAAAAGATTATAAGACTTTAAATTTCATATTTTTAAATTCAGGTTACATAATAGCACTGCTAGTAATTGCATATGCCTCTTTCAAGCAGGAAGCCATTTAATAATGGCACAGGTAATAGTGCACAGATAATAGAATTCTGACTTTGATAAAAGAATCACTGGAAAAGAAGGCTTTTATAAAGGTTACAATTGCTGGTGACTGCCTAGGTAAGGGCACAGTGTAAATGATTGACATTAACATCTAACTTGGCTGGGAGCAGGGAAGTTATTTTCCATTTTATTCAGTTCACTGTGTGGCTGCACAAATGCTGGTGCTTGGGGGAGAGAGTGAAAAGCAGCAAACACTGAACCTCAGCAGTTGGTATTCTGAGGCATAATCACAGATGGTAAAATTCTGTTATGACAAAGTTTATAAAAACCAAAGACAACAGTCAGCAGTAAAGCCTCAGTTCGTCAGAATTTACATTCCTTGTATCTAAAATGGGTTTAAAATATGAAGGTGAACATGATGAGTGTCCTGTTGTAATATCTACAAGTAGGCAGTGAAGTCTGCACTGGCCACCTTGAATTTGGGTAATTTTGTTATCTTCTAGCAAAAACTGGGGATGTTTGAGCAACCAGCCTGACCATGAGTTGTTAGCCAGAATTGAGAGGGGTTTGATGTTCCTGGGGAGGAGCACTCACAAGCACCAGGGGCAGGGACCTGGGGACTAACAATGAATGCTGCAGTGAAGGGACAGCACAGATGCCAGGTACCACTGGTGCAGCTGCTCCTCATCTGTTCTAAAAGCAAACATGGTGGGGAAGGATTTAAAGAGCCTCTTGCTTTACTGTTAGCATGAGGAACACAAGGAAATGGGAAGGTGGCTGATTCAGTAGTGTAGAGCTACTTCCTAGACAGCCTCAGCAAAAAGGGAAAGAAGACTCCTTCTGAGGGCCAACTGGTTATTTTAGAGAAGCTTTCCTTAGGTCTAGAAAATTATTAGGAAAAGGCATGGGCTAAGGACTTGAAGGAAAGCTACTTTGGAATTATTAGATTTTTACCTTCTCTCACCTAATTGTATTGGTACTGTCATTAATGTCTGCTCAAGAGGAAGAACATCACAAACTCGCTCTATTCTGAACATGTAACAGGAACCTGGTTAATCATAAACAATCAATGGAGAAACCACTGAAGCACATGTTTATATGGAAAATGCTATTTCTTCAAATATATGAGTCTAGGTTATTTTCTTTGTTTTGTTTTAGGCTGTAACATGCTAATGCACATTATAAAATGTCATTAATTATTGGCCACAGACCTCTACGATGATCTGCCTGTACTGTGGCTGGTCGATGTTTTGCAGCATATCTTCAACTAGGAGGGAAAAGTTCATTTCATACATCGTCATATCCGATAAGGTTGGTTGCTGAAAAACAAGTAATACTTTTATTCAAAGACCACATGCATTAAATCAAACCCACCCCCAGGCACAGCCTACTGGCTTGTTGAATAAATAATACTCAACTAAGAAATAATGACCACTGTAGGATCAAAAAGGGAGCAGATGTCAGAATCCATCACTTGGAAAGAATCTTCTACACTTAGGTTTTATATATGTGCTTTAATAGAAATAATTTGCTGTTATTCTATTCTAATTGTATTTTACTCCAAATAAAAAAGAAAACTTGTAAAGACTTTTTTTTCCCCCACTTAACAAGTTACTCTAAGTAAAACATTATGGCATAAAATAACCATTAATGATGAAACATTTCACCATTAACAGTCAGGTGGAACAGCACTACCTGAGCCTCTCAGCTGCTTTACCTGGGGCAGGAATCTCCCTGCCACGATTAAGCCGTTGGGGGTTCTCTCCAGGATCTGCCACACGCGGTCGTAGAAGCCGGCGGGAGTTCTGTTCAGGGAGCCATCCAGCTGCCTCCTGTTCAGCCAGCTCCTGTGGGCACACAGGGACAGCCTCAGCAGCCCTGCCCCGCTGCCCAGCAAAGCCCTGGGAGCGGGCAGGAGGGCAGTGCCCCCAGCCACCTCCTGCTGCTCACACAGCGCGGCCTCTGCTCCCTGCCCAGGTGCACCCTAAAGCAAACACGGGCTCGGCACGCAGGGAGCACCGCGGCACCCTTGGGAGGGTCTGTGCTTTATGGAACTGCAGAAAGAGCAGCAACTCTGAAATCCACCCAGTGCAGGCCAGTAATGGTAGCAGATTGAACTCATCAGGTCTAATCATATTAGAAAAATTCATTTCAGCAGAATTGTGTAAGGCAGGGGTTTTTCCTGATGGTCTGTACAACACAAGTGGCCTGCAAATTTAGAAAATTCAACAGAATGGTTTCGTTAAACCAAGGCTTTGAACAAACCCTGTTACATTCTTCATGAATCACATCCTGTTTGCCTTCAGAAGCATACTGTCTCCAACCTTTTTCTTTTTTACTTAAAACCATCAAGTCTGGAATTTAATTTTCACATTTTTTCTTCTCAGTGTTACTATAGGAATGGGGCTTTAGCCAAAATGTTTAAGACTTCAGCAATGGAACTTGAAGAAGTGGCATCCATGGGTATGATTTAATTGGTGGATTCACAAGACATATTTAAGTCTTGTGTGGCAGTCCTGCATGTATTTAACAGAGAAGAGTTCCTCAAGTTACTTAGTCCTTACTTGCTTTTTGAATTTTAAGTAGAAAAATCAACACACACATTATCTTTTTGGAAAAACTACAATTAAATTATTGCTTTGCAACATGCCTTTCTGTATTTCTAAGACCTGGTTCTGGTAGGCTGCTTGAAAAGAAAGAAAAAAAAAGGAAAATTCCCAGGTCAGCTTCAACAATATTGTTTTGCAGAACTTTTGTAGCCTAGCTCAAATTAATTCAGCACTAATAAGTTTGGGGGTTTAGTTTTTGCTCCATTTGTATTGCTAGCTTAACATGACATGTTTAGAATAAAATTTCTCGTCTGCAAAATTACCTGTTCCTACAGACACCAGAGTGCTTGATGAAATTACTAAAATATCTTGCATTACAAAACCCTTACTCTTAAATACTGGAGAAATTGTGAGAATTCCTTCTGAGATACAGCCGGTAAAAGAGAACACTAATTCTGACGACTCCATGCAAGGTTTTACACTTCAGTTTCTTAGTGTAGCTCACTCCCATCTACACCAGAAGACCAAGCAAACTGTGTCTTGGTTTGGATTTTTCTGTTGGTTTTTTTGGTGTTTAGTGTTTTTTTTAAAGGAAAAAAGTTATCACAAAGTGGTGCATTTTCTGAACAGGTTTGAGCTCTAGGTAACTGGGATACACTTTCTGAGGACAAAGGAGATATTTACAGTTAATACGATAAAGGCAGGGTTGACCCAACACACAATGTGGGCTCTTTTCCTGTATAACTGCATTGGATAAACATGACAAGGAAAAATGTCTCATAAATCACTTCTCAATTCTACACTTAACTACCAAAAAGTTGTGTCTGCTATGACAGTTTCATCCTATTGTCTCTGCAGCTCTGTTTGGATTAGGACAAGAAAACTTCCATAAAAGCAAAAAGGCCCGTGGTGTGGTAAAAATAACAAGTTGTTTTCTTAATACAAAAAAAGAAGTATTTGAAGATGACAAAATGCTCTGGCCCATCTACATAAATAGGGTAAGGAAGAGAGTCCTGCAAACTGAATAAGCAAAGTGAGTTTTATAACTGTTTGGACCACTAAAAGAACAATGCTCCATTTTAAAAGGGTTACTTGCAATCTTGTGACCTACATAAATACATTAAAAAGTGTAATCTGTGGAGTCTGTGCTTACAAAGCGTTTACCCTCTGAGAAGACTGAGAAGACTGAGAGGTGAGTTGTGGAGAGACTGCTAGGGAGGTAAATAGACCATTAGCCCTTCCTGTATGACAAATTAATTGGCAGTGAGATATGGTATCACATTAGCAGAAATTTTTTTCCAAAAAAAAAAATCACAAGTATAGGAAAAGCTGTCACCAAAAAGAAAGAAAGAAAAAGAAAAGTAAAAAAAATAAAAAGAGAAGAGTATTCTGTACTTCCTGGCAGGAAGAGAACTTTTCAAAACAAGTCACTAATGGGCAAGGAAAAACGAGTTAGTAAGAGTGTACAGGAAGAAGTTAGAAAAGAAGTTAGAAGATTGAAAGTTTTGAAGGATATGCTGGCGAGCTTTTGTACTCAGATAATCCAAAAGAGAATCCTCATCCTCAGAAAATCAACCCAAGTGCCCTCCAGTGACCTACCCACCACATGTTACAGGAATCAGAAGCAGCAGCTGCTGCAGGAACTCAGGTAAGATCTCTGATGAAGGATGGTGCTTGAATTGCTTACTGAGATTGACCAAATTGTTTCCTAAACAGCATTAATATTTAATGGAAAGTGCTGGAGAGGGGTTGTTCTGCTGTGGTTTTACAGGACAATGTCAGCACCAACACAAGCAGAGACAGCAACTGAGCAGCAAGCATTGATAAGCACAGCCAAGAATCTGAAAAGCATCTGGGAGATACAGAACAGTCAGTGGGACTGGGAGATGAGGCACCAGTTTTAAGGAGCTTGTTCTCAGGGATTATAGACTGGGGAAGAACACAGGTGTGCTTTGAATGGAGCAGGAGCATAAGCAGCAGGATGTGTGGTGTAATTCCTCTTTGTTGAGAGAAAAGGCCCATCATCCATTCAGTCAAGGACTATGGAAATTATCAGCAATATCAGGTGCTAAAGTTTAACTTAACTACAAGTAAAACCAAGAGGAAGAGTTTTGACTTCACTCTTATCCATACAGTTAAGTGGAAATACTGCAATTTTAACTTCTGTCTGGCATACTTTGTATCACAATGAATGTTCTTTTTGGCAGCTGCTTACAGCTTGGAGAAAAGATTCCAAGTTTCAGGCAATACCACTATCTTTTAAGAATTCTAGAGAACATCTGCACTTACTCACATAATAGCCTAGAAGAAAGAGGGCACTGCACAGCAGACAAACTGTTCTTACAGGTTACTTAAGTAGAGGTATTGGGTAATTTTTGGCTCCTTTCCCCACATCAAAAGTGTCATGGTTCACATCATAGCAGACAGATCTCTTTTCTGTGGCAGTAAAGAGACTTCCACATAGATAAAGCTGAAAAGGGAATATGCAATAAAAAAGAAACAATTCTAGAACCTGGGCCCATGAGAAAGAATGAAAAAGTGCATTTTTGCTACCATCCCTTAAATAATTGCATACCTGATTACAGATACCTGGTGATTTCAGGTGCACACAAAGTAGTTCAGGAATGAAATGTTACTCGAACCGAGGTTTCTAAATGAAAGCCACAACCCCACAGCTCCTTACCTGCCCGGCTGCTGAGGCTGAAGAATATCCAGCAGAAGCTGCTTCACCTCGCTGGGGGACATCTGGTACAAGTCCTTGGCTGGCATATCCCCAGCACGGATTTTCAGTTCATACTGCATAGCATGGATAATCCATCTACATAAGGGGAGGAATATATTTATTCATTAAATACAAAGTTTCCAAATAGGAAAAATTAGTCTAATAGAACAGCTCATAAGAATTCCACACAATCCTGCTATTTGGCTGTCAGGACGTGCATAAAATATCAGACAAATATTCTCCTACTCTTCCTGTTTGATTGGAACATGATACAAGCTGAAAGGGATAATGCACAGATTTTAAGAAATGTGTTGTGAAGCGTGTTTTCCATAGAGAAAATTGATTGGACTACATTCCCTATATCCCATGTTCATTAAGACAAATGTTTATCTGCCTTTTGATGTTAAAATTCCTACTCAGAATTATGCTCTGACAATATATGCATTTTGCTGATGAGTTTTAAAAAGCCATAAAATTTACAATATTTTACATTTAAAAAGACTTCAGGGCTTATTTCTAGTTTTAGCCTTTGAAACTCCTTTTTGCAGTCTATCACACTTTCTTTTTCGAAAAAAAATTTGATTCAATAAAAATATAGCAACAGTGAAGATTTTTAGCTTTAGGTATCAGAGAAGCAGAACTTGGCAAAGTGTTGAAGGAAAATGCCAACTTTTATTGTACACATTATGTAAAACCAGTGCTCCAGCCTGTGGTGCAGTATCAGAGATGAAAGAACGTACAGATACATCTGAAGGCAGATAAGCACAGAGCTCAGCCTCTTACCCTCTACACTGGTTCAGTTCAAGTAGGCATCACCAACAAAAGGAAACTTAACTAGTTTTTCTTCAAATAGTCCATAACACCTGATCAAGGCTTGGTTACATCAGAGCCTTTCTGTGTTTATCTGAAAATGCAGTGTATTCTTAAAAGATTTAGGCTGTCGTGTCTCTAGTCACATTCTGTGGTCATTTAACTATTCAGGCAACAATGTACAGAATATTTTTGCTTATATAAGTCAAGTCATGTTCTTTTCTGTGGAATTCTTAGTAACTACACAGAACGTGGACATGCCTGGCCAGCTGATTCAGTGTAGCTTTACATCTGAGGTTTCCAGGTCCATGCATTGGATGTGCAAGGTACCAGGGAGTATTAAGCAATATGGGCCCATGACATTGTGCAGAACATACTACTTCCATTTAGTTTAGCAGGTGAATAGAGTCCTTCTCTTGTTACTAAGATTAACAACACAACTGGCTCAGGAATTCTTTCCCCACTCATGACTCAAATGTATCTGTGAGTCCCTCACTGGTATTTTCTCTTTGCAGTGGCCTACAAGCCACACCAAAGTCGAGAGTGGACCTTCTGCTGAGCTCTTCACTGATAAGAGGTGAATTCAAGTCAGTTGGCTGGGAGTTTTTACAGTAATAGGGCTGTCAGAAACTTGATCTATTTCAACATGAAACCCTGAAAACAAATCAATAACAAGACACTAAATCAAATCATTATCAAACTGGAACGGCATTTCTGTGAGAAGGTTAATTTTGCTCACTGGAGTGGGTGATAACACTGAAATAAAGGAAATTGAATCTCTAGCATTAACCTTGGGAGAAAGGAAAAAAAAATTGCAAAAAGGATTAGCTACAGAGAATAAGGAAGGGGAGGAAAGAGGAGTAACATGGATCTGCAGAGGGGACAGAAAAGCTTTTAAGAGCAAAAGGATAGATGTACTTCCAGTTAAATGTAATACAGGCAATTTTTGGGTTTATGATGACTGGAATGTACTGCTAAAGAAGAAATATAAATCTTGTGTGCTAGAAAAAAGACTACTGGTATCTACCTCCAGTGCTGAAATGCTCTATGTTTATGGAAAAAAATATGGAAGATGAAACACTTTAGTTCTGATTCTAAAGCGTGCTCACCGATTCTGTAAATCTCAGGCAGTAGCACCTGGCCTCTTCAAAGAAGTGCTTATTCAAATGCATGTCTCTTGCTAAATGTGAAAAATTAATTAACTTCTGTGGGTAGCAAGGTAAATGCAGATACCATGGAATGCGACAACACTCCAGCACAGCCTCGTTGTAGGTCACCTTGTCAAAGAACTAAATAGAACAGGTGGGAAGTAAATGATGTTTTAACCTTGATTCAAGTCTGTGTTTCTCTGAAGCCTGTACATTCCCCTGCAATAGCAGCAGCAGTAATGAAGAAGAGCAGATACTGTACTGACCCAATGCGTATCTTCAGCATTCCACTGAACAGTTCCGGGGAATTTGAGATGATCCAGCCAATATGGATGACAAGTTCCTGCTGCACCACGGCTTCTCTTTCATCTTGTAATTGACATTTTTCATAGATGATGTTCTTAATCACTGCTGGCGATAAGGGGTTAGAAATAACTGCTTCCTCCTGGCCAAAAGCTCCCAGTGTCACCTGCGGTACAGTGAAAACAGTTCAGGAGACAGGGACAGGAACAAAAGCTCTGCAAAGCAATTCAGAAACTAAACAGCATCAGCTCTGCCTTGCTTGTTAACACTTGCACAATACAAGGGTAATTTTACATCAATGGCTGATGCTTGTTAATACTGTTAATTGGATGCTATTGAAGTAATAAACTTCACTAACAACCTCAGTGAATATGGAATGTACTTTTGCAAATTAAAATAAAAGTACAAGACCAGTATAATCAGGACTGTATAGTAGGTTTAGACAGTTACATAATATACATTTCAGCTGTGGAGCTCAATTAAAAATCAGAATTAAATTTATAGTTTTGTTTTCTTATTTCTACTAGCATGCTAAAAGTTACAGCCTTAATTTTAAGAAAATGTATTGCTGTTACTGGATTGTTTAACCACAAAGAAAGGAATTTTGTTAAAATTCTGGTTTGTTTTTAATCTAGTGCAAGACAGCAACACTAGTGTTTCTGCTATAATAAAGATCATTGTTATGAAGTGATCAAGGAAGGGAAGTGAGGTTAAAACCTTGCAAATAGCCTCAAACTATGCTGCATGCAGGTGCAGTTTCCTCTACAGCTGAGCAGCGCCAGAAGCACAAACCCAGACCTCAGTCTGGAGTAAGACAACAACATTGCACATAAGCAAGTATACACATACATATATTTAATACAAAAATACAGAAATATTCAATTAGTATTATTTGGAAGCAGCTATTCATGAACTTAATTAAAATTACTGTGCTAGGGAAGAAAAATAATGCCCTCCTTCGGAAAGGAAAAAACACTGATGGTCAAACCTTCTTTCAAACAGAAAACTCTGAAGGACCTTTTGCTCAGCTGCTACCCACGGTTGTCTGATGCTCGATCATACAGAGTGGTTATATTTTCATTTAAGAAGTCTTTCAAAAGATGCCTTATTACTTCACTCCATCTACTTTTGTGAAATAAGAGGGCATATAGGTAGAATCATAGAAAGGTTTGACTGGGAAGGGACCTTAAAGATCATCTCGTTCCAATGTTCCTGCTCCAAGCCCCGTCCAACCTGGCCTTGAACACTGCCAGGGATGGGGCAGCCACAGCTTCTCTGGGAACCTGTGCCAGGCCCCCACCACCCTCACAGGGAAGAATTTCTTCCTAAGATCCAATCTAAACCTACCCTATGTCATTTTAAAGCAATTCCCCTTTGTTCTGTCTCTACATGCCCTTGTCAAAAGTCCCTTTCCAGCTCTGCTGGAGCCCCTTTAGGCATCTGAAGGGGTTCTGAGGTCTCACCAGAGACCTTAAACCCAAGGAGTTACATAAATCATGGCCTCTTCACCTCTTCCCCTCTTCCCTAGATGCTGAACTGTCTTTTCAGTCTTATTCTGTCATTAATTAAAATTATTATTCAATTCCAAATACAATTATAAAACACATAATTTGTCTCTATTGTCTCTGTATTTTTCTTCTTTGTTAAGGTTTTTATTTAAGCCATTGGGTACTTTTAAAAGAAGCATCAGAGGCCTTCAAAATGAACAAGCCATTTGTTTAGTTTCTGTTATCATTCCTTATTACATTTCTGAGGAGCAAGGACTTACCTGCTTGCCCTGAACTAAAACATTAGTAATAGATGGTGCAAGGCTGTCCACTAGTTTACCTAAAAGACTCGCTGCGAAGCGCACAACAGACCTGAGGGCAGAAAACAGAGCAATCCCACTACATATCACATGCTAGTTTAATGAATTCAGATATCAATTTGAAGTCTGCCACAGCAGAGCTCGCAAAATTAACTCAGTGAATACATTCATTATTTACAAACTGGAATTTGGATCAGATTTTATGCAATCTTCTGTAGATTTTCATTTTTTTAGTTTACATACAGGTTAATGGATCAAAAATGTATTTAGTTAGAACTCATTAAACTACCAGTTCTTGTACTCTTCTCAACATCATCTTGAACAAAGACAGGTAAGAAATGTCAGCTCCTCTTTTATGACATTTTCATCATTTTGCAAGGTAACTTTGGTAATTTTTAAATCTATTTAAGGAAGAGTCAGAAAGATTTTGCAAGAGAAAGTACAACACATAACACCAAGGCTTTGCTGTGTGTTCCATGCTGAGGTAATATTTTGCATGTATGGCGTGAAAAGAAGAGACTTGTGTCACCTGCTAGGTTAAAAACAAGCTGTAACTTCTAAGAACCACATTTTTCCATATATGCAGTTGATGGTTAAAGATATGAATACATTTAATAGTAATTTCTTGACAAAATACAAACCAAACATACCTGTAACTAAGCTTTTCTACCATAGATTTTGAGGCTACTAAAAATTTCTCCACAGAGATGAGGAAAAAGCTGTAATATTCTATGGTGTTAGTAAAAAACTCAAACAGTTGATGTTGATTCCTGTGAAAACTGCTACACACTTCTTAAGATCAAGAGCAAAGCATTTCAAAAATGCATTAGCTGATACTATCAAAATGCAAATAAGCAAAAAAAAATAATCTCACAGAGCTGCACTTCAGATTTCTGGGCACTTTACCTGTTTCCCATGTACCAGTAAAGTAGTAATATGTGGGGTTATAGAAGAAGAAAATTTCTGTGCAAATGCAGCACTGTAGCGCAACACCAACCTATATGTGTGTCACATGGCAGTCATGGAAGAGAAATGAAAAATAGTTTACATATTTTGTTTCTAAAAATATTTCTGATTTTTATTATTTACAAAAAAAGACCACCAAGGTATCTTGGGTCTACCTCATTATTGGCAAAGGCCCATTTAACTGTACAAAGACACAAAAATGAAAAATGGCTTTTATATTTACTGACCTGTTACGAATAGTTACAGAGTGAGAGAACAGAGTTCAGGACAGGCTCAACTTTGATAAAAAGAAATTAAACTTCTACTGAGCTTCAGGGCAAAGAAATTAATAAACAACATGTAAATATCAACCTACTTGCTGAAACCTTTTAAAGTTATTGTGTCAAAGTCAGGCTCAAAGCAAATTACTTCAGGGCAATAAATCTGAGTTAGTGCATCAGCCTAAATGATTTATATCTGATCACCAGCCTTCCTGCATAAAGCTATTGACAATATTTTATCATGCCCTGTAAGAAATAAAAATATTAACATTCTACTCACATTATTTCAATTTAATGAGGCCTGTGTATTAGCAATAGCACTCAGTGCAAAACCAGCCTATTGCTTTTGTATTTTAAAAGATAACAGTAAGAAACTGCTTCTTAATTTTTTTAAAGCCTATTAAACCAGACCTTCAGCTGCCATGCACCAATACAATTGCCAGGAAAGCTGTCATTTTCCCTCCTTTAACTGTGTGAGAATCCAGCTTTACTTTCTATAAACACATTAGGAAAACAAGATTGGTGTAAGCCAGAAGGAACATGGTATTTGTATACAAACCAGAGCTTTCTGCTGCCAGCTCGTCTGTAGATTCTTTCTATATGCTCAGCAACAGTACCTAAAGGCATTTAACAGAAAAGAGAAAAACAAAACACAAGCAAGCAAATATGCACAGTTTTCATTTAACAGTAATAAGGCAAGTTTGATGAGACCAGTTAATTCTGAATCTGCTTTAGTAAAGCACTTATCTATTATGCTCAACATCTAAAATTCAGATGCAATCAAGTCCTCTGTCTCCCAGTATATGTTGTTATTCAAAAAGCCAAACCAATTTCAGCTGCATTTGCTGCTCATGCTATAGAGACACCTATAATATCACCTGTTCTTGCAATATATTGGGGAAAATCAATATACATACAGATTTGGCCTGTAAAGGTACACCCCATCATAAGGTACATCCTCAAACTGCAGAACTCAGGGTTCTGCAGCTTCTGGTTTTAGATTTATGTTTTATTGATTGTGTGATTATTTAATGTCAGTCTCAGTAGTCTCCATGCAGGGAATGCAGGGAACTCTTAGTGACTCAGACCATTTAATACAGGGTGCATTTTAAAAAGGTTATCATCAGCCACTGTTTCATATGGGATGGCACCAAAAGGTCTGTACAAGTTAGCTCTGAACACTCAGAGGCACAACAGCACTTTGTTGGATCTAATTTATTTCAGCAGAGTTTTAAGTTCATCATCATGATCCAATGGCTGTAAGTGGTAACACTGCTTGCTCACAGAGCTTAGGGATCTGCCTGGAGGTGTTTCTAGAGCGAGGAACACAACGTGCAGAGGACTAAAGGAAGCTCCCGAGGCTCCCAAAGCCTCACAGGGCTCCAGGGAACTGGTGGAAAAGGCCACTTCAGAGGCTACACGGGCTTCATGTGCAGAGTCCAGCCGTGACTTGCACCAAGGCACCGCGTTACCAGCCCATCTATTTTATTGCACTCGATGTGGGTTTCCAGTCCCGTGAGCAGCTTCGGGCACCACAACAGAAGGAAAATAAAAGGACATTAGAAAGTATCCAAAGGAGGGATAGGAAGATGGTGAAGGATCTAGAGGGAAGCCAGGTGAGGAGTGGCTGAGATCACTTGACTTGTTGAGCCCAGAGAAGAGGAGACTGAGGAGAGACCTCATTGTGGTCTGCAACATCCTCTAGAGGGGCAGGAACAGATCTCCTCACTCTGGTGACCAGTGACAGCACTCGAGGAAATCGCTGGAGCTGACTCAGGGCAGGCTTAGTTTGCATAGCAGGAAAAGGTTTTTCACCCAGAGGGTGTTGGGCACTGAACAGGCTCCCCAGGGCAGTGGGCACAGCTCCAAGCCTGGCTGAGCTCAAGAAGCATTTGGAACACACTCTCAGGCGCACGGGGGGATTGATGGGGTGTCCTGTGCAGGACCAGGAGCTGACTTTGATGGTCCTTGGGGGTCCCTTCCAACTCAGGATATCCTATAGATTCTATGACATTTTTAACACAGCAATACAGATACAATGTATCTTTATGTCAAAATGACAACTCTTCTCCCCATGAACCAGCCATCTTACACAAAAATTAAGAAGCAGCACTCTGTAACAGGAGGTGGTAAGTCCCACTGCTTGATTAATAAGCCCTCTTTTTCTAAGAGTATTCATATATACAAAAGCAGCTAAAAAGCAGTCTTTGGAAAAAAGATAAAACACCCAACTTTGCAGCACAAAATCCCAAAGCCTCAGTAGCCTTTTCAGAATTATATTACAGGAATTTAGACCCTGCTCTCTAATACAAAGCTGTAATACAAAACCAGAGTTTCACAGATACATTGAACTGAAGTCAGATTACATCAAAGCAGAATAAAAATTCAGTATAAAGCCTCATATAGTTCAGACTGTTACAGACATACAGACTTGTCTTATGTTTTCTTTCTAAGGTCAAATCCTCTATTTTTTTCTAATCTATGCATTCAAAATTACAACCAGATACAGCACTGGCCTACAACGAATGTAAAAGGGTTCATGTATCCACCAGCTCATTCCCCACCATGCCATCAATTTGCATGTCCTATTTAATGCAGGAATTGCTTTAAATGGCAGAGAAAACAGCTACACAACTGCTGCCATGGACAGCTATTATTCATGTTCACTGCAACTCAACATACAGCTGCTTCCTCAATGCTCAGAACAGTCAAATGGAAGAAGCTCTTACCTTCCTTGGTGATAAAATTCGGCCCTTCCCTTTTAAGCAATATACTGGAGAGTAACGCTTGACTTGCTAGGCAATTACAGTCCTTAAATAAAAAACAGCAACAACAGAACCACAAATAGCCTTCAGATCTTCACTGAAGCAAAACCAGAACAGCTATTAAAAATTTCACGTGAAAGCAAAGGGCCTTTTTTCTTTTCAGTTTAAGGAAAAGTCTACATATTTTATTTTCAAGGGGATTTCACAGCTCTTCCATACCCTATGTATGCTGTATCCTTGTCACTGCTGCTTGCAGAGGCTTCTCTGTGGATCATATTAAGCTGTAATAATTTGACCTTGGAAAAGTTTCCTGGTTTTTCATTCTCAGGTCCTTTCATTTACAGCAGAAATGCTTGTAATGAAATAGGGAACCAAGCAGAATACTTTGTGTATCAAACACTAGATCCGGAACAGTTATGGTAGTTTTCCTCTAAGTGCAGGAAAAATGCCAGACTGGAACTATTCCTTCATGCCATTAAGAAGTTCCCAGTCTATCCAAGTGAATAGTCTTTTGATTATTGTTAGTGAATAGTGCTCAAGTCTTTTGAACTGCAGTTTGTCAGTAAAATATCTATTTGTAAGACACATGACAGTTGGATCCCCTCCTAAATGGTCATTAGCACCAGGGATGATTGGGACAGCTGGGAGAATCGAGAGCCAACAGCTACAGGTGAAGGGCCAGGAAGTTCTGTGAATAAGATAAAGGGGAAGATTCCCTGAGTATGAAGAGGAACTCCACACATTTTATGTTATTAGCTGTGCCACAACACTGATCATGCTGATTCAAGCAGGCTGCTGGTAAAAAGAGTATCAACACAGAATTTCTTATTTCACGAGAATGAAGTTACACTGTACTTTTATCAAGTTTTCTTACATTAAGTTTCTGCAGGATCTCATATGTTGACTTGTTTTTCCAGTCATTAATATTTACATCTGGTTGCTGCTCAAGTTCAGAAGCATTGGGAGTACTAGACTGTCTCTTGACTTTTGAATGTTTTGGAAGATCCAGCTCCTCCAAACTCTTAAATACAGGAGCCCTGAAAAATAAGTATTTAATTTTTTCATAGTTCAGAAAATATTTTAATTATCAAATCAGTCATCACTGCTATGTAAACATAGACTTACTCTTCTGTTTCAGTGATTCTTAGGAAGTCAAGCTGTTCAACAACTGCTCCAGATATTAATGTCTGAAATGAAAAATTGAAAACAAATTTTAAAATATGTACATAACTATATAGCTGTCTTTTCATCTCAGTATGTTGCTGGTGGTTTCCATTGAGAAAGTAGTTTGTTTATATACAGTTCCAAATATTTTTACACTTTCAGAGTATCTTCCCTCTTTCATGAGGAAAAAGACAGCTTAAGACTGCAGAAGTCTCTTGGGGCTGCTGTCTCCTTTTTGGTCGTGTTCTGTTGTTCTTTTGCCCTGACTGGCTTCACCAAGCAATGCCCACCCCCCAAAAGCCAGCTCTGATGAAAACACTTGAGATGCAGGATTTGCATTCCTCAGAGTCCTGCACAGTCCCCATGTTCTGGATCCCAATGCTCATTATTCAGGGATGGCTGAAGGCCAGGCAGTTTTCCTGTCATTTTCATTGATGTTTCAGGCAAACACTACAAAGAGCATTCCCACTCTGTATTCATTCCCTAATCCAAGCATGCCTGGCCTAAGTTTGCACATCAAATGCAGCTTACAAATACTTCCATCTCAAAAGATTACACACCCGAAACTCAGTGTTGCATTTATCTGATGTAGTCATTACAATTCACTCACTCTGAATTGATACGAATTCCCTGTTTATCTACTGCCAGAGGAAATGTATTGTATTATAGCATTTTTAAGACCGCTTTTGATGGTTCTCATTAGCTAAGTACAACTGAGTGTGTTTTGTGAACTTTTATATTCCATTTTCATTGTACACGAGTTGCAGTAAAACATTGATCTGTTAAACTGTGAGATGACAGAATATAAAAACCCTGCTTTGCTTTTATTACTGGTGCCATTCATTCTTTGCCTTGCACATCTGCTTGAACACATGATGACAATGAAGGTAAAAATCAGAAAAGAGCTACAAATCTTCTGAGCATACAAAATTTTAAATTAAATCAGATTTGGTATATTTTACAGGAAAAAAGCATTCACCCAATTAGAGACACACATTCTCTCTAGGCATGTTTAACATGTGCACCTAAAGGAAGGAGCTGAACACAACTGACAAAGATCAATATGTATTTTGTTGGAATAAATAAATTATTCAAGAAAACACCATGAATTAGATATGTCCCTTGTTCTTTTTCCCAAATCCTCCCCTATAATGAAACAAGACTGGTAATAAAATGTGACAACTGTGCAGTAAGACAGAGATTCCAGTTCAGCTGCTGGAGCAAGCACATGGTATCCCAGCAGGAAAAGCACCCACAAGCATCTCCACTGGCCTTCAAGCCAAACAAACATTTGTTTGTAGCTTTCCCATGTGCTCTTTTTAATGGCTAACAAATAAAGCAAAGACCAGTGGCTGTCAACACCTTGAACCCTTTAAAACTCCCCCTTACTTTTTATATTAGAAAAAGGATCTTTCCAGAAGGTCAGTATGGAAGGGGAAGTTTACACCCCAGTGGCTGTCCAGTGTAGTGCTTAAAATAAGGACACAGATAGATGGAGAAATTTCTTGTCTGATAAGTCTTTCTTGCAAGGCAAGAAAGTCATTCCAGCTAAATTTAAATAAAACCCAACAAACAAAGGGAACCAGAAGAACAGCCCTGCAGCTAAATGAAAGGTTTTCCATGGGCAGTAATGGCATTTGCTATAGGAAAGAGTCAGTGGTACCAGGAGAGCCTACACAACCTATGTGTGATCAGAAGTACATAGATACTTCAAGATTCCAAGGATATCTTAGACCACTAGGAGCATTTCCTTTACAAATGACCCAGCTCTCCTGCAAATTAATGATTTTCTAGGGAACAAGAAGTCATTACTCTGCCTTTAGTCTTCTCTCTTACAGAAAAAGGATAGTTCAATAGGTGTAAACTAAGATTAACTAGCACATAGGACTATGTAAAATCAGCACCTGTCTTGGTAATTTTCACATTTTAATGAAGGAATGTTCCTGCTTTAAAATTCATTCAAACAGCAAAGATGTTAAAACTAGATCTTAGTTCTTGTAAGAATTTTAATATATGTGAAGCACCTTTTTTTCACCTCCGTGATTACCTAGTCAAAAGAAATCCCTCAGTGCTTGACACCGTGGCTTTATCCTTTGGTAGTAATTTCACAAGATTGCTTAACAAAAACACCCTTTTCCCTTCTGAGAATCCTCTGTGAAGATTATGACTTTCAAAAGACTCATCAAAAGGAATTAAAATAAACCCATGTTTCTGTTGAGACAAAGCAAATAGTACCAAATGTCTTGAGTCTTGACTTCTTACTTTTATGAAACTAAATGAAATCCTTAAAAGTCACATAAACCCCAAAAGTAGCAAGAAGACATGTACCAGTACCAGGAGGCAAGAACACAACAGTCAGGAAAAACATCTTACCTGTACTCTGTCAACGTGAACCTTCACTCCTCCAACAACTCCCTTTCTAAAGGCTGCCAGCATATCCAATATGGGACTGAATCTGCTCCCTCTGAAATGTGAAACAGAACCCCATTAATTTTGCAGTTAGGTAAATCCCACGTGGCAAATCCTGCTTTTCTCTCTCCCCACCTTATGTTGTCTTCCCGGATCAGTACCACAAACAGGGGCCGGCCGTGCATTTTCCAGTTCTGCTTAATGAACTGCAGGGCGTTCTGGGCAGGAGAGAATGTCAGTCACAAAAAATCCCAAAAAACACAACAAGCACAACCCACCAGAACACACAGTACAAGACACTCGAAGACCTATCTTAAAGCAACGGCACTGAAATCCCCAACAGGTTAAAAACACTTAAGCTACTGAAGCACCAGCAGATTTCTGCAACAGGCACAAGCTGCTGTCAAGCCCTGCTATTTCCTAAATGTTCTGGAAATAGTCCTAAGCAAATGTATGGATCGGGGAGCAAACCATGAGACAGTGCAGTGCTCTGAGCTACAGGCAACGACCTAGGAAGGGTGTGAGGGGATCCAGGGCTTGAATCCCAGCCACTGGGATGGAATCACCAGGGCCACCTTCTGTGCATTGACATCGCTGCTCCAGCCCAGGGCACATGGCAGGTGAGCTCTGCACTGCTGCTGACCTCTCAGGGAAGGGGGCCAGGTTTTAATATTTGTGCAAAATCAAATAGTGTTTCCTCCAGGTAAGGCTTTCATATTTTCTGTACACACCAGTCTTATTCCTTTCTTCAGCCAAGAACATTTGTTCTCCCAAAGAAACAAGTGATAATTTGCTTGCTGCCCTAAAGCACTCCCAACCACTTTGGGGGCAGTTTTTTTGGCACACAGAGATACTCACTAGAACTCACACTGGGCTGACAGGATATTTATCTCAATACCCTTTCTAGCTGCAAGTTTATTTCTGTATTACAGTAAGACACATTGTGCAGTGTTCCCCCTTCAATCTTTTGTTTTATCAGACTGCACAGTTTAGTCTTCTACAGACTATTTTTGTCAGTTACTCAAATGAGAAGCCACAAATACCTTAATGTCATCAATCAACATCATAACATCCTGAGACATGTAGAAATCACTGAGATCAAAAATGATCGAGTAGCAAACTACAGTCTTCCCTAGTATTCGATAAATCTGTTGAGAGAGAAAACTTCCATTAATCTTTTCTTTAAAACATTCATAAGGGCCAAGTACAAGGACTGACAAGGAAAGTCAGATATATGCATAAAATAACATTACATTTCAATTCTAGTTAAAATCATACAGAGACTAAATGTTTATCTAAAGATATATCAATAGCAAGAATATAAACTTTTCTTGCAACAACCTTTGATGTTCCAAGGCATCCTATGGGTCTGTCCGGTCGTCCAGATAATCCCAGTTTCTCATTGACTCCCAAATGGAAGTAAGCCTGTGAGAAAGAATAATGAAAACTGATAAAAACCTAGATACCAGCCTTTGTCATGCTCCTGCCACGTCTCACAAAGAAAGCTGTGTGCAGTCTGCTTTGATTAGAAAATGATTCAGAAAATGTGGCTGTTATTTCTATTCAGGGTTGGATTTTTTAAAAAACACTTGTTGTTTCCTATAGTAGGTCTTTATTTTGACTTCTTGCTCCTATTACTTTTCTATTCTATATAAGTAAAATATTTATTGATTTTTCAAATTGCTTATTGAAATAATTTTTTAAAGGATCATTTGCATTTATTGGCTAACTGAATTTGCCTTCTGTAATGCTTTTCCAGTGTGGATACATAAGTAAGAGAGTAATGTAAGAACCCTTTAAAGATCTTTATTCTAATTTTAGTACAAATCTGGAAAATTAATGCATCAGCAACACTAGCAAGAGGGAATTATCTCATTATTCATAGCTTGATTCTTACTAGAGTTATGTATGCCTAGCGTTACTTCCACTGATACAATTTTGCAAAAATAATCATTGATTACAGTGTATGAGAATAAAATGTAAGAAAACAACTCATCTGTGAGCAATAGAGTATAAATGTATCAGTTACACCTGACTGAAAAATGCAATTTTTCCTGATTTGGCCTGTTTTAGGTAAGGAACCACCATTACTGCAGAATATTCAGAATGCTGAACCTTTTCCAAAGTTCAGTCTTTCTTTATGTTATAAGAAGGTAATTCAGAAGCAAATGAAAGCAAACACTTGAACAAACATTACACTCAATAGCTTTCTATTGCTGTCATCTTGGGGCCTTCCTGATCCTCCCCATGTTTCTGCATTAATAGCAGGAACTATTTAAAAAAGAAAATAAACAAAATTACCCACATGACCTGTTCATCAAGAGTAAGGAACTGTATTCAAGTGGCAAAGGATGGAAGCCCCAGAACACTGATAGCTTTCAATAACCCATCTGTGCATAGCACAGCCAAACAATGCTGAACCTCTTTTTGTGGTACATAAGGGAGACTGGAAGAATGGCAGTAGACAGGGCAATTTAACACTAAAAGGATCTTCATTTTGCTGGAATGCAGAACATAAATGCTTTCTTAACAAAAGCAGAACTGCATTAGCATCGTAACATTGTGTCTCTCCTTGAAGACTCTTTAGCTTGAGGCCTCATGTTGACACACAGGCCACTAAAGCAGGATCCTCTTCTAGTGAGAGTTCTCCATCCTGATCTGTTACAATCAAAGCTCAGATTCAGCACCAGGTACTGAACAATGCACAGTTTCACTCAAGTCCAGCTGCTTCAAGCACCTTTGGTTTTTTTATTAAAAAGCCCCTCAATTCTGGATTACTAAAGCAGCTAATAGCAAGAAATGGCTGTGAAAGCAGACTGGGCTGTTGGGTTGATTTATGAGCATGAACCAAACTGCAGTGGTCTTGCACACCATCTGTTTCTGTGCTCCCTTTCCTCCTCTCAGTTCCTGCCAGGGGTATTCTGCTCCTCTCCTGTGCTATCCTTCCACTCCAGATGTACATTTTCCTATGTATTAAGTGTGTCTTGTCCCATTTTATTGTTTATCTCTTCTTTCTCTCCCCACTTTGTGGATATGTTTACTTCTTTCAATCCCCATCCATTTGTTTTACAGCACTTTGTAGGACACATGCCTGTTAATAAGTCCGGAGATTTAAACTGTTATCATGTGCTACTAGAGCAGTTCAAAGGTTTCTGATTAAATTAAATACTCCTTAGAACTGACAGCATCAGAGCAGGAAATACTGAGATCTATATTTTCCATGGGTCAACCTTCTATTCCCCAAAAAACAATGAATTCTCCACCACTGGCTTCCTCTCCCCACAAAGGATGACAAATACTACCAGGAGTTTTTGTTTGTTTGCTTTTTGTTTCATATTGGTTATTGGCATAAGCCCAGAGATCAAACCCAATTCTCATAACACCCCAAACACTCTCTCTGCTTCACGGCTCTGGCAGTGAAGTCCATTAGGAAGAGGTTTTGTATGAGGTGAATTAATATTTTTATGGCATTCCTTCAAGAAGTAAATTTTGATGAGGCAGATGTACCTACCCATCATGAGGATAAGGGAAGTGTCAGAATTGCCAGATGTCCCAACAGCTTTGAAAAATAAATCCTAACACAGACGTTTTCGTAGATAGGAATTTAATTGATAATAATAAAACTTAATGAAGGTGTCATCTTTTTGTCAGGGAAACCAAAGAATGGATGGATGACAGAGACAATACATACTTCTGTGGTAAACTTACGGAGTAGTCATTTGTTAAACCCAAGTTTCAGGTACACTACACCTTTCAGGACAGATACAGACAAAGAGAACATATTTTGGAATATATTATCATGAAAACTAGTGAGTAAAAATGGGTTCAGAAATGAACAAGGATGAATGGAAACAGGGATATTTCTCTTCTCTCTGTTTCAGTACTTCTCAGGTGTTAGTGGCAGCCATTATTTAGGGTAAGCATTTTTCTGAATAAGCCACAACCAGGTTTAGTACATCTGTTATCCTTGCAAACTTAAGGAACCTGAAATATGGTGCTATATTCTCTATTTTTGGGTTTACTTTCTTCCTGTGTCCTACAGACTCCTGATACAGATCATGGCATTGGCCGTGTGACCTGATTGCTGAGGGAGAGCCCCACACAGTGGTCTGGCCTACAACCAGGACCTCGGGGCTGACAGACAGAGAATGTCACTGCTCTGCCCCCAGACCTTCACTGCTCTTGTGGGAGATTGTGGGAGACCATCTGCACCACACAGGGTTAGACAGGAGCTTTGTGTGCCTGACTACAACCAGCACTAGCAGGGCCAGCCTAGGACTGTCAGGATGTGGTTGTCCCTAGGAGACTTCTTGCCCCTATAGAAAACAGAGCCCTCAGGGAGGATGAAGGGGATCCTGAAGATGATCCTTCATCCCAGTAATTTCTGAGTTTGGGATTTTCAATGTGCTCAGCTAAAGAGGTAAACCAAAAAAGGATTTCAAACCCAAAACTTCCTGGATATAGTCAGTCCAAGGGAAAACAGTGACAGAGATGTGGATACTGCCTGTTACAGGGGCTGCATGATGAAATCCTATGATGGTTTCTGCCTACTGCCTTAACCCATTTCTTTGACTATTGCTCATTTGCTTGTTTCTCCATCAAGATTCATTTAATTAATCAATCTACTAATATTATTAAGATTTTATTATTCATTCATTATACTTTGAAAGTGGCTCAGGCAATAAGCCTAATCAGATAGTATAGAACATGTGGGCTCCCACATTTCCCTGAAAGATCCAGGCATCTGTAACTTCCAGTGCCAGCACACCTAGCAACTGCATTAGGAGAACACAAAAATGTAGGGAACAGCTTAGGGAGATACAAGGCTAATAGCTTGATATAAATCCTTATTTTTACAAAAGAAATATACAGATGGATTAATCATTTTAAATGCAGAATTCCTTACTTTGACAAGTTCTTTCTGAGCCCATATCTGAATTGGTTCCACCTGCTGGGGGGTCTGAGTTTGGATTCCATATGTGTTCAGAAAAACTTGGAGGCTACAAATGAAATACGGATAAATTTAATGACAAATCACAGAATAGTTTTAACAGTTCTCTTGGCAGCAGATACAAGTAGCAGTATTTTATTCTACTCCATTTCAGATGTATTGTTCAACCCTTCCTTAATATATAGGTACTTAACAGAAGCAAATACATACCGCTGGCTTTCTGCTATCAGGGCCACATGTACCACCAGATCATTTTCTAAAGGACCCTAGAAAATAATGACAAAATCATTACTAGCATTGCTAACTAAAGATTTTATTCAATATAGCATGACCAGGGACAATGGCTATTTAAACAATTCCAAACTATGACAGACACCACTGTCTGCATTGCTTTTTCTTATGGTGTGAGCAAATCGAAAGATTTGTAAATCTCAAGACTACAGGAAGCCTGTCCTACCAAAAAAACTCTGCAAGACACATTTTGGGGGAATTAGTAATAAATAGATTTCTGGTAATCATTACACTGTTCAGATTAGTTTGGGGGTTTCTTTCATTAAGAAGAACTACATGGGGAAAACATTATATTTCATACAAAAATTTAGAATTTATCCAATCAATATTATCTCCTACACGCCTAATATGACCTAATGTTTTGATACATATTTTTGTAATGAGTGAAATTATTCAGCTTTTTGGGTAAACAATAAAATTCACTTAGAAATAATGATCTGATGATTTCAGCCCTTTACTCTGAAAAATTGTCATCAGACAGCTGCTCTTTAGTGACATGAAAGACATATTACATTTTACAGGGGACAACTGCATTTCCTTGCACTGTTTATTACACAGAGGCTTCATATTTGAAATAAATACTAGTATTTTATATCAGGAAACCATGCAAATAGGAGTGAATTCAACGTGGTGGGTGAGATCATTGACTTGACTCCCTGGCAATTCATCTTCCCTGCCACTGGCAGAATGAGCTGTGAAGAACCCCCCTGCTCCTTGTTCACTCCTCTGGCATTCACTGGCTGTAAAATGACAGAACTAAAGAGCAGCTCACATTTTCATTGCTAAAATGCCTTTTGCCTGCTTTTGCCTAGAAACCACCAGAACATGAATGACAGAAGTTGAATGCATCTTCTATCAATTCTATAAAAGGACAGCATTTTTTGTGATGATGGAGGGATAGACATTGATTTAGAACAAGAAGTTCAGAGGGAACACGTGCTTGCTCAGGCATCTTTGAGCCTTGAGATCAATAAAGATCTTAAGGATTTACAGAAGAAATTCTTGGTAACAGTTTCCCAGAAGTCTGTCAGCACTACATTTGCACTAAAAATTTTGGATATTTTGCCACATGAAATAAGTTTCTGATGAAAGTATATGCACAAAGAGACCAGATGAAGAAGTCTGGAGTTAAGTGACATTAAAAGACTTTCCTGCTCAGAATAAGATCATTGTGCTATCACTTGCCTTTATACGAACAGTAGGAAAACTCAACCCAAAACTCAGCCATAAGCATTGTGTATAAAACAAAAAGCAAACCCACCCCTCCCCCCCACAAACTTAAAATGAGAGAGCCCCTTCCAAGACTATTGACTTGTAGATGGCCTGTCATCTAACCTGGGCAGTGGCCTTTGAGTTCATACTCAATTACTACCCTCTCAATAAAGAACTTAGCAGGACTGTGTAACCATAGCCTGTAAATTGTCCATAACCC
Source organism: Daphoenositta chrysoptera (assembly GCA_013397915.1). Classification (NCBI taxonomy): domain Eukaryota; kingdom Metazoa; phylum Chordata; class Aves; order Passeriformes; genus Daphoenositta; species Daphoenositta chrysoptera. Next base: position 1,821,958 of record VZRO01005359.1, on the reverse strand, counting down.
AGGAGTTCTGCCTCTCACACACAGCCAAGGACAAGACTCATTTACAGCAATTAATGGTGGCTCTAACACAGGCCAGAACTACACAAATGCATCTACAGCACAACTGGCACAACACAAAATCTGTGTGAAAAACTACTAGATCTTTCCAAGTATTGTGGAAAAAATATAACTAGCATTGCAGTACAACTACAGGATTGCTGCAACATTAAACAGAAAGTTACTTTTACTGTCATTTGACAGGTCACAGCCTGGAGGATCACAGGTAGTGGCCTAGAGAAACACAGATCAAAATAATAGATAAAACACTCAAAAAAGTAAGCCACCCTTTCCAACAGTGATTGTGCTATATAGCATTTGCTGTATATTTAAAAAAAAAGAGAAAAGCATTAAACTGCTAAATATTCCACTAAATAAATCTGGTTGTGGTTAAAAGTTCCATTTTAATGTCTTGGCTTTCTCATTTGTCTAATAAGGCCAGCTCGGGTATTGTTCCCACAACATCCATCACTGTCTCCCCAAGACACCACAACAGCCCCCCTGCCCAGGCTCCCCCTCCTGCCTTGTGTTTCCACCTTGGATCCTCGGCAGAAGGGTCGGTTTCAGTTGTATTCTGCACGCTGTGCAGATGATAAATATACCTCAGAAGAACAAGATGAAAGACTGATTAGTTGTTCTTCCTCTCCAAATAGGAGAATAAAGAAAAAAAACCCCATGGTTTTTAACAAGGTTATAAACTGTTGGAGGTAGGATAAAGGGAAAAACCCCTGTCTCTGTTCCTGGCACAAGCAGAGAAAGCAGCTCAATATCAGCCTCTTGCTGTACTCTCTCTGCACAGATGTTATCACTGTGCCTTTCTGCTTCCACTGCCAGGAAACCTCAGAACTCTGAAAAAACCCCATCCATTGTGAGCGTGTGAGAGAGGGGGCAGAGCATTGAAGAGCCCCGAAGGAAATGGGACCCACTGGGCTTTCCAAGCACACGGAGTGAGGAGAGGCAAACAGAAATAGCTCTCAACAGGAGAGACTGCACTGCACCCCCACGACCCACCTGGCTGCTCCTGAGCCACAACCCGATGGTCACAGAGCTGCTCTGGCAGCACTGACCACTGCTGACCACCCTGTGCCCGCTGGCACCGAGCTGTTCCTGGCAGCACTGACCACTGCTGACCACCCTGTGCCCGCTGGCACCGAGCTGCTCCTGGCAGCACTGACCACTGCTGACCACCCTGTGTCCGCTGGCACTGACTCACCAGACCCCTGAAATCAAACACAACACACCTATGTGCCTCAAATTCCAAAAGAGCTTTTGGCAGGTTTTGAATTGTGTTAACTGTGGTAGACAATTGTATTAACAGGAATGAAAGCAAGAACATGTTTATAATTAACATGACAAAACAAATCATCCAATATGGTTCCATCCAAACTAAACACGCTCTAATCCTAAACATAAAAATCTTAAAATATCTCAGTCTACCTACAATTAATAATTTTAGTTCCTTCTTTACACGTTACCTATTTCCCTGAAAATAAAAAAAGAAGCAGTCTGTTGAATATTCTCTTCCCAATTCTCTTCATCAATAGGCTTTAATCTTAATTCCCAGTAATTGAAATGAAATCCTTACAAATGATTGCTAACTCTACACAGCAAAACATTCAAAGAATACAGCCATCACATGCAAAGAATTCAGTTAATTAATTGTAACCCTAAACATGTATTTCAGTTTAACTCAGAAGATAAAATAGTCCTACTCTGACAATTTATTCAATTATGATTTTTTGTTAAAGATGAAATTATATGTAAGACAGCAATAAATCAGCTTTCACATGTGCCAGTAAAATACAAAAACCCCCAAAAAACCCCACCCTATCTCATTTCTCAAACTTCATTGTTACCATCCAGGCCCTCCTCTACACTACATCCTCCCAAAACAGAATGCAACAACCCAAACTGAGTTATAATCTCTCCTGAATCTGGAGACACTGAAGAGGAGTAACAAAATAAGCTTTTCCAAGGAATCCAGTTCTATAGAGTCGCCCTGAACCAGAATTCCCTGCATCATCTCCTTTCAAAGTAAACAGAGTATGGATGATTCCAATTTTTTTTGTTAACTCCTGACTGGGCTCTAACCTGCCCATTAGGACTGCAAAGCAGAGGAGACAGAACCTGTGACTGCTGTTAGACCTCCCTGTGCTTTGGAACACAGACTGAACCTTGCAAAGGCAGCCCTGCTCCAGCACCACACTGGCACTGCCCCGAGAGAGGACATACAGACACAGCCTCCTGAAAGTGCAAAGTAACGGGTTTGGCATTGAATTAGGGGAAAAAACATGTCCTTCAAACTATAAACAGACAAAATTAGTATTAGTGGCCATTAGGTTTTTACTATACTGCTCAATTGATCCCTCAGTTTTCTACAAGCAATGAGATTGTCCTCTGATCTGATTTTCTGATGCACTCACGGCTGTAATTATACATAGTAATAGATACAGTTTTCATAGCACTTTTGCCTTTGGACATCTATATTACCTTACTTTCCTTTACCTAATTCTTCATTGATGCTTCCAAGCTGTAAAAGTAAGGTTGAATTATTTAAAATACTTTCCATTGCTTGCATAAATCTATGCTATTATGTGGGTATCAGACATATTTTTGTAGTAGCACCAAAGCCACAAATGTATTAAATTAATCACATTTTTTCAGTGGCAAGTGTTTGGAGTTTACAATCAATGCAACCACAATATGAAAATATGCCTACATGGAAAACACATTTCTTGAAGAAATATTTACTCAGCACAGAGCTTCAAATAAAAATTTTAAAAGCCTTCTTTTTGGTACATCTCCTTCCAAAACACTGTATCACAACAAAATTTATATACACAGGCATCTGAAATTTTTGCATATCCTTGTTTATTGCTTACAGGAATAAAATTTAATACAAGTGGAAATACTTTTCTGTTCAATTTAATTGAATAATTCTTTAGCTGTATGGAAAAGAGAAGACATCATTAAAGAGAAGAAACTACTTTTGATTTCTAAAGACATCATTAAGATGTGCTGTGTTCTCATTTTGTATGGTATTTTTAGTCATTTTCCCTCCACTTTAAGGCAAATACTAGATACTGATTTTGCATAAATTAGCTCAATTAGATAAAATGGCATAATCAAATATCCAGACAAACTGTTTAAACAAATCTAAAATGTGGATTAAAAAAAGCCAAACTCAAAACTCTTGGCTGGAACCTGAAGACCTTTGCTGACACAGCTCACCTGAGTCATGTCAGGACATCTTTGCATCTCTAACCTTCTCTTAGTGATGAACGATGACCCTTTTGACATCTGCATGAAGGAACATTTTGCCCTGATACTGCTGTAGCAGTAAAACCACCCAAAATACTGCAGCAGCTGTTTCAGTACAAACAATCCCAAAGAAATTCCTCAACCACCTGGCCGGCCTTACCAGGACATGAACCCTTCTGGTCACCATTTCTACTCTGCTGCTCAGAGGCTGCAATGCCAAAGGCCTGAAGCCACAGTCTCCATTTCTCACTAACTCAGAAGGGCATCCCTTCCTTCTAACCCACACTGGGAACCACATCTTGTGTAGCTTTGGCATTTACATATGAAAGAAACATATACACAGACATCTATGGCCAAGGAGTATCACCACTGGGAAGAACAGAGCTATAAGCAGAGCTAGGAGTGCCCAGAATTTCCTCCCTTCTTCATGTATTGTCTGCAGATGAAGTAAAATAACAAAATGCAGCTGTTTTAAGTTATTTTCAATGCATTCAACACTGTTGACTTTTAAAGTCCCTATTACATTGCTGAATTTTACTGGGTAGCTGTGTTTTACTAAGTTCTTTAGTGACTCAGTAAGTGGCCCTCAATGAGTAAGCCATGAGAAAATAAATTATCATTGTATAATGTATTATCACTTTTGGGAAGCTCTCAGAGCAGAGGCTATTTCTCTCTGAAGATCTGGAAATTGCCTATCACATACTGGGTGCCCCAAATAGTAGCAAAAATACTTTTCTACTAAGACATTTCCTGATGAGTCATAGAGTGCCTTCAAAACAAAGCCTCATCTTCTTCCAAGTGCTCAGCTGTGGCACATGAAAAGTGACTGGTCTGAAGAACCAAAGAAAGGAATTGGATGGGCTGCAGCAACCCTGACTCAATACAGGGTCCTCCCGAGGGCACCCCTGAAAGGACCAACAGCTCCCAGGTTCTGTCACATTCATAATCCCATGATGTAAGAACAAACAGAGAAACCAGAAACAAATGACATCACTGAGCTTTCATTATCTCACAGGAACATGGCAGAAATGCTGCAGTGTGAACAATGAAAGTCTCATTATGAATGAACCAACAGCCAGGCACATGGATTACCTTGGTAACAGGAAATAGTAGGAAACTGAGGGGATTAGCAGCATTTGGATAGAACAAGAAAAACATTGTTCAGTTCTGAACTTGGAGTGAATCTTAAGATAAATACTTCATCTTTTATGCTTCAATAATAAATTCACCATGCTGAACAAGGAACTTCTTAAATACACATTCCTTATAGCAAGAAATAAAAAGGCTGAAACATCTTTTAGCTACACATTTCCATACCCACAGTTCTTACCTCTTTAATAAAAGAAGTCCCCTACATACAGACATTTTCATATCTTGCTATCCCACCCAGTACAGATTTGAATTACTGTGTTTCAACATTCCCAATCCCTGGTCACTCATTCCTGCTGTGCATTTAATCCAAATACAGGAGCACATGGTATCACAGAATCATTAAGGTTGGAAAGGACCTTCACAATCAACCAGTCCAACAATTGACCCAGCACTCCCAAACCCACCACTGAACCCTGTCCTTAAATGCCACATCTGCACATCCTTTCAACACCTGCAGGGATGGTGTCTCAACCACACCAAAAAAAAGAACCTCATCCTTACAGCTCTTAGGAGCTCTAAATACAAAAAATATGTTGCAGTTGAAATTACTTTGAAGGAATAAGAAAAGAAGGGTTATTCTTGCCTTCCTGACATAACTCAAAGACACATACCTATTTATTAGCAGCTATTTAAACTTATATTTTATCTATCATTTTGACTGGATCACTTAATTTGAAGGCAAATGCACATCACTTCCCCAAAACTGCAGCTGTTATATCTTCCTTTTAAAAGCAATCCTCCAGCAATTCAGAAAATGTACACACATTGAATACTTCCCTTGCACTTTAACTGCAGTATTAGAGGACCATATATAGCTCCTAGATGACAATTTTCCTGTGAAAATATTGTAAAAAATAGGCTATTGCTTACCTGATTTGAAAATCTCATGCTGATGTTCCGCTGGTCCTGGGGGGGTACGTACCGGCCAATGGGGTCGAGATCTTTAGGACTCACTAATTTATCAGCTGAAAGTAAATGAGAATAAAAATACAGAATTACTTGAGTACTTTCTGCAGCTTTTGTGAAGAAGTCATGTTAACTTATGTGTTGTAGTTGGTTCTGCTTTGTTTTAGATCAATGACTTATAAAAGCACTTTCTGAAAAGTTCAGAATTGCATTAACTTTAAAATGAATGACTCAAGCATTGTTCTTGCTACAGCTAATTACAATACTGTAGTATATAAAACCAATCCTTTATTTGCTCACAAAGATCTGTTAATAGATGAGATGCAGACAACAGACTCCACAACACAAGTCACGTAACAAGCCCTTAATCCACAACCATGGAATTATTCTAGACCTTTAACTATAAACTCAATGACAATCAAAAACTGTTTAGCTTTAAAGAAAAGCAGACAGCCTCTATTTCAAGGCAATCACAGAACTTGAATTCTGGAAATGACAAGAGATAAAGATACCTCTCAATATGGTATCTCAGGAAGAAATTGTGAAAAAACCTAATTATAAGTATTTGAAAAATAGCAATGTCTACATGGAGTTATTTACATGGAGGATGGAGAAACCCCACCAAACCTAAAACCTCAGTATTTTAACCTTCTCCTTAAAAAAAAAAATAAGCCCTCCAATAAAAAAATACTATTAAAAAGTTTCAACAAATTCCTTGAATACAGGTTGATAATCTAGTATGAGCTATTATACCCTTAAAATAAGCATTCTCCTACCAAAATTGTATTTTGACAGGAAACTGTCCAAACTTCATCTGATTTCTGCTACAGAGTAAGTCACAACACATTTTCATTTCTTCTATCTCAAAGTCAACAATTTTGTACCCATTCTTAAAAGCCCCAACACAAGGGAATAAGGTATTAATGTACACCAGGAATGACTCACGGCTCCACTCAGCTCCACGAGAAAACCAGCTCTGCCTTGATCAGAATGTTTCTGAACACTGCAGCACAGAGTGAATGAAGGCAGCAGCTTCAATCCCAAACCACGGCCTGCCTGAAGCTTGCCAGGGCGAGGACAGCACAGAGGGATGGGCAGAGGGGAGCAAAGCCACGGGCAGCAGCGAGGGGCCCTGGCTGGGCCGGGCAGGGGAGGCCCTGCCAGAGCCTTCTGCGTGCCAGCCCTGGATGCTGTGCTGTGCTCAGCCTCCTGCTGGCACCCTGCAGCTGCACTGCAGCCAGAAAGGACCTGCTCCTGCCTCTGCACTGCTCCTGCAGGGCCACCATCCGTGGACACTAACCCAGGCAAGGCTGGATGATAAAAATCACTACAGACAATTGATTACCATACTGACACATGAATTACCAAACCACAGCTGGGCAAGCCGCTCATCTAAGCTCCAGTCCACACAGAATTCTTATGCTGGCTAAAGGAATGGAAGCTATTTGAATTATGTGAAGTACTGCTGATGCAATAAAACCAATTAACCAAATGATTCCAAGTTCAATGGGCTCTACCTCATAGTTCTTAAAAACAAGAGAGGTTTCCAGAATATGTGTTCTATTCCCTCTGGTTTTAACACTGATTTACATTGCTCAGTAATTAAAATTTATGGTCAGAATAATTTCATTTTAAAACAACTGTATCAGTAGACTAATATAAAACTTAAGCTAACTCCTAGTGAATATTCATCACCATTATCACAAATACAAGTGTATTAGACTGCAGAAGCAGATTCCTTTGTTAGCTCCCTATCTGCATCAGCAGAGGCTGACAACATTTGATCCATTTGGTCTATAAAAATATTACTAAAACTCTTAGTTCTAGGCAGCTATGAATCCACAGAACAAGAACAAAAATTCTAATGAAAAACCAAAGAAAGAGAGCTACTTAACAAAGGACTGAGTGAATTTTCAGTTGCATGAACCTGAGATTCCTTTCCCTTGCTCCAAAATGGGGACCTTAACACAAAGGTTTTACAAACCTCCTCATCCAAAGCAAGAAGGAAATTCTGTGAAAAACAGCATCACCACCTGCAAAACACATGCTTTTTTCCTTCATAAACAAGTTTTTCAGTTGCATAAACGTGGTGCCCTCCAACAGTGACACACAGGCACTTTCACAGCCTCTGTTACTCAGAGCGTTTGTAAGAAGGATCAAAAGTTTGCCTTCCCTATTTCTGTTTGCCCCTCTGTGGGAGGGTAAGAATTGACTCAGGTTCATGTTGCTGCATTTAGAAATATTTGGACCTCAAGAGGCAGAGCCGAGGCCCAGAGACAGCAGCAGGAGCTACAAAGGTGATACCGTGTGCTGCCTACACAGCAGGAGCGAGGAGGCTGAACAAACACAAATTAATTGATACCCTGGAGGCAACACAATGATTTCTGAATGGATAATGAAATGGGAAACCAATACCTTCCCAGATATCCAAGTATTTGGAGCCAGGCTTCCACTTAATTAGCAACCACCAACAAGCAAAGTAACACACACAAATGCTTTCATCAAGGACAAAATTGTTATTCAGGTAGGTTTTCACCAGTAAGGAGCAAAATCGAATGCACCAATTCTAAATTAGTATGAGTAAATGGAGTTCCTGATACAACCAGTGGTGAACACATTGCTGTAAGATCTCCAAACCTTGTTTGCAAGGACTATGAGAGAACGGGAAAAAATTACTTTGAAATTTTGAATATTTTGGAAAAAAAAGAGAGGGTGAATGAAAAGCAGTAAATGTAATGGAAAAAAAGTTTTGAAACAATAAAGGAAACAGTTACTAATGACAACATTTCAAAAAAAGATTTAGCACAACTGTTTAAAAAAAGCAGTGTGTAAGAATGTTCAGCAAAGAACTGAAACACAAGAATGTTATGTTACACAAATAACAGTTAGCAAACTATAAATAGAACCTATTTAACCAGTATTCTGCAGGTACAGAAATACACAAATACTCATAAGATCAATACTGGCAGAACTACTACAGTATACCTACACATACACACACACACAGGAGGATTACTTGGCTAATACTCTTAGAAGATAAATTAGTTTTTTTAATTAACAGTGAGATTGCCTGCATTTACTTTGAAGCATTGGCTAAAAGAGGAATTTTGCAAGGAATACAGCAAAACCAAACAGGTGGAACACCAGACAGACCCTGTCCCTCCATACCTAAAGATACATCCACTGTTCTTGCCAACTGCTGAATTTTTAAACTCCCCTTCAATTTTTCTCATTTTTATTACCAACAGCCTGTTTCCCTTCTGTGTTAACAGAAAAATAGTTTCCAGAACTCCATCTACTGATTACCTGCTGATCATGTTAAAATAAAGTAATATATCTTTCTCCTAAAAGAAATCCTAAAGAAAAAACCCAACTGTAAAGATTTTTCTGGATTAACCACTCTTTATGCAGTAGCCTATAATAAAATAATTTCAAGTGAGACTGAGAGTTTGTTTATGACTGAAATGCACCATAACAACCTTCAATGGTCAAAATTTTGATATGCACTTTCAATTGCTCATACAGTTTCTTCTTTTTAAAAGAGTAAAAATAACACAGATTAATAAATTATTAACTTTCTCTGAGACTGCAACTATTCAAAGTTTCAACTTGTCTTGCTTAAAGCAGTCAATAATTTGAATTCAATGTTATAAATCACTTACAAACATCACTGTACAGGTGCAGCTGATACAGTTAACCCAGAAAGCATCACATTAATATTCTGCCATGAAGAAAAAGAAATAAGAGAGAAAGCCAGAAAAAAAAATACATCTACCATCATGTTTAGATTTTCAGTACTCTACGAAATACTCCATTAAGTTTTATAGTAGGCAGCATAAAAAAAAAAAAGACTGCAAAGCAATTTTTGTCTGGCACAGATGCACCAGAGCAGAGGACACACGAGCCACGGGAGGAGCATTCAAAACTCAAGGCAGTGGGTCCAGATTCCCGGGGAGCAGGAGCAGGACGGCGCGCAGAGCTGCGGCGGGGGCTGAGCTCTCACCCAGCAGCCTGGCGATGACGAGCACGGCCTGGCCCCACAGGAAGAGCTTCCCGTCGCGCCCGCTGTTACTGGGGAACCGCCGCTGGCTGCCAGGGCTCTTCTTCTCCAGCTCCACAAAGTCTGCAGGCACGTAGTAGTACTTGGGGACAACAGGGCACCCTGGGGAGACGGACAGCAAGCACAGCACTTAACACCACTGCCCTCATGATTCGATTGGCATCCCCTAATAAAGCTGAAGTGGATCCAAACCAGGCGATATTGCACCCCAGTAACAGTCTGATTGAACAGAGATTGTCATTCTTATCTCTGCAGTGAGGAATCCCAGGGTGATACTGAACTGCTTTGTATTTCACCAGACATTTCCTCAGAATTTCTCCCCAGAACAGGTATGTTGTCTGTGCAGCACCTTCTGTGCAAACTAAAACTAAAACGAGTCCCCTGAAGGAAACTGCAGTTCAGTTAAGAAGCCTTAGCCAAAAGCACTGAAAGCTGGGTCCCAGTGAAACACTCAGGGTGTTGTGCCCCCCAGTTAACACAGGCTCAATAGCAGACAACTATTTCCAACTAAAATTCCTTCTCAAAAAAAGTCAGCTTGGTTTTGCACACTTTCATCCATTAAATGTTTAAAACCAGCACTTGAATTTTGAAACACCATGAAACAAAATGGCATAATTTCTCTACTAGAAGATACATATCTTCTATCTAGAGTTATGCCACAGGTATTGCTAATCATTGTACATCAATAAACTTTATATCCAAACTTTTAAAGTGGACATGCATCAGGAATTTAGAGACATGATTACAAATGATTGACCTAATTATAAGAAATCAAAAAGCAAATTAATATGCTTCCTGCATAATTCAATTCCACCTTAATATTGCTCTACTCCTGAAATTATTTGGATAAAGAACAGGTGATAAAGTTGTAGTGTTTTACTTTTTTGTTAGAAAAACACATTACTGGGAAGAAGCAGAGAAAAAATGGAAAAAGGAGAGCTATTAGAGATAGAATGCTCATATGAGTGAGGCACCAAAACACCCAGAAATTTCAAGATGTGGCATTTGTGATGACATTCAACAAAAGGAACCACAAGATTAATTTAGTGTGCACAAAACTTCACATAGTCATTAATAATCAGAAAAAAGCAACAACAAGCAAGAAAAATTTGCTACATAATGCAAATTTAGTAAGGCAATGTTTGATTGTCTTACAGAAATTCACTTCAAAAAGTTTAAAGAATAAGTCATATCCTGCATGTACTTGTGTAACTGTACCACAGATGTAAGAACAGGTGACTAAAATGCTGAGTTTTATAATTGGATTGTTCTGTTCTCGGGCCATTTCGTTTCCTCCCACTCAAACTTACTGTCTTTTTCTTGTTTTTAACTAAATTTTGGATGGATGTGCCTGTAGGCCACCACTAGCCTTGTCTGCAGTGCCACAAAAATTCTGAAGTGCACAGTTTAAATAAGAGAACATTTATATTAAAATGATTATGTTGCCACTTTCCCAGCTCTAAGCTAGAAACAGTTTCATATGCATATACCAAATTATTTTTGAAAGCTTTCAAAACTAAGTGACAAAGAATGATGAGAGTAATTCTCAACTGTGTCCAAGTGGGACAGTGAAACAATCTGACTGCTGGTAATTAATATTTTCCTGAAAAGTCAAAGTGAACCTTGTAAACAATGAAGCAGAGGTGCAGGAGGGGAGGATTGAGTGGGCACAGTGTAACTCTTACATTGGTATCAGTAGCATTTTTCCAGATAATGTTATTTTTATTATCACACTTTATGATGCAATGTATCTACATAAAAGAGGTTATTTTAGAATTAGTCTTTTGCCATTGGGAAATATGTTGATATTCTTACTTCTCCTTTGCTCTGACCATAATATACATTAATAGGAAAGTCAATATTTTTAGAATTTCAGATCAATAAAAACTACAAGTGTTTCAGAAGAAAAATTTCCAGATAATACCTTCAGGTGTATGTTGAAGCAAAGGGTCCAGAAGATCTTGATATTCCTTTACTTGTGTAGGATTTCCTCTAAAAATGCCTAAAAATAACCAAACAATAATTGATTTAATGGAAGAAATAGTTTTTCCATCACCTCCAAAGTTCATAAAAGAAGAAGAAAAAAATTCCAGTGTTCACTTTTCAAAACTAAATTATTTAGTGCCTACACACTAAATAGCACATGAAAAGTAAAAGTCTGATCTGTAGATAACAACAGTCAACTCCCTGATGCTGCTTTTGGGAAGACACTGGTATACTTGGGACTACCAGTCCCTTAAAAGTTGTTTTAGCAGAACTTCCCAAGATGAATCTGATGAATACTAGCATGATCAATGTTCAGCTCATTGAAAGCTCTTAAATGAAAATACATATTAACAATACAAACCCATTTCTGTTCATCAAAGAAAATCAAGATCTATTTGACAAGCAAGGTGATGTTTCAAAGTAGAATATTTTTGAACATTTAAAAGGGAATGAGCTAGATGAAAACATTACATTATAAATCTTATACTAATATTCCATTTTTCAAACACCGAATTTTTTTTTTCTTTCCATGGCTCTTCAAACCCAAAGCTTGACAAGTATTGTTCACTACATTTTCAAATATTCCTGAGTATATACAGGAATAGATATAGTTGCCAAGAGACACAAATGCAATCAAAGTTTGCACACAAAAGAGGGTGTGTTTCAAGTGACACACTGGACTATTTCAAACACTTGAGGACAGTCACGACATAAAAGCTCCTCCCCTGTCATTGTGTTTTTGCCATTGCTGTGTATACACTTCAAATTTTGCACTAAGGAAGCTTGTGGATTTGGAGACATTTGCACAAAATTTACAAACAGAATTGTTCTACTTCCTAAAAGTGTGGTCCAAGCAAAAAAGGACAAGGATAGTATGTGCAAAGTATGTATTTTTTTAGGGTTTTTTGTATACAAGAAGAGTAAAATTTTTATTCTTTTGCTAACTTCAGTTGAAGATGACTATCTTTTTGTTCTCAAAACTGCAAGTGGGCAGCATTAAATGTCAGTGCCTTTCTCCTCAGTTTTGGCCCTCACTCTTTTAAAAATGTCAAACATTTCTTTAGAAATATCAGTTGTGAAACCTTATTATATCTTCAAACACAATACTTTAATCTGTGGGTGGCCACAGAGGAGTCGAGGCTGATGGCAGATTTCTGTGCACCTCACTGTCTTTATCTGAAAACTATTCAACGTGCCACAGGAGAGAGAAAAGATGGACAGATTTTACTCCATTTAAAAATCTTTTTGACAGTGGTACCCCTACTCGTTTTCTTATTCAGACTTCTGTTCTATGCAAGTTTTAGCTTCCATCCTGAAATCATCCCTTGAACTGCTTTGGTGTGCCTCCTGTGCTCAAGTCAAGGGCTAGGTAATGTTGTTTTTGTTGCTCTTGTTTTGATTTTTTTATTTTGTTCTATTATTCAATCGGACTGACTACACGAAAAATCGTGGCCAGGAGGAAACGAGACCTTTCCTGGTTCCCTTTCTTCTCTTCTGAATTCTGAATCAATTGCCACACAATGCTGAACCTGAAAAGCCCTGGTGCACATTGAGTGTGTCAGTGTGTTCTCCCTCCCTGTTCTCTCCCGTGCTGCTGTGAAGTTCTGATACATCTGAAAGTTTTTAGGCTTAAAAGGCAATGCAGGACAATGCCACAGATGGCAGCTTTTAACAAACCCTTACTGAGTTACATTCCAAAAACAGTTCACGTTAAAAATGCTGCAATACAGGGGGTTGGGACGCTTGAGGTTTTTAACCCAGGAGGCAGGACTCTCAATGAGATGTTTAGTGTCACTGCATTATGGTTTATTTTGGCAGGACAGGAAAATAATTTTGTATCTTTCCTCTAAAAGCTCATCTCTCTAATGCCTCTAAGGAACAGGAATGTAAAGCTGTACTTACCATCAATTATCATAAAAATAAAAAACAGAGGGAATTCACACTCAATGCCATCAAAAAGCTGCAAAGAAGGGAAATTCATCAGACATGTCATCCTTTTCATTTAAGGAAATGTATCTGAATAATCCTGTTGAATAATTTCTAAGCAAAAAAATACAAACATGAATGCAAAAATATTTTTGCACATTTAGGTTATCGCTTCTTAATTCCATGGGCACTTTAACTGTGCCTTTACATCTGTTGTGGCTCATTCTCAAGCAGAATATTTAAATAATCTACTTTTTATTTTTCACAGAGAAACTATGGGGGAAAAAAGAAATAAATTTTCATTTAGATAACCTTAACTGATAAATACTGTGATCAAAAGCAAAATTGTTTTCCACACAGACTGTAGTCAGCTGTGAAATTAAATGAAATTATAAATAATTTCCTTGTTTGTTATGTGAAATCAACTGTACCCTAAATGTAAATGAAAGCACATTCATTACAAAACAAACCAATGACTCGCTTGCTGACTTAGCAATCTCTGAAAACTGCACATGCAAATTCCAGAAGGCATCTCCTTGCCTTGAAGCCCTTAGGAATCCCTGTGCAGTTGTGATTCCAGGACCTGGAGGGGAGTCAAGTCCACGGGGCAGGAGTTTTACCTTGATTTCTGCTGGTTTGTAATGGCGCCGCGTTCTGTCCTCCAGGGCAGTTCTGTACCCGTCTCTCAGAAATCTTTTAAACCCATATTTTCCCTTCAACTTCCTAATAATTTTATCTAGTGTTTGACCAAACAGAACCTCATCATCCAAAGCAAATGCAGGATAACTGAGACAGGGCAGAAGAGCTGCATCAGTATTCTGTAGGAGAGGGAGAAATGGGACATGACAAATTTAATTAGATCCCTGATATTTATTTGATGCACAAACAAAGACTGTTTAACTCACTAAGTGAAATATACATTTGGAACATTATCTTACCAAAATCATAGTGCTAATATAGGGGAATAGTGAGCAAAATAAGACTTCTTAGGAAGTATCAGGATAAACTACAAACCAAATGTGCAGATACACAATTTAGAAGATAATTCAATTTGACTCAGAATGTCACCTGTTTTACAGCTGATAATGTGCAGGCATAATTGAAAACATTCTAAAACTTTGCGTTTGGGGATTTTTATTTGTTTGCTTGCTTTTTAAATATATTCTCCATATTATTCCTGGAGGAAACACAAACATTTGGGTATCATATGGTCAAAAAGAATCACAAATATTTAATGAAGGTGCAATGCTGAGAAGCACCTATGATTAAATCATCATTTCTGAACAGCTTTTTCAGAAATATTCTTAGAGTGCTGGAACAAACAAGCCTATCTGATTTACAATTAAGAATGGAAAGGGAATAATTCCAAAAAAAGTATGAGCAACCTTCTCAGGAACCACATGGATCTATTATGAATTAAAACCACAAAGAAATTACTAACTAGTGCATCACCTCTACAGGTAAGCTTCTAGCAACACACAAAAAAGTATTCTTTTCTGCTGATATAGTCAAGATGAACAGTTGAATCAACTTAAACAGTTTAATCAACTGTTTAAAGTAACTGTTTTTGCCAATATGACTGACATGAAACCCTAAAAGTAAGAAAAGGACACAAAGATTTCTATGGGATAAGTAAGTTATAAAATCAGCTTCTGCTGGAATATTTCAAGTCTCCAGCAAGTAACAAATAACAAGAGTTCTAAAGGACCATTTGACTATAAATAAAGTAGCTGACAGTGCCTTTTATTTTAATTATCCAGCATTACAACTCTGCTACAATTCTTCTATACAATAAGTAAACTATTAATGTTTAAGATTAATAGCCTGTTTCATGAACAAAACTGCAATCATATTCCAGAATGAATAAAAAAGCAGAACCCTATTATCACTCATTTTAAATTACTGATTCTCTAACACCAAATTTACCTTTGATGTTAGTACTAAATAGATGTTTTTTTAACTAATCTATACTTATGTCACTTAGATTTACTCACTAAGGAAATACATTTGTAATGGTAGCTTATAACAAAAAGAAATCATTCATATTCAGCAATTTATGATAAGCCAACCTTAAAGGCTTTTTTCCTAGACCAAAGAAAGAATTAAAACTAAAACAAAGGGTTTCAAAAGTACAGACACAGTGTATAGTGGAAACTAGGCCAAAAGAAAAACAAATCACCAAGGCTGCAAATCTCACTTAAGTTATTTCAAATTTTATTTTAAAATTGTTTAGAAAGCTACCAAGAGGTTACCATTTTTATCTAAGTATTGAAAAAATAAAGAACACCATTTTAATTTCTCTTCAGAAAAACAACTACATCACAGTGGCACTTTTAAGAAGCAAAGATTTAACACCTTCCCAGCGAATTTCACCTTTATCAAGCAGATCAGAAGGTCCATCACACAACTAAGAATTCATATCCATTTGTTTTCTCCACACTCTGTTGAGGTGATTTTCTTTTAATGACTTACATGAGACCTTGACTCCCGAGGCAGCAATGAGCACAGGGTCTGTCTGTTCCGGTTATGGGCATCAAAATCCACAAATATAACAGACCAAGAGCAGCCCTGTGAACACAACATGGCATTTGTTTAAGGGAGAGGGAAGAAGGTTGGTGCATTCTGCTGAAACTCACTGCTTCCCTGTTTAATTTGTGTTGTCATTGCTTGGTAGCTGAACATTTTAATCAGAAAACATAGCACAACAGCAAGTTAAAAATATTTTGATTTTTAAGTATACTGAAGTATAGCCAAAATTAGATGGTTTTGTCACTGATTAGTAATTACATGATTCATTCAAGCTATTAACTCTTCCATTAGTTCTTGAAAAATGAGGCCTGTATTAAGGACAACCAAAAAAAGAGTGGTTGTTCTTTCCTGTGAATGCAGGAAATGTTCTTAACAGTGATGCTGAGTATTTCATTACAAATCAGTCAGAACACAATTGGATATTCAGCACAGGTACTGCTTTGGAAAAGGACTTTCATAGCAAATAAAAATCTTCTGCTTTTCAGTTATTTTAAAGTCTGCATTATCAACATTTTGCTCCTTAGCAAAATCTACTTCCTAATAAAATCAGTAATTTTACGCTATATTTCTCTGTCAACTTCTTGATGCTTCCTGAAACACCCAAAAAAATTCTCATGGCTGAGATGGAGTTTAAACAGAATCAACAGCATTTATAAGTATCACCAGTAGGCAACTTCTTGCAAACTCAGGTTTGTTAATGAACAGGTATCTTCATATATGTTGCAACTGATAATCTCAGGAATCACTCCCCCACTGAAGACACATTCAATGTGTATTCACTCCACTATGGTCAGAAATTTTAATAAATCCAGCAAATTTCTCCTAAAGAGCAGTCAGTTTTTTCGGTACACTACTTTCCTAGGAAGACTGTTCCAGAGCCCACCATTCTAATTATTAAAAACTTTAATTTCCAGTGACATTTCTACATTAATACCTCACCACGCTTCTTTGTGTGCCATTTCTCTGAAATACTATGTGTGCAGCTCCAAATAGCTTTAGTTGCTCTCTGAAAGTCAGTAAATTCATGGTGTACTGCCATCCACTGAGACACCTTTCCAAAGGGTTTTATTCTTACTTACTCCTTAACTGCACTCTAATTACACACAGACATAAAAATACTCAGCTTTTGCTTTACGAGGGTAAACAAAACATTTTGTCTGCTGTCCTCATGGAAAATAATCTGTTTTCTCAGTCATTCTAGCAAGATATACACTGAATAGTGCTGCAATAAGAATGTACACAAATAATCACATTGGCTTTGATGATTTGTTAACTTTCTTCTTAATCCACATTCTGATTATTCACAAATCTCTAAACTCATCTACAAACTCTGAACACAACCTGCCTACACGCACAGTTCCAAAATCTGTGCTGCAGGCAAGGGTTCCCTGGGGATTCAGAAGCAGGCTCATTTGCATTTTGTAAACCCACAAGCACCTTGTTTGACAAATGAACTATTTTCCACTCCTCTGAAGACTGTAAACTTCTGGAGTAAGAACACTTTACAGAGACCTGATTTATGAAAAAGAAAAAGTAAATAGTTTTTGCCCAAACCAATAGAGGAGATGCAGCTCCATACACAAACAACTGGTCCCACTCTGCCCAGGTCAGCCTTCAGCGTGTTCCTCTTGCCATAAGCAGTGGTCCCCCCCAGCAGGGATTTATGCAGAGTGCACCTGTGCAGGTGCAGCTGCAAACCAGCCTCAAACCAGGCTATTGAGGGACTCCATGGGATTTCTCAAAGCTTCTGGAACACAGCTGGAGCTAAGCACAAAGGCAAACTCTGCACACACTGAAGGTCAGAATGGGTTCTGTTAATGCCAACTACAGATCTCGGAAATAATCTCGTAGCATTTAAACTGGTCTTGCTTCAGCAATTTATTCATCCATTTCAGAATTCAGCAAAGAATCACTTGGAAACCCAGCAGCCACATTTACTTGAAACTGTTGGGAAGGTAAAGATTATAGATAAACGACATTTCTGAAATAATAAAAATGCATGTATAGTGTCTGATCATTATTGAAGACCCTTACTAGCTCCTAGTTCTTAACACTTGACATCAGCTTTTAAAATGCACGGCAGCTCTCTTCCATGTGTACATTTTCTAAACCATTAATTTGGAAGAGTATTCTTTTATTTCAGCTCCAGACTACTGTAGGTATAGCACCAAAAAAAGATGCACGAAGAAGGGCAATAGAAGGCAGACAGAAAAGTCTCAGAAAAGGTTTGCTTTCCTAATTGATCCAAGCCATATGAAAGGATGAGAAAAGACTTTACGGCTGTGCAACACCCTGAATTAAAAAACAGGTAAAAAAGTGGGATTACATGAAAGCAGCTTGTTTAAAGTCTTGATCAAAAGCCACGTGAAGGAAGCAGACAAAGGGAAGGTAATGCTTGAAGGTGGAGGTATACTCTAGTTACAGCAACAGATACAGTTCTGAAGGAAAAAACGATTTGGGCAACAGAATTATCTTTCAGACTAAGATGCAACCGCTTTAGATTTTTTTAAAGGAAAAATCCCAAGTAATTAATGATAGTAAGGGCACTAATGATTTTATCAGATAAATTCTGTACCTGAAACAGCAGCAATCAGTTTGCAAACTAACGTCCTTTAAAGCTGGAATCTAACAAACTGTGCTAGATACTTCTGAATATCCTCTGATCCACCCTGTAAATCATTACTGCTAACAAAAAAGGAAGGAAAACAAACACTTTTATTACCTGATTTCCAAAGAGATTGAAACCGTTAATTGCTTCTAAAGCTGCTTTTGCCAGCCCCACGGAGCTGAGGAGAAAACAAAACAAAAACCCAGAGATATCACAATTGAAGCCCAGGCTAAAACTTCACATGCTTGACAGCTTTCAGTGCCATGATCTTTTCCTGATTTGAATTTTGTGCTTAACCTTAAAGTTAATAAAATGATGATGCAGCAGATTTGGGGTTGTTTTGGTGGTAGGCTGTTTTTGCTTTTCTCTGAAATACTACTCAGCATTTTTTTTTGCCTTCAAATGTCAGAGACCATCTGGAAAAAGCACTTCTGTTCTCACCTTGCTATCAGACATCTGGCATTATGTATTTCAAGGTCTTGCTAAGAGCATACAGACAGAGCATTTACTTCAGCACAATTTTTCAAATCAACTCTCAAGCATTAAACTTTAAAAGACTGATTTCTATCTTTCAATATAATAAAAGAACTCATCAATCTGGATTCATAACAGAAGGATTTTCTGATGTCAGCCATATAGTGACACATCTTTTATTTCACTCCACCCCAAAGAAAACAGGATCCAGATATTCTATCAACAAGAATTCAAGTTAGCACTCACATTTAAAGACATTATGGACTAAAATCACTAATAATTATATAATTTAAAAATCAAATTCTATATTAAAATTAACTATTATGTAAATTCTACAGTACAAATAAAAATATACATTTTAACAAAGTCTTTTCATTTAAAAAGTGTAGTTTTCTGTTTTCCTTGTGAGTATTTTAAAAAAAGTGAAGAAGCATTCCTCTCCTTTCAGTTTCACTCCTCTATTTTTCTCGCTTTTAAAGAATATAGAATTACAGATAGGCCAGTTTCACTTACGTCCATTCAACTGCAGTAAGGAACTAAAGCATTAACATACACATAAAACACTACATTTTTTGCATGTTGATTCCAAAATTCCAGACATTATGGCCACAGGGCATCTAAAAGTAAAATGTTACATGAGCTATTTCCCAAAATTCCCGGAGTGCAACAGTGCCAGGTTTCTGACAGTTCCATCGAGTGCAAACACTCCAGGTGTAGGGAAGGGCCTTTGCTCTGCTCCCTCAGTGGTGACAGACAAGGGTAGGAGCTGGAAATACTCCAGAGGCCCAGCTAATTAAACAAACACCTCTGACATTCTCTTAGGCAGTCTGGTAAAACAGATCCAGAGCACCCAGTGAAACAAAGCTTAGTTTATTTTGTTTGTAAGAGTAATTATTGAAACGCTGAGTTAGAGTAAATATTCGGTTAATAAGCTCTAACAATTCCCAACTTCTACATAAGAGGAGTTGTGACTGTATTGACAAACAACTTCATCATTCAGCCCCACCCCTCCCTCCAAAAAATTTACAAGAATCAAATTGGCAGAAATCTGCAAACAGGGACTGTGCTTTAATCTTTACTTTTCTATACTCCATGCAGCACTCTGGGATGGAAGCAAACACTTTACCTTACTGTAAATAAACTGATTTTTACTATCTATTAATGCAAAAAATGAAATTTCAAATGATTACTAACTAATCCCTATTGTAAATATGTGGTCTAATTACGCAGAAAATATTGAAAACAATGAAAAAAATTCAGTGCAGTTACAGAATTTGTTTTTTTTAAATATTACTTTACCTGTGTTGGTTCTATTATTAGAAATACTTTAGACTAATTTCAAACTTTATAGTTTAAAAACCTCCATGTTCCTTTCTGAAACACTGCCAGAAAGAATACTCCTGGGTTTCAGTTCTAATTGGTGCAACAAGAGAAAGCTGATCAGCTTAAACACAGCCTGCTCTGAGCAGCTGCCTCACTTTGGTGTCTTCTGATGCTGAAAGCTTTTAGTGCTGGAGAATGAGATGAAGAAATAAACCCAACTCAGAAGTGCTGTGAATGTAACTATTTTTCTGGCTTTGTTTCAAATACCTAAAAAAAAAAAAAAAAGTAATTGTTCTAAAAAATTGCTCCATTCTAATTATCACCCAGTAATTGATCAAACAAATTGGCATGATGACTCAGAACTGAACTTTTCAGAGGAATTAAGTATTATTATCAAACTGTATATACAGAAGATGAAAATCAGAGAAATCCTGCACATTGGAGGCTGTATCAGATGTTAAAATCTCATATTTCCCTTTCAAGTAACAGTCCTAATATCAACATAACATATTTTCAGAGTGAGAAAAAAGTTACTGATAAAAGGTAGAGAAGTAATAAATGTTCAACTGGTATTTGGAAAACATAAAACTACTCAATCTGTCTACAAAATAGGATGATACTACTTGAGACAAATTCAAGGCAAATATGTATTGCTTCTTTGAAATCACCTCTCCTTTGCAGACTCAGTCCTTATTTTACAATAAGAATAATTTAATAATTACTGCAATTGATCACCATTTTTCTACCTCTAGTTACTGAAAGCCCACGGAGACTTCACTACTCTCACAATTACTTGCAAGTGACCATATAAATGTCCCAACATTGTCACTCACTCCCTTAACCACACACACAAGTACTACTTAGGTTATCAAAAGTTTTATGGGTAAATGACAGAAGGAAGTTACTTTAAAAGAAAAAAGAAGTCTGTGAACAGCCTTTGTATCAAGAGTGAACAATCACACAGCACAGTGCACTTCAGGACTGTGATCACACTTCACACTCAGTTCATTCCTACTGATTCATGCCTTCCTGATGGACAAATTACTACAGAGCTTTTACAATAAACATTATGCTCATGTCTTTGTATAGGAAATACATTCCTCATACTCTACAATTTAGTAACAAAAGAAATGGAGTGTCGTAATAGAATGAATTAATGGCAAAATGTATTTTATTAAATACGTTCCTTCCTCCACTCACCAAGCCACTATGAACAGACTGTACTAACCTGTGGGACTCTGCCTGGAGAAAAAGGTGCTTTCTTGGAGATGGCCCCAAAACCAAACCTAACCCAAACCCTCTTGAAACATTCCTCTGAAAATTTCACAGGATCATCAAGTCGTTGGCTGGAAGGGACATACGGAACTCATCTAACCCAACACAAAACCTCACTTGAAGCCACATATCATAACCAAGACCAATTTAAGTAAACCACAGCCACAACTACACAAGTCTCAAAAACCCCCAAGGATGGAGATTCTGTTTTGAGTATCCTGTTCTTTCCTTCACTGTGCTTCAAATGAAAAGGTTTCTCCTTAATGTCCCCTCTGAATCTCACCAGGTGCATCATCCTTAGACCTTACTGGAGCCATCAATTATTTTAACGTGTCAAGGATTATCCAGAGCAGTCTTGCAATCAATGCTATTTGACCTTGAGCCATATTTAGGGCAGGGGAAGATGAGACTAACCTAGAGAAACCACTTACAGCTTGCTAAAAGAGATTTAGTAAATGCACTAAAACAACATTGATAATTCCCACTAGCTTTTCATTGTTAGATTCACTCCCTCAGTAAAATACTTGAGGGCAAACTCTAAAATTTGCATATTCTCAGCAAATGTAAATCAAAATACACCTTCAAGTGTATATATATATCCACCCTTAATCCTCCTCCCGTTCACCTTCTTGCCTCCATCCATCCAAATGCTGTGCATTTCAACTGGAACATCAAGCACCATAGAGGATGTGAAAAATAAGCCAACAAGAAAAAATTTCAACATCACCAATAATTCTGTAACTCCATAACCCAAACTAGAACAAGGCAGGACAGCGCTATAGCACTGTAACACTCCAGAGAAGAGCAAGAGCAAGGCTCTGCAGTCCCGGATTGGGATGTGAGGGTGCTGCACTTTGGCAATTCCCTGACCCTCCCAGCGCCGGGGGAGGTGTCAGAGGCAGCGTGCACAGGTACCCAGCAGATGGTGCTGCACTTTGGCAATTCCCTGACCCTCCCAGCGCCGGGGGAGGTGTCAGAGGCAGCGTGCACAGGCACCCAGCAGATGCTGCAGAGCAGCTTCAGCAAACGGTTACAGGACAAATTCATTTCTCTGAAGTTCAGCCGTATGGGAAGGGATCACACTGCAATAAAAGCTGTTACAAATCTTGGCTTTGAACCAACAACAGACATCAATTTGCATACATCAGTGAGACCTGGTCCACAGAGTGTTCTGCAATTTATCATTTATTGTAAGTGTTTGGAGCTGTACTAAGAGAGAATACCGACGCTGTGAAGGCTTAAAATATCTGCATCTTTTATCATGGGCCATAATGTGCAGCTATTACTCACAGACTTCCAATAGTATAATATCCTCTTTGAAAAAAAAGCCTCTTTCAGTAAGAGACAAGAATTCCCTACCCATTCTGAAAGCAAACACAGCCTGTGTGGAGACTTCCAGCAGAGGCTTTAAGGGTCAGGAGTGTGCTATCCATAACATTGACCCTGAAGAGATCACTTTGGGGTCCATAATCACAGAAGACACACATAACATCATTTGTGAGTAAACCTGACACTTGTAATTGCTTCATCAATCTAAAACAAAAATGTTTTTATAGTTCTCTTTGGTAGATACACTTGGAACATAAAGTATAAAGAATATTTCAGTGTACCCAAGACTTTCCTCAATAATATCTAAATAGGTCTTTTGATGCATGTTCCCCTTCCATTTTTCCTGATTTATGAGAACAAGGGAAATTGCCTACCAGCTTTCTACAATGAAGAACAGTATCCACATGTACACAAAGAAAGATAAATAGGGGCAATACTTGTTTCTGATGACCAAAGTCTACTTCTTAAATTAGGACCAGGCTCTGTGCCTTCCCTTTGTGCTAGCTCAATGATCTGTTAGATTGGCCCAGTCCATCTCACAAAACTTTACCCTTCAAAAAATCCAACTTATAAATGTCAGTCTAGATTAAGACAAAACAACATGCCCATTTCCATCTGTTTAAAAGATGCTCAGTTTTCCCTGGAGGAAATTCACATACTGAATAACCAGAATGCTGCAAACAATAGGAGACACAGGAGTTTCAGTGTTCCTTTTGCACATTTCTGGGAGGTGAGATGTAGAAAGAAGCATTTGATTCTCTATGTGAATGCTCATGTAGTCTGGCATTTGACAATTTTACAGACATAGGAGGAGAAAACAAAACCAGCAAAGTAATAAAGCAGATTATATAACAACAACTTGGATTTTTTTTAGTTCTCATATTGATACAAAGGTTCTATAAAAGCCCTGAAAAAAACACCTAAATTAAGAGTTTTGCTGCAATGACATGTAACTATATCTATGGGTTAAAATATACATTCCTGCCTGTGGACTAAAAAAAAAAAATAATTCATTCTCAAATGAGAACACAGATTTGTTTGGCAATATTGAAGACTAGAAGAAATGTGTATTCTTTGCAAGCCCTTGATAATTAGGATGGTCAAAAATGTTTTAAAAATACTAAGATATCTGAGCTATATCCATTTTTATGATTAATAAAACCTCAGAAGTCAAAAAGTGAAGAAAACAATAGTAACACTAGAAAAATCAAGTTTCCAGGTTACAGATTTGATCCTTCCAGGCAGACAGCACATGAGCAATTACAGTGAGGTGAGCAGGACCACTCCAGCCATGAAGTGCTACCAGCATTGCTCCCTCTCTCCTGGCACAGGGCTCAGAACTTGCAGCATCTGAAGAACCTGGAAAAGCATTTGGCACTAGGCTGCTTTCCAGTGCCCAGCATCTTCTTCCCACCGTGGTGGAGATGAGAAAATCTCAACTCATGATTCAACACCTTTTTAAAGCAGGATATTCCTAACCAGTTTTGTGAATCCCACTCCAATCCCGCTGCACATGCCTCAAGACCCTGAGCTGTTCTGAACACAATTTTCAGCATTATATACATGCAGCTGCACATAATTATTGGAATTTGAATACTCAAAAAGCTAAGCGTCCATGTGGTTATTTCAGCATGCACATCATGATGAAATGATCTTCACATTTTCCCAAAATACATCCCTCAGTCTTTAGAGAACCTTAATTTAGTTCAAACTGTATTTTCATGCATTATTATTTTTAGCTCACCCCATGAATTCGTTTTATTCATTTACTTGCTTTGACTAAAAGAGCTACATTTGCTCACCTACCTTGAGTGCAGCTCTGGACTGCCATTGTTGTATTTACTGCCTCTTTCCCAGACACCGAAATCCGGTACACGATAGGCTCTCTCCACACAGAACACAAGATTTTGGATAAAGGACACCTGTAGGAAAGAAAAGTGACTCAAGGAAAATGAAAGCACAGTTTTTCTGGTTTTTCCAAAAGATGAAGTCGCTATTCCTTGTAACTGTTCTTTCCATCCTTTTCTGACTGAACCCAAAGAATGATGTTCCCAAGTGAAATTTTCTCTTTAAAACCAGTTCTTAATCACAATATGTTAAGAGCTCTCCCAACTGAGGTGCCAATGTGAATTTACGCAGAAGTTCCAACAAAGGCAGGGATAAAAATTATTTCATATTCAAGACATATTTGAAGAGCTCCAAAAAGGTGATATTTTGATCTTTTCAAAAAAATTTATCCTAACAACATCAGAAACCAAAACAAAATTAGAACACAGAAATCTTGGTGCTTTTTCTTAATTCATTTTAAGAGAATTGATATGCCAAAATTTTATTAAATTAGCTCCAGATAACAGATATTTATGCAGATTCAAATACACTCCTTTATAAACATAAAATAAAATCTAAACCAATTTATTATAATTAAAACCTCTTCTTGGACCAACACATTCCAACTGCATACCAAAGTATGAAGGATATTTTAAGGTATTTAAGGTGTATTCAACTATAGCTGGGAACTTACTTAAGCAGATAATTTTTCCTGATTTACACTGTTGAAAGAGACATTTGGAGTTGCTTGACCGTAGAAAAATGAAATTGAGCATAAGTTTTACAGTTCACTTTAAAGAGTCCACAGATTAGAGCTTAGAGAAAATTTAACCATAAGCACGAGATTTACATCTGTTCATCCCCAAAGCATGGATTCCATCCCCTCCCATCCAAATTATTCTAAGGGACTGTGGAAAAGAAAATATTGCAATGGCTTTAATCTCAACCATATTGGGGAACTACAGAGACGGATCCACTTTGCTACAATCAAGTGATTTCTTAAATTAGTATACTGAAAGGTACTTGCTTTTATTTTAAGTTACCTGTATATACCTCTGTGTTGCCTTTTTTCTCTCCATTCTTCTTTAAATTTAAAAAATTTACTATTTCAGATACACTCTTTAAGCTAACACCAGTCCAGCAGCAATACTGTAATTCTAGACATACTTGTATATACACTCTGTATATAGCATGCCTCTGCTAACATTTCACCATGGGGTGCACATGTACAATTATCTGCACACTGAATCTTTTCTTAGCTACTACTTTCAAGAAAACCCCGTCTCACGCTTTAGCTATGCCCAGTGTATTTATCCCTGTAATTTAGCACTTGGTTGTATTAAAATGAACTTTCTCTGAACGATGCCAGAAGACCCAGGGATTAAGAGTGTGGCTTTCCCCATGTCTATCAATAACTGAAATTTACATGAAGAAGCAAATAGCACCACACAGAAATATATAATTGTCTTGGGGTGAGTTTATGATGTGTATCCCCTATCACCACTCTATGCCCAGAAGATGAATTCTGTGCCTTTAAGCCTGGGTGCAAGAGAAAAACTGAGTGAACTTTTCAAAACAGTTGCTCAAGGACACACAGCTCTCTGCTCTGGGCTCGGCGGCAGGGAGAGGGGAGAGGCGGCCTTGCTTTCCAGCCAGCTTTCTCACCAGAGAGAATTTTCTTGGGACTTTTGGTTTTTTTTCTTTCTTCTTCTCTTCGGGACTGTTTTACAACACCGGAGCGTATCGGGGGAGACCTTTCCTTCCGAGGCCCCCGGAAGGGGCCCACCAACCCAGCTCTGAGGAGGAAGGAGGCCACATCCAGGGATGGACTCTGAAATCTTCCCAAGTTTCCCTCCACAGCGATGGATTTTATTATTTAGCATTATTATCCTTTTCTCTGTGTGTTTTGGTAAATAAATAGTTTTTATCTCTTTCACTTTCCTTCGAGGAAATTTTTTTTTCCCCCAAACCTGGTGGCAGGTACCGTGCCTTTCCCTTGGAGGATATTCTCCTTTAAATTTTGGCCAAACCGGCACAATAACCTTACTGATTACTTTTTACCACTGATGGTATTTGGAACAGAGGAAAAAAATGGTCAATTATAGACATTTTATGACACTAACCAGGGTTTCCAAACAGCAGATTTACAGCAAAAAAGCCATCAAATGGCTCGTTGCAAACCAAAATCTTCAGAGAACAAATCATTCATATCACAGGCATGTAAATGCTATAACCAGACCAATGCTATGGCACTTACAGACATTACGAGTTGTGTGTTAAGCTTATTTATCCAAAGTTGAGCATGTGGAGATGAAAGTGTAATAGAGAGCACACACACAGCATGGATGACTGCAAATACTCATGGTGCTGGTTAATGTGTAGCTAACTGCTCTCATTCATTCATTCACACAATCATACACTGTTATCTTTGCTGTGGATGCTAAGATGCAATTAAATTAATTTTTCCACTGCCAACAGACGAACCAGAGGGTAACTCAGTGACAGCTGCCACGCCTGCCATCGAGAGGCAGCATTGCCTCTGGAGCCAAGAGCTCTGAGTACAAATATTCCCGCAGCCAGTTTGGCAACCAGCGCCCATCTGCCAGCACCTCGCACTGCGCCAGCGCCGAGGGAAGGGCCTGGATCCAGCCTGCCATGGTGGCACTGGGGAGGGACACCCAGCTGCGGGTTTGGGCAGCAGAATGTCACATCCCCGCTGCTACATCTTCACTGCCACACCCCCGCTGCCACATCCCTACTGCCACACCCTCACTCCCACACCCTCGCTGCCACATCCCCACTGCCACATCTTCACTGCCACACCCTTGCTGCCACACCCTCACGGCCACACTCANGCTGCCACATCCTCGCTGCCACACCCCTGCTGCCACACCCTCGCTGCCACACCCTCACTGCCACACCCTCACTGCCACACCCTCGCTGCCACACCCTCGCTGCCACATCCCTGCTGCCACATCCTCTATACACATGGGAAACCTTGGACATTTCATCCTCACATGGTGTTAACAGGATCTGACAATTTCTGAAGCCACACAGCAGAGACCAACAGAACGTGCAGGTCTGTGGTAAAAAAATCCACGAATCCCCATATTGCAGAGATTTAGAGGGGACAGTTGCTAGGAAAACGACATCCTGGCGAGGAAGTGGAGAATTTCCACTGACTGGAGTCTATAAACATGGACTTTTTCTGCAGAATCTGTAATTAAATGCAAACATCTGGAGGATAACATAAATTATATATCAAGCTAATTAAATACTTAATTATATACATTTGCCTCCTCACAGATATAAAGGCAATTCAGAGGAAGTAATACAGACCTATCATATGATCTAAGTAAGAAAGAAAGAAAGAAGACATGTTGCAATATTTAGTTTTCTAATTATCTAAAAAAAAATAGAATACTGAAGCTATATGTTTTAGAAAAATAAGGCAAATTCACTATTACTGGAAAAAATCTCCCTTTTTTTTTTTTAATGGTGGTACTGCAAGCACATTTAAGCTTTTTAAGGCAATACAGCAGCAACCATCAAACAGAACAGAGTAAATTTAAACAAATCCAGATTAAGAAAATTGGAGAAAAAAAGAATTTAAAAAGTATATACATCTGTGCTTTCCATTCCAGTTTCAAAACATAACCTCATTTTAGAGCAGGCCAGCAGGTTGTCCTGACATGACTTGTACTCAAGCCAAGGCTATTACTATCTTATTTACAGAAGAGTTAACACTCCACAAACATCCCTTACTATGATATAAAATTGTTTTATTTTCAATTAAAGATACAGAAAAACTTCTATAACCCATAGGCTTATATGTGTTTGAAGGAAGTCCTTCAGGCTTCCCTGAAAATTAACCCTGTTATTTATTATATTGAATTTCCACTGGACAGGATGCACTGGCTGAGAGTTTGAAATAATGTGAAAAGTGAGAACAACATAAGTAGAAGTCAATCATCCTAAAAGACCTTTTAATTCTTGACTTTGCAGCTATCAGAAATAGCAGAGAACTATAAAAGTTTCAATGTCATGTTACATTTACTCTTTGCACATCTAATACTTTTTTAGCTGTTATTTCACTATCCATTCATTCCATTACTTTTTCTGAGTTCCACTCACAGCATAGAATACCTGCAGTGTATTTTCAGGACAATTACTTTACAGCTGGTAATGAAATAAAGACATGAAAAAACACAAACAATTTGAGACATGTTTTAGGACGGGAAATCAATTTGTACCTCATCTGTGTTGTAGATAATCTGCAGCCCCGAAGAGATCATCTCAACCAAATAGAGGAGAAATAATGACACAGCATTGATCTGAAGTAATTAAACACAGAAAGGAAACTATAATTAACTTTCTGTTTATTGGAGTCCCGTAAACAAACTAAATGTGGTATAATTCACTAACAAAGATGGTCCCACTCTAACACACTTCTGCTGCTTCAAAAATCCTTGATCTAATGATGTGGAAACAATCAATAGGAAAAGATGGCACAAACAAGCATTGTCCTCTAAAACTTCTGACGTTTTATGATTTTTTAATTTCAAACTGTGCTGGGAAAATGTTTTCCCTTAGGCACACTGCTTTGACCCCTAGGTAATCACTTTGGTCACAAGCTGGTTTTGTGTTTCCATATACGACAATTTACCAGCAAGTAGGTTACCAGAAAGGCAAGCAGTATATTGAATAGTGCACAGCACACCTAGAAAGCAAATCACTTCAGCCCTAGTGGAAATTTTGGTGTTATCACCTGACAGGAGAAGAATTACAACATTTTGATATGATCAGATATGTGAAAAACTGGGTTTTTTGTACCCGTACACAGCATTTATTGTTAACAGCAATTACCTTCAGCAGCTGTACAGATGTGCATCATAATGTCAACTCATTGAGGAATCAAAGGCAAATGCTGGTTGGGCTTTTCAATACAGAACTCTACTATAATTGAGAATTTGTATAACTCCAATAGAGAAAGTAAGTTTATCACAGTATGAGGTAAAAACCACAATCTCATTACACGGAATCTAGAGAAACCATCTAGAACAAAAAAGTGGATTCTTATTGGGAACATAGCAGATTAAAAATTAGGTCCAAATTCTAAAAATCCAGAAGTTATTAAAGACCACTGACTCCAGTGTCTTACGCAAACTGAAAAGCACCAAGTACAGCAATAAGGGCTACATAACATATTCAGTTTTTCCCAGCTGAGCCCCCTCAGTTACTCTGTACTCATGTCTCCACAGAGCTGAAAACCCTCTAATTTTTGAGGTATGCAGATGACAGATGGGAATGTGCATTCATGTTTATGGGAAGGGTTGAGCTGCCACAAATAACAGACTTTAAACTGTCAGACAGCACTCCCCAGGTCCCCAAATTGTCTCCTCCTGTAGATAAAACATGTGCCTTTTCAGGAAATTTCACATACAAGTCCAAAATGCTAACTTAAGGTAACTCCATAAAGCATTTTTCCCAGAACATACATTTTCTGAATCCAACACATTTACTGTACAAACTATTTAAGCAATACTGTCCCCATTAAATGAAATAACCATCAACCTGCTGTCTCAGTTCTGAATAATTTCACTAGCAAATTCTGAGCTAAAAGGAGTATGCAGACTTATGGAATGCAAAATAACAAGGTCATGAAAGCAAAGATGAGTCTGAAAGCAAAGAGAAGGGGAAATAAAAAGAGTAGATTAAAACTTTGGAAAATGAGAGACAGCAAAACATTCAGTTCTGCAATGAGTCTGACTAGGAACCACCACAAAAAGCAGTGAACAATTAATTCCTAACTGGGCAAAGCTGTTGCCAGTGTACATTAAATGAATGAAAATTGCTCAAAATTATGGAAAATAAGGCTGGGAATGCTAATATTAACTGTAAGATTACACTAAATCTTCCACTTTACTGACTACAACATTTTTTTGCCAGGATTATTTATTGACAGCCATCTGTTGGTCTCAAAAAGAAGCAACTTAGTAAACAACCAACCATCAACCTCTACAATCTCAGTTATTTCAGTACCTTCTGACCAAAACATACCACTGAGTTATGTTTCAAAACACTCTGTCTTTTTCAGTAGAAGATGCAGAAGGCCACTCAGTTTTATGACATACAGCACATCTAACACAAATCTAACCAAACGGAGACAGCTGCACTTTGGAAGAATGGAGACAACAACAACATTACTTAAAAATCAGCCAAACTTGGATTTACATCTACAGGCATGTGTTACCTGAAGGTGACCATACTCCTTGTGGGAGAGGACCTCATCTCCAGTGTGTGCACTGAACACAGAATGCAGACATGCAGATGGTTTGGGGTCTTGTTTAAATTTCTGAACCTAAAGGTGAATAAAAGGCAAAACATAAAAGCAAAGTGAATAGTTTCAGTATGTTTAGCAACCACAAATTCATCACATACCTTATTTAAATTAGTATTATTATTATTACTACCAAACTAAAAAATTTCTTGATTTGACCACTATGTAAACCTTACAATCAACAGTATCTTTTCAGAACAATTACTTTATAGCTGGTAATTAAATAAAACCACGATAACTCCATGACTTTTCAAATCATGCTTTGCTCTCCAACAAATTTTAGAATTTGCTAATCATTATTGCCAGTACCTGATCCACATTTCACAGCATTTTCAACACTGATGTTACCTTCATGAGATTTTCTTCTCTACCAACAAAACATACAGCAGGTGCCTCAGAACAAGCAAACAAATACTGTATTGTGGAGTTGTCACATCTGCTCCACAAATACATTAAATACACTTCAGGTCAGAACTCATATGTTCATTGGCAATAGAATACACATCTGCAATTTTGGTTACAAGCAGCAGTTATCTGTTCAGGTCATGTCTTGGGCATATGTAATCCATATTATTAAAAAATATCTTCCTTTTACATGAGGCCATACACAGTCACTCAGAAAAAAGTCCAGCTTCACTTTTGTCTGTTAGGTAGCAGAAATTGTTTATTACTACACTGTAGGAAGAGAAAAACACCTCTAGTAAACAAGGCAAAACCAGAGAAGCAGTGTGCCAGCAGTGTGACACCTCTGGTAATTTAATGGTCATTATTCATATCTGCACTCCTCGTCCCCAAAACAAACAACTGCTCATCAAAGAGAAAAACAACAGCTCAAATGTAACAAGATCAATTTAGGTCAAGATTATTTAAAGGTATGAGACTCTCAAGAAACAATCCAACCCCCCCAGAAAATATGTCAGCATAAATACAACTGGCAATACAATACTTGCTTATTATTATTGTTACCTGTGGACTTCCCATTTCAGTTTGTGTGCTCAGCTGTGAGGGAAGCTATGGGCTTACTGAAAACTATTTCTAATAATACAGTTAAAAGTCAGTGACCTGAAACTTCAAATAACCACATGGAATATATATATATTTAACTACTTTGAGATCTGCTATTAACCACTATGCAAAATTATTTCACCACACGTAAATTTTGATAAAGAGAAGGCCTGAATATTCAGAGTATACTCACAAGAGAATTATGGGCTGAATAAATCAACCATGTTACAACATAAATTACTCTATTTCCTTACTCATTTAGGAAACATGTGCCCTTGTGAACTTATGTCATTAAGGAAAATAGTGCTGGAAAATGTCTGCTAAGGAAACCAAGTAAACAATCAAAATTATCACCTAGGTAAGGAGAACAACTGCAAAGACAATAACCAAAATAACAGCGCAAAGAAAACTCTCCAGCCTTAACAGAAAGTAGTTGTACATCTTTCCATTTAACCACTAAAAAGACATAAAACCCCCCACAACTACTAATGGTGTAATATTTAAATGGGACAAGTAAGTGCAAAAGGAACACAAAGAAGTTTCACTGCACTTCCCAAAATGCTCATGGTCTTCTAGTCCCAAAAATGATGCTGCAACATGACAACAATGAAGTAGCTGTTCTGAGCTGGGGCACATGGAAACACTGAATTTGATCTGTATTTAGGAGTTAGTTTTCCCAGTTTAATTAATCCCTTCAAATGAGCGTTCACGTCCACAGCAGAGTTCTACCTTATCGGCCTGGCGCATGTAGCAGTAGAGAATTCCTCTCATGCACTTTATAGCAGAATGCTCCAGCTCGTGGGTCCTTCCCTTGTCATCATCAATACGCCTGGGTGAGAGAGATAACTCGTAAAACAAATTGCAAATGCATTAGGGGGGAAGAAAAAAGGAGACATTAATGCTTTGGAATATTAACTATTTAACTAAAGTTGTTGCATAGCGGTGCACTCACTCATATCGACATATTTACATCCCTAGTCATCGTTTCTTATTAAAAATAATAATAATAATTTAAAAAGGGGTTTTGTCTTGCAACTTACACAAGCATTCATCTTTCAAAATTTAAGAATTAAAAAAAATCCTTCCTGATATTATAACACCCAGTCTCTTGCGAGTAAATTATTCTTAGTGCCTCCAACAAGCCTGCCAATGTCCTGAACTCTCCTACCAGATTTAAAACGAGCAGTATCCCTTGAGTACAATTTGCCAGAAGAACCTCTATTTTTAGTAGCCTGCATTAAATCCTCTGTAACAAATACTGGTACCAATTACATTATATGAAAACATGTTTACTTACCAAAAGTACAGTGACATTTTTAACATAGCACCTTCATAAATATTTTTATTGAGATTTGGAAAGGTACCATTCTCTGCGGGTTTACAAATCTAGTTTTGATAAAGCTTCATCTTTTAAAACTTTCCCAGGGAACTGAGAAGAGAGGGAATTTAACCTGGCAGAGACACGAGTGTAGGGGTTATTCACCTGTAAGCAAGGGCCAATGCCCAGGCACAGGCAGCACAGTAAAGGCTGTCATGGACTTTTGCCTTTTGGTTATCCCCATAAGTCTTGGTAGGGAACAGACCTGTGGTTGGGCTTTGATGGAGCAGCAACGTTGATTTAACTGGAAGAAGGAAAATAAAAAGCTTGTTAACAACAGTTATATTTCTTCCAGTTTCTGAATAGATTTTCAGGGATAGATCAAGGTGTGAACAACCTGTTAGAGCATGCACAAGATAAAATAGGAGAAAGGTAAGGAGAAACGCACACAAAATTTGTTACATTGTTTTTCCAGTCAAATTAGACCGTTTTACACAAAACCCCACCAGTATTCAAAACTGTTTCTATGACTCTATTCTAGCAAAACCCACTTTGTACAGAATTTCTACAAAGCAACCCAGTAATTTCCTTTCTATGAAAACAGAAGAAAAAAGAGACTACAGCATGTC
>VZRO01005359.1:1698047-1777460 GCA_013397915.1 Daphoenositta chrysoptera | reverse complement strand
GGCGGCGGGCGCGGGGTGACGGCGGCGGGCGCGGGGCTGGCGGGGCGGGACGGCGCTCCCGGTGCTGCCCGGCGGGGAGCAGGAGATGGGCTCGCTGACCCCTGCCATCCCTCAGCATCTCTGCCATCCCTCAGCATCTCCGCGTTACGGGCTGCTCGCTCTCCCCCCCAGCACGGCCTGAGTGCCCGGGGCTGTGTCGCTGAGGGCCGGCGCAGTGAGCACAACATTGTTTGAAGGATGGAACTGCCACTTGCTTTGCTCCCGAGGTATTTCCTGTGTGGAATACGATGTATTCAATTTGCACTAGAATAAGGGTTCATATAGGGCATATTTTTCTTTAAAGTTGAATTTATGGTTGTGAAATAATTTAGCGACTTCATCTTACAACTTGAATGGTCACACATTGGTTTTTTGCTTCTGCTTTCACAGTATTTTTGAAACAGAGATGAACATTTCATTGCTGTGAGGAGGAAAATTGCACATTATCCTACTTTGAACATTATGTTAAAGTGTCAAGGTAGAGAAATTTGTTACACACAGCTGTCACCTGCCACAAGTTTCTCTTAAGGCCTCAGATATGGGGAGTCCTCAAATCAGGGCTTATTTTCAGTTGTCAGTGTTATTTACAGTCATTAACTTTGGATTATTTTACTTTCTTGAAGCTGCACATTAAGATAATAAATTTATTTTCAGATTCACCTTTCTTATTCCTTCAATCTCAGAAATGTTTCTCCAAGTAGCTTTGGTAAAGCATGAGTGACTTTCCCATCTAGTTGAGTTATTGAAATGCATGGCTCTTTGAAAATGGTCCACTGGCTCATCTACTGAAAAAACGGTCATATTTAAAATAAATGTCCATGATAAGAGATTTAATTTTTACTTTCTTATCTTTCAGATAAGCGCATATCAAAATGTGAATAGTTATAAGTTTCAGAAATGGGATTCATGATTTGTGTCTCTGTAGCAGCACTTGATAAATCATTTTCCCATGTGATACTTACTGTAAAAATCAGCTTGAAATAACCTAGTTTAAAACATTATTTTTCATAACTTAAGTCTTGACAAGAAGTAACTCAAAACAAAATATAATCGTTCTAAATGGTAGGGTAAATGGCAGGCAATTGTAAACAGATGTGAGGAAATGAGCACTGGAGATGACATGAGACTTTGAGGAAGAGTGGTCTTTAAAGCAGCCCAGTCCTAAGAATCCTGACCCTTAATAAGGAAATGGGGATGATGTCTTGGACCTTTTGCTGGATATATATTATTGTTCTGATCTTGCATTACTTCAGCTGAATGAGAGCAACGTTCCATATGCTTAGATGCATGAAATCGGGTTGTGCTCATACCTTTGAAAGAAATGGTAAACTCGCTGAATGTAAGGGGTAATGTAGATCCAGAAGTATCCTGTTGCAAGACCAATTCAGAAGTACCGGTGGACTCTGGGTTTAGTCACTTTGGAAGTCAGAATATACAAATAAATGGAATTGTGCATACACTCACCTGTTTTGTGAGTCTGTGCATGTAACAGGTAAGTGGCGAAGCTCATGCTGGTTGCTTGTTTAATGTACCACCTTCTGGTTGGGCTTGAAGCCTCTCCTGGTGGTACAGGGCAGTGAGTGAACGTTCCCCTATTCACCTGCTGCATTTCATTGGGGAATTTGGGAAACTTCTGTGGTATTTATCTCTGATATATGTATATGTGATATAGCTGCTATATATCACACAGATATTCAGCCTGAAGACCTCTAATCTACATAATTGATAATAAATTTGAAACTGTTCCTGTTTTTTCACACCCTCCAATGTACTATTTTTCTTTCTTACTGTCCTCTCATCTCACAAAGAACACAGAACTGCAAAGAGTATTTAGGATTGATGTAGTGGCATCGTAATTCTGTTTTCTGTTCATGTTAAAATTATTAATAGTTAATTTGTTTTGACTGTTGATAAGCACTGAGCTGAAATTTTTATATATCTATCTTTATGTCTAAAAAATCTCATTTCTCAGTGTTGCAACTAACTTGGAACCTGGTACGTGTAAAAACACATTTGCTTCTTCATGCTCATCATTACTTTACCAAATAGCTGATAAAAAGGCAGGTGAGAGTCTGAGGTGTGAAATGGGAATTAACAGGTTCCAGCAGTCAATCCCCAGGTGTGCTATCCAAAGCGGAGGCAGCCAGCACGCTCCTGCAGACCTTTCCCTCATCCAGGAGTGTGTGTACCAGGCCTTTCCCTCATCCAGGAGTGTGTGTACCAGACCTTTCCCTCATCCAGGAGTGTGTGTACCAGGCTTTTCCCTCATCCAGGAGTGTACCAGGCTTTTCCCTCATCCAGGAGTGTACCAGGCCNCCAGGAGTGCGTGTACCAGACCTTTCCCTCATCCAGGAGTGTGTGTACCAGACCTTTCCCTCATCCAGGAGTGTGTGTACCAGGCCTTTCCCTCATCCAGGAGTGTGTGTACCAGACCTTTCCCTCATCCAGGAGTGTGTGTACCAGGCCTTTCCCTCATCCAGGAGTGTGTCCCATTCCTGCCAGGTGGGACTGAGCTGGTCTCCCCTGGCCTCTCTGAAAGGGCTCCTTTTCATTTACTCTTGTGGCGATGTGTTCTCCTCAGTAGGTTTGTGGCAGCTGTCTTTTGGTTCATAGTGAGCAGCCTGTATTCTGCTGTTTCTTAGCTGTGAACTCTGCCACAGAACAATGCTCTTAAAGTACTGTGGTGGCTCAAGTTTGGAGCCTTAGAATTATTCTTTTATAGGTAATGGGTTTGTGATGCTGCAGGTGGGTTAATCGGAGAATGAAGGAAAGAAAGAAAAAATACGCTGTGAGCTATTGTTTTGCAGAAATAAGTGCATGTGTATTGTGGTTTACTGACTGAAAATTTTACTTCATCATTGAGCTTAAAATTCTTCTTTTTCTTGCCTGAATTTCAGTTATTTCTGCAACATAAAGTATGGGCTTTTATTTAGATTGTCCCGAAATAATGAAATGATACTTGCTTATATCTTTGCCTCTGAATGAGGACATGCTGCAGGGAACCAAGTAACTTCTGAGTTTCCTTTAAAGTGCTTTTGGCAGCTGACATGGGAAAGTAGTAGCAGTATCAGATCCTGCTATGTCAGAAACAGTATTAGAAGAATTAATTTGAGGTAGCTTTTAAGCTTTAATTCGTTTTTTGGAACTGCTGTCTATTACTTTTCCATGTGTAACATTTCTTAACTCATTACAGAAAGTTTTATTTTAAGTGATGTGATAAAAATAACAGAGAGAAAGTTCTAACACTAAACCCCCAAAGAAGATTTGTGGTATTAGCATTCCTTTGAGATGCAACTGGCTTTAAGTTGTGTTAAAAAAGTGCTCCTTTTCCTTCCTTTTGAATGAAGAGGAAGTAGTGCTGTGGGAGATCCATAAGAGTTTTTGCTGTTGTGGGGAATGGTCATTTGTGGCACAGTTGTTTAAATGTTAGGTTTATATATAAGCCATTTACAGTCTTCCTCTGTTGCTCATGATCTTGCTTGCTTTGGCAGGAAATGAGTTGGTTATCTTTTTGGCTGACCAGAAGGAACCCTACTTCAAGCCCCGTGTGAAGCTACCAATGAAGTAAGTATGGATATTCAATGCTGGAAGAACGTAA
The DNA here is from genome assembly GCA_013397915.1 of Daphoenositta chrysoptera. Lineage (NCBI taxonomy): Eukaryota > Metazoa > Chordata > Aves > Passeriformes > Daphoenositta > Daphoenositta chrysoptera. The sequence goes on along the minus strand of VZRO01005359.1, from coordinate 1,773,823 downwards.
GGCTGTTCTCCTTGAACGTGCCTCTGCACTCAGTGGGAACTGGCTGTGCTCTTGTTACCTCTTTGACTTGTTCAGCTGGCCCTCAGAGCTCTATCTCTTTGACCAGTTTCCTGATTCATTTCCTGATACATTTTTAGTTTGTTTTGAATTTGTTGTCAGATGACAGAATTTGTGGAGATGAGTTGTGTCATTCATGATGTTAACTAATAAGTGTGACTTCCCACCCCTTATGGAATTTTTATAGTTTAGGTTTTGTCCTCAAATTAGTATTTTAAATACCCATATCTTGAAATATTTTTGCGGTTTAATTGGATCTTCAGGATTTTATTTCCTAGTGAAGCAAACTGTCATTCCATATCATACATAGGTCTTTGTGGTGGGTACTATTAGTCTCAGTCCCAAGACATGTTTTCAGGGAAATTCATCCAGCTGTTGTAGTTTCTAATGGAATCCAGCCAATATCATCTACTTTAGAAGAGATATGAAAAATGGTGTTCTGGTATTTCTGTATAGAGATCTGTTCCTTTCTCAAGTATACATGTAGCCTTTAAAGGAACATCAAATTTTAATAAATGTAAACCAATCTGTTTATGTGTATAAATATGTCCTTTAATATCCTGTAATACTATTACAGTTATTGCTTATGAATAATGCTTACCAATAGTATTATGTTTATTAAAAGTTAAATTGCTTTTATAGCTCAGCTTCATCTTCTTTATTCTACATATTTTTATTTTTCCTTATTCCCTCCTGTCTTGGAAGGAACTAATTTGTTTAATGCATTAGAAATGATCTGCTGTTAATCCTCAACAGTGATCCGTGTTTGTGTGTGTAAAGCAGAGTCTGAGTAGGTAACCAAATAAAAAAAGGTAGGAAGAACAAACAAAGGTAGGGAGGAGTGGTAAGACCTGGCAGAAGATAGGAGGAAATGGCATTGTCTTTTAAAAAGTCTGCCTGTGCCTGACTCCTGCTGTTTAAACGTCTCCTGTTGCTTTATGTTCTTGCTCTTGGAATGGAACCAAAAGATCCTGCTCACTGAAACACATTTTGGAGGACTGGTTCTACTACAAGTGCAAGGATTTAATGAAGTGTAGATAGCATTAACAAACAGGATATGGCTGAAGAATGCCTGATAGCTGAAGTTTAGAGTTAAAATGTCATTTTCCTTAGATAAATATAGCCTGTTAGGTGCCTGATTTTGAGATGCTTTTGCTATAGATAAGGAATTTATCATAAACCAGGTTGTGGAAGGGTAGTATTATATTGGACCAACTAATAATAATTGGGCAAACCTTTGGCCACACAAGTGCTTTTTCCGTGCACACCTTTTTGCAGTTATTTGCACATGGGGGCTTTTGTTTTTAATTCCAGATCTCTCGGTGTCACCATAACCAGTGTAGTTCCTGGAGATTATGATGGAGATTCCCAAATGGATGTCCTCCTCACTACCCAGGCCCCAAGTCATGGCAAAGATGAACTTTCAGTGTTTATTTTCTGGGGACACAACCAAACATTAGGTAAGTTGCTGAGACTGGTTCTTAATACGATTGTTAGACTTCTTTATTCAAAGAATTGACAAGAAGTTACAACTCATTTTTACAGTGTGGTGATTGTTATTACAACTAAAATAGGGATTAGCAGCTATTCAGCTTCACACCCATATATTATCTTGCTGTTAAGCTGTGTTCAATAATTAATGAAAGAGAACAATGCTAAAATGCTTGCACTGTATTATGCAAAAGATGTAACCAAACATTATTCTAATTTGGCAGTACCTATTAACTGAAGAGCTGCTTCTCATGGCTTACCCATCATGTATGTCAGCTTCACAAAGACTGTCTTAAGATTTATCTTCAGTTTAAAATGCACAGAGAATCTGGTGTGAACTTCAGTGCCTCAACTTTCAAAATAGCATACCTAAACCTACTAGCAGTAATATAATACTTCTTTATACTAAACCAAATTCTTCAAAGACAGTGACACACTAAAGTGCGTATTGGAAGAGAGGTTTCTAGAGTCTCTATTGCTGCAAGTTTTCAAGAAACTTAGAATGAAGTTTTCAGGAGTCTCTTAGCAGTGTTCCAGGTATAGCTGATCCTGTCTTGGGGTAGAGTCATGGCCTTTGTGAACTCTTGAGGTCTCTTTTGTTTTCTGTTGACTTTGCTAGGAAAGAGCTTTGGGAAGAATTTAGGGTTTGAACAAGGACAGATAAGCAAAAGAAGATACTCTTAAAGTCCACAAAAACCACTGAAGAATAGTCACTATTGTAAACAAGTCTGTTAAGGCATAGTTACAGGTGAGGCAATTTTGCTTTAGACACCATTGCTTCTGGCTTTAATCAGAGCAACCTGGAAAAGTGCAGTGGATCAAATATTAAGAGAATAGTAGGTATGTCTAGTATGGGGAGGAATATAAGGACTTGGATTAAGTTACTCTGTCCTGCTTTGGGAAAAAACCCCGAATACAGGGGGAAGCACAAATGAGCATATGGGGCCTGGAAGAGGAGTCAGAGGTTAAAAATTTGGGCAGTGGTTGGTATGTGCTGAGGCTACTGGGAAGGTATGGGGTGTCTCCTTGGGTAATACAAGTGTGACAGACAAGTCAATAAGAGGGGACTGTTGTATAAAATGTGGAAATTGTGAAGACAAACATTATGGAGAGAGGAGGGAAATGGGAATAATCTGGCAAGGAGTTTGGATTACAAGTAAAAGCAAAGTCTGAGCTGATAATCTGATTGGAATTTAGTCCTCACTTCCCTATTAGAATGTCTACCTGTAATTCAAATACTCAGTGTGTATAATTAAGAATGTTTTTTACAGTGACAAAACATTAAACAGAAGTCTAACATACAATGTTAAACTTTAGGCCTGTCTTCATCCCAACTGTTTCAGATTTCCTGTATCTGTCTGATTGCAGTCATGCACAAATAAGTTTCACTAAGATCTACTTAGAATAGTTTGTTGAGGAGTTTAGTGGAGAGGGAAAAAGCCTTCAGTGTTTTAACTGTAACTCACCTTTCCTGTAAAATTTCAGGAAGCCATTTAGTTGTTTGTATTAAGTGGTGCATTTTTTTTAAATGAATAGAAGAATTATGTCTTTGTTGAAAATGCAAATATCAGAATATATTGGAAACTGAATCAAGTTAATGTTTTCTCTTTTCAGATCTTAACCATAAAACTATGTTAAATAAGACTTTTCATGATGAGCCTCTAGTAATGGAGTAAGTATGACCTACTTTTTTGGAAAACCACATTTATAGTGGTGACTAAGAGCAACAACTTAAATATGTTTTAATGCTAGAATTTGAAACACATGCTCTTTATCTTTTAAGAACAGGGTGATTTGTGTAATGTCAACTGATCTAACAAAAGAATGATGAACCAAAATAGTTACCTTTACAAGTCTTGTATATTATATTATCCTGGCAATAGTAACAACATGATCTTTTAATATCTTTAATTTCAGTACTCTGAGTTATTCAGAAAAAAAAACATTCATTTCTTAGTGAATTTTGTAAAGGAAAAACCTTACTGTTGTACCAAAATGAGCAAATAACCCTTTCACAATGTGCTTGCCTCTGTGTGAAATGCTGAACAAAAGTGGGGGGGAAGTAGATCTGGAAAGCCAAAGCACAAGCAGAGTGTGAAATACTGAGAGACCTTTGCTGTTAGCAAGCACCTCAGACAAGAGCCAAAATCCAGATAGGACTCAGCTGAGAGTTCTTCATGGCTCGGTGGGGAAATGTGCAAGTACAGAATAGTTGAAGAGCAGGTAGTTTGAACTCCTGTAGTGGCTGAGGTGTACTGACATTGTTTTCCATTTTCAGCTTTAATGGAGACTTGATTCCTGATGTGTTTGGTGTCACAAGTGATTCCAACAAGCCGCAGATCCTGCTAGGCAGGTGAGCTGAGGGCTTCCGTGTCAGCATGGCTTTGGGGACTTGGGCATTGTGCATCCACTTGTCATTGAAGTGTAAGACTCATGTTCAACTCATCTGTGCAAGTGGGGATCTTATTTCTGTCCACACATCATCAAACTAAACAGTGGCACTGCATTTTAAGTAGACCTTCTGTGAGAGCTGAGACAACAGAACCCCTGGTATTTGACATCAGAAATGGGAAAATTGTTTCTTGGAACAATTATTTCCAAGAAGTTATAGTTTATTTTTTTAGTACACTTTCAATATTTAGTATTATAATCTGTGTTCTGGAACTTGTGCTGTACAAAAGCTGCTTTCAGTCTAATAGATGAAGTGACAGGTTGATAATGCAAGATTGACTGAAACAGCTCTTATAATTAAAGGGATGGCAAAAGAAAAATATGCAACTGTTTGGGGTAAATTTAAAAAAACAATCCATCTGGGAAATTATTTGTAATGGGAAGGTTGGACACCATAAGAAATCAGAAGCACAGGAAGTGCAGGATGTAACTATCTATATTAAGGAAAATATAGGGGAAGAGATTTATGAAGTGACATAAAGCAGAGATGACTAAGTAGCAACACAAGTGTGCATACAAGTGGTATTCTTTGTATCACATCCTTTGTGTTAAGGAGTGCCTCAGGCCACTCTTGGGCTGATAGAATTTGACTGAAGTCTTATGAGATGAGATTGCAGCAAAGGGGACTAAGTTTCATTATTAAAATTTCTGCTGGCCCTGAAATCTCTAGAATGGGATCAGTTATCAAATACTGGAATAAAAATAAAGGCATGCTTAAATGCTTGACAAGGACTGTGCAAAGAATTATTTTTAACTGTTTTGGATATGAATGCTGAAATCAAAGCATAACAAAAGATTGTATCTTTACGGCCTCAGAAGAACCAGTCTGTGACCAAAAAATACAGAGTAGCAATGTCTCTAGTATTAGGCAGGATGCCAAAGAACTTCAAGTCTGTCATTTGAAAATAAATAAACGCCTGTACCTGTTTTTCCTAACTGGCTCTTTTCCTTTCCTGGGGTAAATAACATTTGAATGTGTCAGTGGAAAGTATGCCCTTCTTGGCAATGTGGTTTTGTTCATTAATCCCAGCTTGAATTTTATCACCATACTTGTACTGGTGGCTTATGAAACAGATTTCAGATTCACAAGGATGTTTCTGAACACTTTGCAATGATTATATATAAAATAAATTGTATGAGCTTTTGAGGATATGGAAATGTGGGGAAGATTTGTTTCATTTTGTTGAAGAAATCCTTTCAGGAGCATCAAGATACAAATAAACTTCCTCATCATAGCTCAAAATAAGCCTGAGTGCCATGGGTAACAGCTTAAGCCATGTCTTGTACATGGAAAACAGCTTTGTCATCTGCTTAGAAAAGCACTTTTCTATTCTAATCTAAAATGTTTTAAGATCTTTTTCTAGACCTGTATGACAAACTTAATTGGCAATCTTCAAGACTCAATACATAGAAAAACCTAGAGAAAATATTTAATTATTTCTTTAAGATAAACTGATGCATTTTAAGATTTCTAAGACTTAGTTATTATCTCTGGGAAGTAATCATAATATTATTTCTTTTCTTATCATAAAATTAGTCAAAGAAGATAAGGACTTCAATAATATGTATGTAATGTCACTGGAATAAATAAATTCCAGACTACTAGTAGTAATAATTGTTCCTGCTGTTGTACAGTACACATTGAGATTTTCCTGAGTGTTTTAGCTAAGGGTTTTGAAAGCTGATGATTCAGCCACTGTGACTTTTGAAGGATTTGTTGCACTTCAAATCACTGCTAATATGGAGGTTTGCTGGAAGTTCAGCCATTTTTAGAACAGAAACCAGCAGGGCATGTATATTTTTGAATAAATAAATAAAAGTATCACCTGCTTGGGAAGTTACATAATTAGCTATAAGTCCATCATAATGTGAGGGTTTAATTCATGTGTTGATTTTTAAGTGAGCTGAAATAAAGTGTATTTACATGCGGCAGGCATGAGCTGCTCTAACAGCATGTGCTCGCTTCTGCTCGTGTTTATTAATCAGAAAATAGATTCCAGAAGTACTTCCAGAAGTCAAGCTGCTTGAGGAAACTGGGAAGGACAGGGATCAGTGTCTCAGGATTTGCATCACAGTTGGAGCCTTGGCACTAACTATAACTTTGTGGGTAGTGATACTGTTCTGTGCAAAAAAAAAAAAAGTTGCTTTAGAAAGTTAATAAAATGGAACTGAAGCCCCTGTGCTATGAATCATCCTCCATGGAACCTTTCATGCAATTACTCGAGTTACTTAGTATATTGTAAGCTAAGTAGTAATTTTATCTTAGCATTAGGCGAACATGATTTCTGTCCAATTTTATTTAAAGTTTCGCAGTTTTTTTAAGCTGTATTATCATGATTAACAGTCCCTACATATTGATGAAATGTATTGCTTTTTATTCCTGTCTGTAGGAACTTGTCATGGCATCCTGCATTGGAAACTCAAAGTCAAATGTATATACCACACTCTCATGCCTTTATAGATTTAAATAATGATTTCACTGCTGGTAAGTCATGGAAGTGGTAAATACCATCCTAAAAATAATTATCACTAAGTATACATTGTCATGTGTTGCAGCTTCCTTCAGGAATTACATGATTTTGCTACTTCTGATTTGGGTTTTTTAATGATTTGATTTTAATATCTACAGTTTGGAAATTCTGGGTTTTAAAAAACAACTTTCAAAATAAATATCCTAATAGCATTTTCTACTTCTTGATGATAATGATAACTAATGTTTGTTCTGAATGATGTTGTGTTCACCCTTAAAGTGTTGTTGCCTGCTCTTCACAATGTTGTATTTTAGTATTCAGCTGGCAACTGTAACAGGGCTGCAGTTTTTCATCTTGAGTCTGGCAATGTTTGATAGTTTGATTCAGCAGAATGTTTTTAAGACTGGACTTAAAATTTTTTTTTCAGGATTTCATTATGCTTCTTTCTATTTTGTTGTAGTTAGTTCTATCACTGATAGAACTAACTGTATTCTTCCTTTGTTTTGTTTGGGGTATTTTGGCAATGCAGTTTGAATCTATTTATCACGTACATACCTGGCTCATACTTCCAAGCATATTTAAATACTTCCAAGCATATTTAAATATTGTGCTAGACTTAATTTCTTCACACACTAAATTAGTTCTGAAGTGCTTTATCTTCTGCTAGATGTGCAACGTACATCAATTCTTATATGGTAATTTTGGAAAGAGAGCTTATCTTTCTCCTGTTGCATGGGAATGAGAGAGGAACGAGTCCATAAATTCAATTAAGATGCTTATAAATGTTGGGGATTAAGTTAATTGCTTTAGCATGCAGTCAAACCTTAATATTCAGTTCTGGCACATTGCTGTGTGAAGCTGTCAAGTGGAAATTCCAACTGGAAAATTAAATATATGGTTGCTTACCATAATCAGTGTCATGTAATAACCAGTTTTAACACACTTAGCTCTAGAAGCCTTTTGGAATTTTGGTTTAGTGGCATAAGCAACATAGATGAGTATTCCAGGTAGCATTTTAAGTTGAGCACATCGAAATCTAAACTCCAAGGTGAGTAAAGGTAGGAAGTCTAAGTTTGATCAGTCAAGATTGATCAATTTTTCAAGGTTGTTGACAGCTGCCAGACTAAAGAATGTTCCAAGAGTTCTAGTTAGTGCTGCTGCTATGTGGAAGCTTCTCTATTAAGAAGAAACGAGAGTCAGTATCTTTGTGTGGGTAGTGCTGGGTGCTTTTATAGATTCACATCTATTTTTATATCTCAAGATGTGAGTAGAAGCTTCTGTGAAGCTCTTCCCATAAAGATCCTGACTTTTACTTGCTTGTAGCAGCAAGGCTGTGACTCCTCGGGCTGAGGTACTATGTTACAGTGTTATGTATAGTGCTGTGGGAAGTGTTATGTTACAGGAACCTGGGGAAAGTTGTAAGGAAAATAATTCATTCTGACAAGAAAACTAGAGAAAATATTGCAGTATTATTACTTTTTAAAGTAATGTTTTACTTCTAAGGTGGGAATGATAAATTTTTTTTATTGTCCCTATGAAGATGGGACTAACTGGGAATAAGACATATGTTGCTGAAAAGTAGTATCAGTATATCTGATATTTCATGACTGATGTGTTTTTCCAAGAGTGCTTCCTGCCAAAATGAAAAGTCACCAATCGTCTGGTCCTGCCTGCACATTTATGGCAGTTCCCTGCCATCAGCTCTAGTACTGCTTGGAGCTGGGGCTGCTGAGGAACACAGTTCCTTGTCACTGGGGTTATTAAGTTGATCAACTCGCCCTGCAGGATTGTCAGAGCCAATGTAAGCACAGGGAAAAGGTTGACTCCTCTTTCAGTAGCAGCAGTTGTAGCCTGCCTTTAACCAAGCATGAAATTGTACCTTGAGTCTCACTGTGCCCCTTCCAAAGAATACCTGTGCAGTGTTCTCACCACGTCTGCTCTAATTTGTGTGTCTGTACAGAGCTGGGCAGGTGACTCATAGATAGTCATCCAAGCCGTCAGGTGATAGAAACCAAGGGAAAAAAAGGACAAAACAACCAAAGATGTAAGTGTGTGTGTGCAGTGCTGAGGGGACTGTGGTGGGAGATGCTCTCAGCCAGGCAGGGCAGAGGCAGAGGCAGTGCTGGGTTTCCAGAGTGTGCCCACAAGCAGAGTGTTTCTCCATGGAGCCTGGCACTGCTCGGCTCACAGAGAGCTGCTGAGCAGGAGAGCATTCCTGTGACTCAGTGTTCACCCACACAGCCATTCCTCAGTTGGAACAAAGCCTCATTAAGAACAGGGCCTGGTGCACATTAGAATTGTATTAATTAAAAGGGAGGCATTGACAAGATGCAGGGGAATAAACTGCCTGCTGAAATCATGTGGTCTGAAACACTTAATAATCACGGCATTTGATGCTGCTGTGGGACTTCTGGACTGAAAAATTCAGGCTGTTTACTCACAAGTGATGCTACTGTTCATGATTATAAAGATACAGTTGCACCTAAAATGGATGCAGTGATTTTTGTTTACAAATAAATCACCAGGACATGCCATTTTACTTGTTCTATATGGGTTTTTTGCAGGTATTTTTAAAGGTTTTTCTAATATTCTGCAATATTTTGGGGCTCTTTGTATTCTGTAGCAGATGCAGCCAATTTGATGATTTTTAGCTGGGCTATTTTTGGCAGCTCTATCATTATAAACAGCTTAGGAGATTTAAAGTGTGCCTGACATAAAAAAAAGAATCCTCTCTGGGCTGAGAAGCTTTTTGCTAGTTTATTGCCTAACCCATTTTCAACCTGCTGATATTAAACACTCAGAACGGAGCTTTTAATTGCCACGCTTCTCATGCTCTGGGTGAAATGAAGTTGAATTGTTATGATTTCATTATACGAGAACTTGCTCATAAAGATGTGTTTAATCCCTAACAGTGCTTCATGAAAGGCTAACAGTGTAAGGATTTTATAATCCAAAAATCCTCTAACCACAACAAAGATAATACTAATCTTTCTTGGTGAGAGATAAACTGGGCTGTTTCAGAGAGTAATGCTGCTGCTGTTTTTAAAGACAAGCATCCTCATGCAGAAGTCTCAGCTCCCTATAATTGTTAATTCAGTAAGTAATTCTGAGTTAGACCAGTAATTTGATAAAAAACATGCAAAAATTTGCACTATAAAACCTTTACCAAAGGGTCTGTATGTGCTTAATGGATAAACTAAATACAAAACTTCTAAGGGTCTTCTGCATGCAGATTAAGCACGTGTTGCTCCAGGGAGGAGTATCTGGTTCATGGAGTGGCTGAGTTGGGAAGGGACGTCTGGAAATGGTCTGGTCAAGCAGCCTCCCACCTCTGTCACTGCTGGCACATGCACTGAGATAGGCTGCAAGTTGAGGAGCAAATGTGGTGGCCCCTGTTAGAACAGGGCTACTGGGTGCCTAGTAATTCATACTCACACTTGTTATTAGTTCTTTTCAACAGCTGGTTTAGGAAAATAATCTTGAAGCTGATAATAATAGGCTTGTCTGAACAGATTAACATCAGGTGTATTTTATAAAGCAGACAGTCCAGGTGAGCATTTCCAAAGCAGGATCCTCAACTAAGAGGCCTGTCTTAAAAATGTCACAGTTGAAATTTTTAAGATAGTGATTATTTTGCTGTGTCATTTTTTTTTGTAGTTGGCCAACTTCATTACTTTTATTGTAAATGTCCTAAAATGTTAGATGTTCACTTTGGGCTAATGCTGTCTTTCTAGGCCAAAAATATAGTTCCTACTTACTTGGGGGAAAAAACATGATTATTAAACTATAAATTTGTTTGCATTCAAAGTTACAAGTCTTCTACCAAGAAGTCAGGCCCTATGAATAGTATTAAAGTGCTCAAATGCATGAGACAAGCTGCCTTGGACTGTGAATCACACTGTAATTTCATACTGTACATCTGTCAATGTATCCTTGACTGCTATGAAAAATAGCTGATGTATCAAATACTCTGTGTGTCGCTCGGTTATGTGATTCCACAGTTTGGAAGTGCTGGTTTTACAACTGATCTTGTGTTAAACACTAGCACATGGTGTGTATAATTGGAGATATTTCTGGGGCTGTTTATATAAAATGAAGGAAAAATCATAAATTTGGGTTTGGGAAAACTAAAGTGGAAAAATCATTAGTCAGGAACAGCTTGCTGTAATCTAATTGCTAGTCTCTTTACTGATTTCTGGTGGTTAATTTTCTTGTCTTGTTTTGTTTTGGGAATTTAGAAATCTAATGTACCAGAATGTTCACAATGTGTTTTCTTTTTGATTCCCACTTCTTCATTTAAGTGTGTAAATGTAGATAGTTTTCTTCTTGAAAACCAATCACTCAAATCACAGGTAATATTTCTGTTGTAGTCATTTAAACCTGGATTCTGAAGATACTGTAATGCTTGATGTCAGATTCTCTGGTCGTATTTTCAGTGAGTTTCCTCTTCATGGAAGCTCATATTACCAGCAAAGCTTATCTTCTGCAGTAGATCTGCATTTATTCACTATTAAAATAACTGGCAAACAAACTGTCTGAGTGGCATTTTAAAACTTGGGTGGGGTGTGGGGGTTGCGTGTATATATTTGAAGTGAAACTGTTCTCTCTGGTTTTGCCCCCTCCCCTACATTTCTCCCAGAGCAAATATTCAGTAAAGCCATGTCACTGTTCCATTCCTTGGACAGGTATAATTTTTTAAGTTTCTTAACAGTTTTAGCTCTGATAGCAGAGCTTACCTCTGAGTTTACAGCAAATAATGGAGGCAAAAAACATACCATGTAAGATAGACAGGATATATTTCAGAGAACTTTAGTCTGTAAAGTTTTGTTTGTTTTTCATTACTTCAGTTTTTTACATGTTTGTTATCACTAATTAAAAATGCTCTGGGTGATATGATCTCATGTCACCCCCATTCCTCCACTTGTTCTTTCACAGTGTTCAATGCCATAGGAAGTTCCTGCTCATAAAATCAAACCAGAGCTGGAATTAGCTGCACCTCCTGCTGCTGCTGCGACTGGGCTGCTTTTGCCAATGGCTCTACTCATAGCTTTCCTTACAAAGAGAACCAAAGGATGGGAAGAGATTGATAGAGAAAAGAAAGAGCTTTAGGTTTAACTTCTTTTTCCTAATCTTTCTAAAAGAGCCTAAAATCTCTGCTCTCTACTTAGCAGTTTTAATTTTAAAATTGCCATTATGGAGTGTCTCAGAAGCCAGTCTTTTGCAATTTTTAATTATATACTGATATAATTATATACACCAGGGAGTTATAATATTATATTTTTATGGGAATCAGTAACTTAATACAGGAGAGAAGTAAATTGGTTCTGCCCCAAATAGCATTTTGTTGAGAAAACATGAATGTAAAAATGGGTTCTGAAAGCACTCTTGAGAGTTGTCATTTTCTGTTCTGTGAAATAATGCTGTTGGCCTTATTCTGAAAATTAAGAGCGTCGTCTGTCTGAAAGCTCATGTTGGAAGTGCTAAAAACCAAAAGGATAGTCCCACCTGCTCTGTGTGTCCAGAATCATAAATCTAATTTAAGATTCTCCAGTTAAGCAAGGCTTTTAAATTAATATATATGAATGCCTTCTATAGTGATTTTTAATAATGAAAGGGATTTTAGTGCTTAGTTATGTTATAATTGTTTATCATTGTTTATCACCTGTTTTACTAAACAGTTCCCATAAAAACTTCATAAATTTTGAAAGACCAATATGAACAGAATAAAGTCACAATCTCTTATTATATGCATATTTCTTAAATATTTACCAACATAAATTAGCTTGTTTGGAACATATGAAGTCCTTTAGTTTTGCTGAAGTTTTTCAGAGGAGGAAGATACTCTTTCATGTAACTAGCACCAAAAATTTGTGAAAGTGAACTGCAGGCTCCATAGCACTGGTACTTGTACTCATGTCTGTGTTGTAAAAGCTGAATCACATAGCCAGGCAGTAGCTTATTCCATTTGCTCTAGGACAGTACTAATCCCAATTTGACAAATCTGAATACCTCATGTAGAGGGTTTCTCTACCTGAATGAAAAACTTACGAACAGAAGCATGAAACTTGTAAGAGTTTTTCTTTTTCCATGTAGTAAAGAAATAAAGCTGACTATATCTAACTTTTTTGTATAAAATTGGGTTTGTGCATACTAGAAGTATTCTACAGCTAAAACTGTATAATTGCAACTGAAAAAATTGTAAATAATGTTTTTAATTTTGGTTTTAAATACTTTTTTTTCCTACCAGTTTTCAATCTGTAATGTAAATAGAGGAAAGTTCTCTCTTACTTTGCCTTGGGTTTTATGGCATTTAATGATTTTAATACAGTTGTTACATTACCATTCTGTCAACACACTGCAAAGCAGAGATTTTTAATTCAGCACATTATTTACTTATAGATACAAGCAGGCACATTCATCTCCAAAAGTTACTCCTGGTTAGAGAAGATGCACAGAAACCCCTGTTCTTCCACACTAATGAAAACATTTTTAGGCATGTTGGGAGTGTACACATAGATGTTCTAATTGGGTACTGCCTTGTCCATGGTGATAGTGTTAATAGTAAGGGCACTTTCTCCCCCTTCCTTTATTAACTTAAACTTCTGAAGTAAAGGTGAAATCAAGCATTAACTTAATGTTGCTTTGTACCCTGGTGGCTTCTCAAGACAGTCAGATGCTGAGGGTTTTTATTCTGAAATAAAGCCCTCTGACATTAAACAGAAAGGTCAAATCGATCATTAGTGAAATGAATGCTCCATCTAAAAATAGTATGATTTTTTATAACACTCAAAAGTGACAGAAAATAACAAGGATCATCAGAAGTGAACTTGGAGCAGGTTCTGTATAGTTAGGTTTTACTGCAATTTCTTGTTCTTTTAAGTAAAATCAGTGGAAGTAGGGTGAGTTTGTAATAGTATCTGTTTTATTTACTGTTCTGATTAAAAGATTCATCAAAACTAGGAGACTTCCAGGGATGGGGCAGCCACAGCTTCTCTGGGCAACCTGTGCAGGGCCTCACCACCCTGAAGGGAAGAATTTCTTCCTTACCTCTAAGCTAAGCCTACTCCCGTTCAGTTTAAGGCCGTTCCCCCTTGCCCTATCACAGTATATCCTTGTCCAAAGCCCCTCCCCCAGCTCTCTTTATATCCTGGAAGGGGCTCTAAGGTTTCTCCTGTCCAGAACAGGCGCAGCTCCCAGCCCATCTCCTCAGGAGGTGCTCCTGCCCCTGGATCAGTTCGGTTGCCCTTCTCCAAGGGCTGGGTTCTCAGGAGCTGATGATCTTTAGTGCAGGTCTGTGGCTCCCGAGCCCCGTGGCACAAATGCCATGCTCTTGGTGCCTGAGATGGGCCACTGTAGACATTAGGAGGTAGGTGAAGCTCCTTTAGACATAGTGCACAAGCATTGCTAGAAATGTAGCTAGCTCAAGATGGGGTGTGCTGTGTTCAAATTACAATTTTAGTGTTTGTGTCTGTGTCTGGAGTGACTTGGACATGGATACAGGATAGCTCTAAATGCACTAAATAAACTCAATGCAGTTTAGCCAGTCAAGTTTTATGTTGCTTTTGGGGGAAATTTTTCAGTCTTCAGTGGGCCATATGTTGATGCAATGTCAGAATTCCCTGATCCTGTCAAATAAAGATGGATGAAGTGCTGCAGTTCCTCTCTAATGAGCTTTAGGTTACTGGAGCTTGGAGCACAGTATTTGAATAGCTTCCTTTTTACAGGCAGAAACATACATTCTAGTAATATTTTTCCTTTTTTTGTAAGAATGAATGCTGAATTCAGGGGTTTTCCATATATATGTATTAACTGGTGATCAGATGTAGCAGAGCTTGGATAGCAGCATCTTATTACTAAGCCAGTTAAATTAAATTATAGCCAAATCCGCTCACCAACTCACTTTTTAGGGTAAGTTGTGAGTAAAATGATTATACACAGTGGTTTTGTGTTGCAGCATTGTCAGATACCTTCTGTATTAAGTGTTTAGTATATATTTAGGTTGATTTTCAGTATTCAAGATCTCAACTATTGGGTAACCTCCATGCTTCCTTATTGTATTCCCAGGCTGTTGAATTTTGTTGATGGAATATTCCAATTACTTAGGTTGTATTTATGTTAATCACTGGCTGTTAAATCCAAAATAGGAAAGTGTATTTAAATGTGAACACACTTTACGTTGCATTTGTTTAAGAGAAAGGGCTTTGGTTTTTTACTTTTACCTGTTCACTTAGGCTGTAGGTGCTACATCTCAGGAAATCTGCCTGAATCTGACATTGAGATCTTCCCCCATCCCAACTATCGAGTATTTTACTTATCTTTACTCCATCATGCCACAAATTAAGGATGCAAGAAATGCCCTGCAGGCTTAGTCTAGTGGTCCATCCAACCAGCTCAATTTTCTTTCTCTGACAGCACCAGCAGGAAAGTAGATTTTTATGCTCTTCCCGTTTCATATTTCCATTTGTATATCTACAGAATCTACAATTACCATGGGGCTGTTAAAGGTCCCCCCCACCTGTTGTTTTTAGCATCCTTTCATCTACGTGTTGTCTGGTAAAACCATCACCTTTGTATTCTGTTAATAACTGTTTGTTGAGGTGCAGATTACTTGATTTTATAACCTCAGGTGGGAAATAGCTCTCACTGTGCTGTTATGTTCATAAGAATTTGAACAGCCCTCAATACCTTGTCTGTGCTTTTTAAACTTAGAGATCTTTATGGAATAGGTTTTGTTTCTTACAGCTGAAATTGCAACCTGAACTGCCTTCCAAAGGTAGTGTGCAGCATATCTATAGACAAGTGACTTTTGCTGAGCATATGTAATATGATAGGCATTCCTTCTAGGAGAAAGGGGCTTGAGTATTCTTGATATAGCCAGAAGCAAAACAGAAATGTTGCTGTTTTCAACATGATTAGTGTATTGTAATACAAAAAGTATAGAAAAGAACTGTATATGTCTTCATTATTGTGTAACCCCAGTACTGATCATACAGATATTAATGCATTTGTTGGCTCCATCTGTTCTCCTGCAGCTCTTACGAATTTAGTAATAATAGATATGGAAAGCAGTAGTAGCATTGAGGTGGGAGATATGTCATGGACACCATTCCTTTGGAAGGGAAATGCATGCAAGGATTCTTTGCTATGGCTGTTAGATATTTATAAATTGCACAGATTCTTACTTGTTTCCTCTCTGAGATGCTCTTGGAGTCAAAAACTTACATAACCAAACCAGAAAGAATCATAAAGTAAGGTAGGTTGAAAATAACATTTGGGAATTAACTGGTCTAGAACACTGTACCAGACAGGACTTGTTTTTTCTTACACTTGCCTTTCACAAATTTGGGAGAAAACACTTGTAATTCTGAATTATACAAATCTGTGAATAGTTATTTGGATTGTCTAAATTGCATTACCTTGTTATACTGCTGTTGCAAAGAAATGCTGTTGTTCTGCTTGGTTTGAAATCCCTGGTATTCTTGATCAAAATGGAAAATTACTTGTAAATAGTAACAACTTGATTTGGTTGCAGTGCAAGAGAGTTTAATCCCAGAATCATGCATGAGCTTTTCAAACATGTAGCTTCTAAGAAGGCTTAAGGATAAAAAGGAGGACAATTGGCAATAAGGTACCAGTGGAATTGGTTCAGAGGGCTCTAGAGCTAGAGGTGGTGTTGCTGTACCTGTATTAAGTTGTCCTATGGGAAATCACAGCTTGTTTCTTTAATGTAGGAGCAGCGTGGCACCAGCTCCTCTGCACTATTTTTAGAAGATTATCTGCTCTCTTTGCATTTTGCCAGTGCAGTGTGATATTACAGCAGCCTTGGAAGGGCTCTGCTTTGTTGGTTCCGTTCATTCTATATAATGTTGTGTGCCCTCTGTTAGGAAAACAGACACGGAGGAGTACACAGAGAGGAACAGAGTGCAAAAGTAATTTACTGACTTTAAAGAGAAGCTGGTTTGGGGGGAGGAGTTCAGTGCAAAACAGGAACGTTGCTGAATGTAATCGTCCTTATGCTGCTGGAGAGAAAGGCAGTGCAGGGTCCTGCACCTGGGAGGAACAACCCCAGCACCAGCAGGGGCTGGGGGTGAGCTGGAGCAGCTCTGAGGAGGGGTGGGGGTCCTGGTGGCAGCAGGTGTCCATGAGCCAGCACCGTGCCCTTGTGACCCTAAGGCCAATGGGGTCCTGGGGGGCTTTAGGAAGAGCACTGGAGCCGGTCAGGGAGGTGACCCTGCCCCTCCACTCAGCCCTGGTGAGGATCTCCTGGGGTGCTGTGTCCAGCTCTGGGATCCTCAGTGCCAGAGACACGGAGCTCCTGGAGCAGGGCCAGCAGGGCTGACAAAGATGATGAAGGAACTGGAGCATCTCTGATGAGGAGAGGCTAAGGGAGCTGGGCCTGTTCAGCCTCAAGCCTTGAGAGCTAAATTTCTAGCATGGTGAGACTGGGTGAGTTCTGTCTGGTGTTGGCAGCTGTGCCACTTTGTCTCAGTCTGGGATAGAGTCCCAAAATACATATGAACATAGCATTACCCGTGGGAGGGCTGAGTTACTGCTACCCAAGATCTCCCCTTGCACAGAGGACGGAGCAGAGAGAGGATTGGCTCGACAGTGAAGGTGGGAGGTCAGCTCTGTAGTGTGAGAGGGAGTCAGAGAGGTGCTGGGGAAGGGTTACAGGGCAGGCAGAAGGGCTGTGAGGGGCACCCAGGCTGCCCCAGCTGGGGATCCGATGCTCATCCTTTGCTGGGGATTTCAGTAGAACACTTCAGAGCATGTCGTGGCATAACCCATATACAGCAGAGCCCAGAGCTCGTGGCAAATTTCAGTAACAAGTAGAGCAAGGAGAACCCTACTTAAAATAATTATTTAAACCTCAAAAACATTTTTCTAAGATTTTTCTAAGGCATTTTGGCCAGTAGGAAAATTAGTTAAGGCTTCTGTTGCTACATGTTTCTCTTTTTCCCCCCATGAATGTATTGGATTTTTTAATATTTTTCTGTTTTATATCTGATAGTAATCAACAGTATTGCAAAAGCTTCCTTCTAGATGCAAAGATAATATTTGAAAGTATCTATAAGTTTCCTAACTTTATGCTGTCTTCAGATTATTTTCATTACTTTTGTCTTGCCTTCAAGAAGTCCTTAAGAATCACTGCAATTCATGCCAATGAAGTGCACTATCATGCTTTTCATGTGTATGCTGTAAAGGAAATGGTCATTTCAGATATTCAGAGGAATAAAATTAAATGGTAGAGCTTTTAAGCTGTGGGGGGAGAGAAATCTATAAGCAAAATCTTTGTTGTTTTTTGTGTGTATGTGGGGTTTTTGTTTGGGTTTTGCTTGTTAGGTGTGGGGAGGTTTATAGTTTTGTGGTTGTTGTTTGTTGCTGGGTTTTTTCCCCTGGAAGACGATATCCCTTATTGTGCCATTTGAAATTCCCTGTACAGCCATCTACCTGTTTATTCAGTAAAACACCTCAGGGTAAAGCATTAATATTCTCTTTTTCATTTTTTTTCCCCCTGCAAAGTAACTATTGTGTTATAGCTCAAAGAGTGGCAGTTGCAATTGCAGGGAGGAAGGATACAAAGAAAAACAAGTGTTTAAATCTAAAAGAGTAGTTTTCTTAAATCTGGATTTCTTAACACTGGACTTAATTTTTTCTTACTCCTCAACCTCCAGTTTGTTGGGGTTTTTTTAATAAAAGTTTTGTCTTTCCCATTTTCCCCATAATTTGGGGACTTTTCTAAATGATGGTGGATAAGCTCCTCCTTTGGCCTTGCCAGATAAATCCTTTGAAGCTCTATTTTGCACTGTTTTGATGTTTGAGAGAATTTTAGTGTATAGGAAGCCAGAAATATTTCTCCATCTACTTTTCTTCTCCTGTCAACAGTGTATCTGTTGCTTAACTCAACATATCCCAAATAAAAGGCCAGTTGATATTTATTGATACTTATTTTTACAGAAGAGTACAAGATGTGAAAATAGTTTTGAGGGGTGTGTAATCTTTCTTACTTAATATGTATACTTCTAAACATCACTAGAATATAATATATTTATAACTTCTAAAATATAGGTAATATTTTTTAAATTATATGTATTTGCTAAGTGATCAAGTACTTGTGTGTGTAGTCTACTGTTTAATATTTTATTTCTCTTATATTTTCCTTTCAGATTTGTTCCTTACCACATCACCAAATTCCAAAACCATTCAGTTTGAGACGTGGGTAAATAAGGTAAGAGAAAAAACACAAATAACCATTCTGTTGAAACACAGACAAGTTATAAACCCCAAAGAGTAACCTTCTGACATTTGTGGTGATTTATAGATAAAAGACTGAACAGTTTGGTTTTATTCTTTCTGTCTGACAGATTTTTTTTTTTGTTTAAGTAAGCTTTGTTAAATACAGGACTCTGGGTCTTGGGTAAGATTTTCTGGGACAGAGGTTCAAAATGTCCCTTCTGACTGCTACAGTACATGTGCAAGCTACCTTTGAGGAAATCCCAAGTTCTGTGTTAACTAAATATCATAGCTGAAATTCGGGGTTGAGAAGTCACAGATCAATGCATTAATATTTATTTATTTATTGAGATTCTGCTTTTGTATTGCCTAACCTGGCCAGGGGCATCCTTTGTACCTTGTTATCCAAAAGGACTATAGCTAAAGTTCATGTTTCTATGATAATAGGACATGCTTAATGTGTTTCTTATTAGCTAAGGAATGAGTTTTTGAGGGTTTACCTGAAAATGCATCCATCGTATCACGGTGAGTCACTGTAGAACAGAGTCTTGTCTGAGATGTCGTGGCCATCTACCAGGCAAGAGTAATGAAAGCAGTGAGTCATGGATCCTGCATTTACAGCTTTAGGTAGGCTTTAAAAATCATTGGATATTGAGTGTTAGTAAGTACGCAAGGTGTTTGTCCTGTCTCTTGTTGGTGGGGTTTTTTTTAATGTTCTTACAAATTTTGGACTTGTATTCTAAGTATTATCCTGCATTATATATTTTGTATTGATAGATTTGCTTATCTTTTGAAAGAATTCTGTTCTTTGGAATCAATCAATCCAGTAAAATAGGTCGTACATGTAAAATACATGTGTATGAAACTACAAATACCTTAACTGATCCTTTAAAAGCTGTTAAATTGCTCTTTGTAGAGAAAAGTAATTCCCTTCATTGATGCACTCTAAAATGCTTTTTAAATATTTGCCTATACAAGATATGCTTTTGGGACCAGCTAAGAGCAAGGCCTCTTCTATTTCACTGCGTGGAAATGCATCCATTTTAATTTTTCACATCAGAATCTTTATAAATTATGTGTCAAGGTAAAGATATATAGTCAGACATCCAGTACAAACAGTACTAACTGTGTCCAGAGTTGCACTGAAGTCTACAAACGAAATATGACATGAGTCATGTTGGATATGGATAATGGTGCTCCATTCCCAAGCCTTTGGCTCTGTGCCTCTCTGGGCATTTGTGGCAGAGCACTGGGCAGGAGCTGATGGCAGTGACTGGGGACGTGGGCCTTGGGTCATCTGACATGGCTGCAAAAACTCAACATCTTAAAATGGGTTTGTTCCAGCTGTGATCCAGTGCTGTGATAAACAACGATCCAGCACTTTCTATCTTACAGATGGTATAATGGACTGTTGTTTTCTGTCAGCCTAGATTTTAATAACAGATAAATAAAACAAGTTCTAAGTCAGACCTAATATTAAATCAATTTATTTCCTAATTAAAAAGGCAAATCAGGACCCTGTTTTTAACAGGTGTCATTACATATGTCTATAAATTCACATGTCAATATGCAAAAATACACAGTAGTATTCATAATCACTTAATTATCATTTAGATAATGTTGCTGAAATTCTTCTTCCTCATAGCACAGTGAAATAAACGGAAATTGTGTCTTAATATTACTATTGTTGGATTTCCATAAGAATCCAGGAAGGCTTAGAAATGCCAAAACTCAGTCCCAATCTTTGAAGAGTGCAGTTTTTTCCATAGCTGAGATATCTCTCTCTTGTCTGCTGAAGCCCTTCATGAGTAATTTGTGTTTTCTTTGGTTCAAAGGTCAGTTTTTATCACTTAGTCTGCAATTCAGTCTTTCCATCATCTTTGTCCTGTTTGCTAGGATGGGAACTTCTCTAAAGTTGGAAAAAGTAAGGAAATGCCCAGTGGTGCCAAAGTTGTTGGACAGTCCGTGTTTGCAGATTTTGGTGAGTTTTCATCTTTTACGCTGTCTGAAGTGTTGCTTTCTCATGTTTTGGTTACGTACTCTACACTGGAGAGCAAATAAAGGTGTTTAGCTCTAAATGGGGTTTTTATGTTTCTCTGCTTTTTCTCTTGAATGTGTTATGTCTATTTGTAAATCTTGAAATGTCTGGGAATAATTATTAACAAATTCAGCGTTGGTTATGCCAGTACATTCTGCCTCACATGTAGCTAATTTTTGTTGCTTTGAGGTGTGATACAACACTAAACTTAATTTTATCAAAACCTTATTTTATTTGTCATTATTTTACTTTTTTCTCTAGTCTTGTTCAGAAAACATCTGATTAAACGTTTCTAAATTCTTCACTTGTACAAACTAATAAAGACAAAATATAAATGAATTAAAATTACTCGAATAAAGATTGCTGGAACATGGTAAAATCTTAATGGTTGTAATTGAAAATTTTGGAAGGCTTTTGGACAGGAGAAAAATTTATATGTAAATCTATTTTTGCAAGGGTTAGTGAAAGCCTATATTTTTCTATTAGAATGTACCCTTCCAGTCAGTTGTGGCTTATCAATGTGTGTCATGTTACAGAGAATGGGCATGCTGGTTTTGTAGTGCAAAAATAGGTTTTTCTGTTCAGTAAAATAACACTTTTCCAACCAGAGGCAAAGTGTTGCTGATTCTGCTGACATAATTGACTGTAAATAACTGCTTAAAAATGTAATTTACTGTATTTATACAACACACTTGTTAACGGAGACTAAGCCTGTCTTTAAATGTTGTCAAATGGTAGCCTTGTTTCAGCATTTTCTGTAAAAATTTATTTTAAAGAAAATGACAGTTTTTAAACTTCTTAGACCCAGGGTTTGACTCACTCTATGCTTCCAGTTACAAGTGTTTTGAGGATGACATGTGAATGTAAGACACCTCTGCTGGATGGGTAATGGTCCTTAGATCAGATCTACAGGGAATGAAGTAAGGTAGAACCTGAACTGTGCCCCAGGCTCTTCTGTGAAGTGTTTACCCCATTTTCTAAAATCTTTGACAAAGTTTTAATACAATATTTTACTATTTATCTTCAAGTTTGAATACTAATCTATGTAATATATGAAGGAAAGAATAGAATAATACAGTTTTTGCAGTTAAAAAAAACCCTGAGTGTGCTGGGTCTTTTGTAATCATTTTCCAAGCTGATGTTCTGAATAATGTGTCTTAATAGGTACTAAATAGAAAATTTTTTTGTAATTTTTTAACAATGGCAATGTGAAAAGCTATCTTAATGTAGGATAATTTTATCTCTATGTTAGGTGGCTAATGAGCCCAAATGATACATCATAATTTTAGAAATTTATAGTAATTAATGGAATTTTAATAAACCCTGTGATGGGTTTGCAAAGAGAAGTGGAACTGTTCCAATGCTAAAGTTGAAGTTTTGAACATGTGGCTAAATGGAGTGTGC
This sequence comes from Daphoenositta chrysoptera, assembly GCA_013397915.1. Taxonomy (NCBI): domain Eukaryota; kingdom Metazoa; phylum Chordata; class Aves; order Passeriformes; genus Daphoenositta; species Daphoenositta chrysoptera. Next base: position 1,751,677 of record VZRO01005359.1, on the reverse strand, counting down.
AGTGCTATGGCAGGGCAGTGGTTTGGTCCAGCTCAGGTTGGGAGGAAGGGCAGTGGCCCCGGGGCTGCTGTGAGGCAAGGTGTAGCAATCTCTCTAGTAAGGGTGAATATCAGGGGGCAAGTGTGTGCAGGGATGTAAAAAATGCCTGCAAATCAATGTAGAGGGGCAGCAAATCTGCCAGAGCAGGGAGAGGCTGGGGACCATCAGTGTCACCGTGGGAGGAGACACCGCCCGTCACCTCTGCGAGAGAACACCCAGATCTTGCCATGTGAGGGTCCTGCTTCCTCCTCATGAACAGCTGTGTCCACACCTTCATCTTCATTCCAGATCACTCCACTTTGGCCGGGGGGAAGGATGGGAAAGGTCTCATGATGTTTCTGCCTGTGAATTTTCCTAAGTGAGTGAGAAGATTGCTATAAATATCTGTGTGCTTTGATAAAGGAACAGAGTTCATCCTGACAACTATGGAAATACTTAGAACTATGATTTCAAATCAGGGTACAAAATGAAGAAGAGCATCGATTTTTTTTTTTCCTTCCACCTTACTAGCATCAATTTAAGACACTTAATACAACAAATAGTTACTTTCTCACTGAACAAAGTTGAGAGTGTTGAAGTGAATATGGTACTAAAACAGCATATGAGCAATGAAGGGATATAATCCTAAACTCCATGTTCTTTATGAAATGCAGTCTGAAGAAAGTTGAATAACATCCCACCATCCAAAAATCATACTTAGATCATAATAGTTGGGTGTAAGAGTGGCTATACTGTAAATAGTGGGAAGATAAAAAGCTTTTAATTTTCATTCTGGTATTGTTTGTTCTGCACCAGACCAACAACAGAGGGGCAAAATCTCACATTATGCTTATAATGCTCTATCACAGTAACTTCATTTATTTACCCACTGTGCTATGTCTGCTCACATTTAGGTACTTGAGAAAGCTGGCTCTGAGCATACAGCTGCATGTACTGAGCTAGAGTTAAAGACAATGCATTCCTAGAAATGGATTGTCAGACTTGAAGCTCTCCTGTTGTCAGTTTTCCATTTCAAAAATGACAGAGTAATGATTGTTGTAAGTCAAAGGAAGCTAAGGTATGATAGTTTGCAGTTTGGAATAATTTGGCTATCTGTAATGGGGCCTGATTGATTGCGCAACAAATAAAAACACCACAATGAAATGAAAAATGAGATGTGTTAGAAGACTGTGCTGCCTTCTACCTCGGCAGGCTTTGCCAAGCTGTGTGTGAGGCAGAATGTGCTGTACACTCACACTCTGCTCTGCCACAGGCATCCTCCTCTTGGCACTGGGCCACAGCCACTGGCACTAAAACGTTCGAAATACAGGCACAAGCTCTGACATTCTCACTTCTGGGTTGCCTGCCTCTACTTTTCTTCCCCTTCCTTGACATTTTCTGTACCTCACAGCTGATGTGCCAGCTTTGCCATTTGCTAGAGGTCTCAAAGGGTTCTGTATCTCTGGGCTTTCTCTCTGCCACTTCTCATGACCTTGTGCGTGTTGGACTCTGCAACGCTGTCAGGTCCAGACGTGAGCTTGGGGCTGTGCCACTTGGGCTGCTGCCTTCCCCTTACACCCCCTTTCTGCTTGTGCCCTGTTGCACTCCTGCAGTGCAAGATTCTGATTTACTGATCACACCTGCATCTTAGCAAATAAGAATTGTTTCAAAAGGTCACTTTGTCTAACATTCTTTCCTGCTTCTGAAAATTTTATTTGAAGTACCCTTTCCAGCCATGAGTATTTACCCATCATTTGAAAAAAAGGGGGGAGCTTTGTATAAGATTCTGACTGAGCACTTCTAAAAGCAACTAATTTGGGGTAAGATTTCCTTTCTTATACTACGCAGGTTGAACAACAGCTATCAAGTATAAATTATTTAGATAAGTGGAGTTGGAAAACACAGCAATTAGATGACTCATGAGAAACTGTCACAGATACTGGTATAATGGTAGTACCAAGTGTTCCTGAAGTACTGAAAAAATAGATACATTATTTCATTAAAAGGATATGCAAATATATGTTTGTATGTATCTGAAAGTCCACTACATGTTATATATATGTGTGTGTGTGTGTATATTTTAATGGAAAATTACACAGAAGGATGTGTGTATATATCAATACATTTATGGTAATGGAGTAGACCTTACACTTTATGTCTAAATTGGAACCTCTATAATAAGTAGCACTCCCCTCTCTTATGTGATAGCAGTGATTTGTACATTAATCTGGCCAAAGGACAGGGAACAATTGACAAATTTGTATTGCCCTTTTAAAAAGAAATCAGAAATGCTTTTTGACATCTATTACAAATGGCATTTCAATTGATTAAGGTGAGCAGAGTTGGGCGCTAGAGGATTCTGCACTTATTTAGCTGCCACATTGTTCCAAACAAGTAAGAGCTCTTCATTATTACTTTTTCTATTCTTCTCATGTCACTATGGTAATTGCAGTGCAGTGGTTGCTATAGCAAAAATGATTAATCCTGCGCTGTTGTTATCTGTGAGCCAGCAGAGGGTTTTTATAAGATCTGCTTGTGCTGTCTTTAGAGGAAATCATAGATGTTGTCTAGAATCCTGATAAATACTTGCAAGTGTATAGAGATTTTTATTAATTATCACCTAAATGACTAGGAAAATGTTGTATTTTTAGTGAAATTGAAGGATTTCAATGGGACAATCTGAAAATGACCAATTTTTGGGGGATGAGATGAATGTGAACCATATTTTGGACATACAAACCTGCTATTTTCTTGTTAATTTAAAGATTAATGACATATGTTTTTAAAGTAGTGAGTCAGAAATGATTAGCACAGGATATTGTGCTGATTATACAGTCCATTAATTCATTTCTATAGGAAATTGGTGTCATAATTGCTATTTAACTATGATTGGTTCAGTTGGATAGCAGGGATTGATAGATCATCCTTTGGCATCTGAGACTGTAAAAGTTTGATTGATTATGCTTAGATAAGGCAAAGAACTTCGTTGTGGCCTGTATTTAAATGAGAGTAAAAATAGCTTTTTGAAATCAAACTTGATCATGGTGTCCTCATAAGTAAATAAAGCACAACTCTTCCTTTCTCCAGGTAGCATTTAGCCAACTCAGTCCTTTATTTCTTCATCACCACTTGATTTCTTAGCTGCTGCCCTTTCCCTTCTCTAATTTAAGAGATTCACCCTTACTATGCCCACTTGCTTGCTTTTTCACCAAACATAGGTTGGGTTTGTTAAAGTTCTGTCAAAGTCTTTTAGAGACCTGAACTCAATTTTTTCTAGTATTTAAAATCCACTTACCCAACTAATAATCCTAAGAGAATCTTCTCTGTTCTCCCCCCGACCAAGTAATTGAACTATTTCATGTATGTTAACTACTTGTATGACATGTAGTAGTAATTATCACTTTCCTTGTAGGAAATGATAGCTCATTATTGCCAGTTAATTATGTTTAAACAGGATAACATAGTGCCTAACCTTTGGGGGTTTTTCAACCTTTCATTGCACTGTGCCAAATGCATTTTGTTGAAAGATTTTTGTTTAAAGTAGACCTTAATTATCCTGCAGCTGAATATACTTTAAATGCACTGCTTTTCTGCCTGCAGTTGCATTTTGATTTTTTACATTTTAATTTTGTCTGTCAACTTCATTTTAGCATCTGAATTTCTTTTTCCTTCAGAATGTTGCATCCTCAGATGCAGTAGCAATGTATCAAAGTGAATTTTAATGGTACATTTTGGTAAATAACCCCTTGAGAAAACCATTCTCCTTTGAGCACTGTGTTGTGAAAATATTAATGCTCCTGTAGTCAATGAAAGGATTCTCTAAGAACCTGAAGGTGCAGGATGACAGTACTTCTGTGTGTGAAATGCTCTGCATATGAGGAAAGCTGAGTTTACTGTGATCAGTTTGGATGAAAAATGTATGAAAGTTGATGGAAATGAAGCCTTCCTAGAGACTTTAGATGTGGAAGAGATTCTTTTAGTTCCAGATGCACTTCTGAAACAGCAGTATATAGAGACATACCAAGTTAACTTGTGTTTTGAGTCCATGAAAGTGTATTTAGGAGCTAAGTCTGCCTTATTTGTTCATCAGTAACCAGTAATGCTCTTCAGTGATACCTCAATGTTTTATGTGTAGTTCCCAAACAGTGTCCATTTCTGAGGGGGGGAAAATCGGGTTCCCGTAGTTTGCCAAGGTCTTTTACATGTGCTGACAAATGCTTGTATCTCCTGAGAAAAAGAGTTGCTGTTGCTTCATATTAATTATTGTCAAAGGGGCTTGTAAATTAAGAAAATTGGTGGAGTGCTGCATATGTCACTTGTTTATTCATTTCTTGTTGAACAGCCTCATCATGGGATTGAATTTTTCTTTGGCACTGTTCGTGGTTGGTGTAAGAGGAGCTCTCGGCCCGGCTGAGCTGACCCAAGGCAGTTACACCAGAGGCTTGCATGGTTACTGTTATCCCTTGGTTTGGCAGCTCCTGGAGGTTTGTTGCCATGGGAGCTTTTAATGTGTGTAATCTCACAGAGCTCCAAACGTACAGCCAGGCTTGGGAGTTTGTTTTAATATGAAACAGGTGAAACAAGCAGCTTTCAGCTTAAGCTGCAGCAGGAGTTTCAGTGGTGATTTTGTTTAGTGTTGGGGAGGGGTTCACATTGTATTTAATGCAGTTTCTTTTCCCTGTTTGGATTGCAGTAAGTCCTGGAATTTCCACTTGAGGCAGAAGGCCGCACTGTTGGCTCCAGTGCAGCCTGGAAGTCTCTGTGTGCAGTTTGCTGGCACGCTGTATTTAAGTGCTTCTATGCAGTGGTGCTGTGAATAGGGATTCTTTGGAAGGACTTAAAATCAGAATTGATTTCGTGTGAAGGAGAGGGTGATGAGGGTTTCTTTAATGTCCACAGTACTTGGAATCGTCTGGAAAAGCTCTTGGTGTCCGTTTTTTGAAGTTATGATTCACATTTTCTAAAAGAAGCTGACATTGATTGTTTTAATAATGTGTAATTATCTTAGTAATTTATTATAACTCTCTCTGTCATGACCATCTCATTGAGCACCTAAAGGCACAGAATGACAAAAGAATTCTAATGATTTAATTACTTGAGAAGATAAATTTAAGGTAATCAGCTTTTAAACAAACCTTTATTTTGTTTGAATATCAAACTCAGTTGTACTTACTGTAGGCTTCTTGCCTGCACCAGAAGGGTATTGCTATAGTACAACCCTGACAGGGCTTTTTTCTTCTTTATCCTCGTACTGTTCTTCAGAACTGTAAATTAAAGACTCATGAGAGAGGAGAATGAGAACTGGGCAAAGACAAGAGGGAGAGATGTATCAATGAGAACTTTGTGGTATATGAAGGGTCTTGTTTTTATGTTCAGAATTATGAAAGCTGACTTTCTTAGCCTGTATAGTTAATATATTTCTATTTCACTGAATAGTTAGGGTTGGAAAGAACCTCTACAGATCATTGACTCCAACCCCCAACTTGCTAGAAAACAATTTCTTTTGATTTAACACAACTGTAATAAGCTACAGTACTCAGTCTATGATCTCAGAATAACCCCAAAAAGTTGATTCTATTTTTGTTTTTAAAGAAGTAAGATTACACTGCAGCAGAATTACAGAGCATTTAAATTAAAAAGGTTTAGATCATACACCCACCGAAAGCTGTCTTGCTCTTCATAGCTACAACTTTATCTTGCTGTATTATGAAACAGTTTTGGAGTGAGTGATCACAGAAGTCATTTCCCCAGGTTCCATTTTCTTTTCAGAGCCCATTTTGGAAAGTATGTTGCACAAGCATGAATCTAATAACCCTTAAACCTGGTTGCAAAGGAGCACTTTTGCGACACCTTTTTCTATGTTTGTAAAGGAATTTGAACATTGGGATTGAGAATCTTTTGCCTAGGTTTACTCATGCTAAGTAAATTACAAGTGTGTTTGCTTTACAAGCACCTCTCTGATACCTCCGGGTTTGGGAAGAAGTTTCTTGTGTGGAACTCCTTTAACCATTTGCTCTTTGTGAATTCAGTTCAAAATGTGTTCTCAGGCGTACCTCAGTATTGCTTTTGGAGCATCTAACAATTCTAATAACATTATGCTGGCTTTAATCTGATTGACAAGATTTTTTGCTGTGCTCTCCCATTTAAATTAACTTTTAGAACAGATTGAAAATACTTGAGTTGGGTTTTTTTTGCAAGTGTGAACATTGACAATCAATGTTAAAGCTCAGCAGTGTCTCTCACAAAACCTCTCTGTGCAAGGTGTGCTCTCAGGGGCCTGCACAGGTAGTGGCTTTAGGGTACTTGGATTGGTACTTGCCAGCACTTAGCAAACAAGTGTTGGAAAGAAGGCTCTGTATCCGTGGTCTTTGTTTGAAACACAGCAAACAGGCAGTTGTAAGTAATGATTCTCATGTGATTCCTAGATGGAATAAGGCTTCTAATTTTGTCTTTACATATTTAGACATAAGTACAGGTTTGCAGGTGATGAGTACGTGGGACTGTTCTTTTTCTAGCCCTTTCCACTGCCTACAAAACTTGATCTTTATTAACCATGGAGTTATGCTGTATCACAGTCAAGATGGAGTCGTGTGTTGAGAACGTGCTCGTTAACAGTTGAGTTTCTGTGTCAAAGGTGCTCCAAGCTGAGTGGTGCTAGCACAGGACACTTGGAGCCTGGAGTGTTTGGGCACACCTATTACTACAAATTACATTGAAATTACAAACAAAATTTCCACCACTTTGGACTGAGATTTCATTTTTAAATCCATACAGTGATAGAAAGACAGACTAGTAGACCCCAGGAACTAAGTGAAGGTTACAGGGGGTGTCCAGAAACAGGTTTCCTTAGTAGACCTAGGCTGAAGGAGGTTATTAAAGACATGTTATGCAAGGTATTTTTTATAAATACTCAAAACCAGTGTAGGTCTTACGGGCTCATCCAGCCGTTGTCACCAGTGCATCTTTTGTCACCTATGAATACGTAATTGCACTGATCAGTTGTGTTGATGATACTCCTTTGAATGTCTGTCTTCCTTTTCCTTTGTGGAGAAATTTAACTTCAAGATCAGAGTTTAAAACTGAAGGATGTTTATTTACATTGAGATTGAAACCAGGCATGAAGATAAGAAGAGTTGCTCGGGTCAAAGGCGAATTTGTTGTTAGTGAGTTTGAGCTATTAAGTGAGCAACTGCTGGGGGTGGTTTTTGTGTGGTCTTCAAGGTCAGTAGTTTGCATTCCAGCAGGTGCTTCCAAGGTGGAATCAGGGATGGATGGAGAATGAACTACTTTCTTTCAAAACTGGAAAAGCTGCTGTATCGATTAGTTGGTTTCAGAGTCTTTGGAAAAGCTTCAGAAATGCAGGAAACATTTTATTTCTGGTTATAAAAGATGGATCTGTGCATTGTAAGATGCGCTTTAGAAGTATAAACTGGAGAAGAAATAAGATACAGTGTTAAGATAGAGATGAAGAATGTTGGGCTTTTCTTCTTTTGATTGCTACTTTTCTGTAATACAGTATTTGACTAATTGTGGATTTTCTTAAACTATTTTGCTACGACTCAGAAGATATTCTTGTTTCATTGATGTCCTATTTCCAGCTACATTCTCTTTTACTTGGAGAGCTTTACTTGAAGCCTTTTAAGTTTAACGTTTGTTCTGTCTGCTCTTAATACTGAATTAATGTTTTTATATCTCATCTTTGTGGTCTTTAAATTCAGCTGAGCACGGAGTATAGAAGAGGAAAATAAAAACCAAACAAACAAAATCCAAGCAAACCGGTCTGGTATCCATAGGATGGATATCGGTCTGAAAAACTTTTGTGAGGTGGATACAACAATAATTTGAGATATGGGACCTTAAGAATGGCCTCTCATCGTGTTTTCAAGATGTTTTTAGACAAAATTTATTTTTAAAATATGTCTTTTTTTTTAAAACTGTGCTGTAAATTTTCAACAGGTTTTTCTCTTATCTTGAACTTAATTTTTTAACTACTGAATTCTTAAATATATATTACACAGAATTGAAGAGAAATTGCAACTGAAAACATGATCCTGTAAAAGAAATGGACGTTTATCTTCTGGTCAAAGGAATTTAGGAAACCCTGGCCTTCCAATATGGAATGTATTTTTTAGTATTTTCAGTTGCATGGACAAAGGCTTGTTGTTTGATGCATATTTGCCTTCTATTCATTCTTTGATCATACTGAATTTTTTAATCAAGTCTTAAGCTTGTAATTTATCTAGAACACCTGCATCTGTAAGGTGATGGCTTCGTGTCTAATTATGTGCCAGTTCTATCCTTACTGTCCTATGGATTGGTTATTTCTCCAAGCTACAAGGGTGTTTTCATCAATGTCCTGCTCTGCTCTGAACATTAACTACCCACACTATCAAACTGAGTTTGTGGCATAACAAGATGAATGTTTGCAGTATAAGTAAAATCAAACATTTTATATTCCTCTCTGCTCCATAGCATAATTTAAAATGAGAACATCCTTGTTCTTGTCCCTTTCTAAAACAGAGGAAGGTGGTTCTTTGTCCTTGTCTGTTAAAGAAAATCTTCTAAAATCACTTCCAATGAAAACTTTTGTAGAAGTGCAATTAAAATGTGGCTTAACTACATTTTATATTCAGAAAACATGTATCTCTGCAATTTAATTCAATTTTAGCAAACCTTTCAATATTCCCATGGTTTGTAATTTGCAAATTGAACGCTTTCTTCCATTTAAGTTTAGAAAAAAACTGTAGTCCAACAGTATTTTAATGTAAAATGTAAACAAAGATTCAAGATAGTAACATGTTTTAATTGTTGTTCTTTAGTGATGCAGATGGAAAACAAACACCTTCCAAAGTTGATGCTGATTTCAGGTGGTCAGATTCAATAGTTGCTATATTGATTTCTCTGATCAGTGGGAATTCCCTTTCCCATCTCTTTGGATGTGAACTTACTGGATTTCTATCACCTAGGCTACTTCACATCCTAACTTCTCTATCCTTGAGAGCTGCCATGAGGATTTGGGAGAGGTTTGGTGCTGAGGTAAAGTAATTCATGAGGCAGATGGGATGTAGGAAGCCACTAAAAGTTTGGCTTTATCACTTGGAGATATTTGGGGAAGTCTGATATTTTCATCACTCCTCCTCCCCTTATAACCCTCCTTTCCATCTCCCAACTTCCTGATGAAATAAGGGAGGGACCCAGAAAATGTAACTGTGCACAGATATAGATGAAAACACACCCCCAAAAGGAGGTTCAGCTTCATAGAAGTATAAGCTGGCAGGCTGAGACAGCCTTTCTTCTGGTACAGGTGAAGTATGACAGGACCTCTAGGCTGTGTCCAGTACTGTACCGAAAAATGAATAAGGGCTTTGGTGACTTTGGCAGATGATCTGGGTTTTGCATATTAGCTAAGATTTCATCAAGCAATTTTACAAAATCCACTTGCCTAAATAAGCTGGTTTGGATTTCTGCAGACCCAAGCAGTAGGTGTGCCTGAAGCCCCTTGGTGCTCTGAGCACCTTTGTGGTTCATAACAGAAATCCATTTTGTAGCATGTTCATAAGCTGCATTTCTGAAACATCAAACGAGTGAAAATGTAATTTATTGTGGGATATCCGAGCAGCTGTCAGGGAGCCAGGCTGAGAGGGTATTTGTGGCTGTAACCTGCAATGTTTGATAGATACAGTATAGAATCCAGTAGTGGAAATGATTCAAGTAATTAACGTACCAGATGAGGACCTCTCTTTATTTCAGTGTTCACAGTGAACACTGTGGTTATCTCGAATGGAATACCCAGCTCCTCAGAACTGTAAGGGCTAAGGGGCAAGTTGAGAAGGTAATTTATTTTATTACACTGTGAGCTTTGATTTCACAGCCTGGAAAGTGGATTCCCTGAAATGTGCCTGAGCTGGGGATTCCATCTGTGGCAAGCCAGGTTTGGCTGTGGTGGGGATCTTACAGCCGTGGTTCTTGGTGCAGCAGTTCTTGCTGCTGCTTCTTGGCACTCGTGTTCCACTCCCCCTCTGGGCCCTCCTCCCCAGCCCAGCCAGGGAGCTGCCAGTGCTGGCCTGGCCCCTGGGAGGAGGGCAGGGCTGCAAGGTCAGAATGGCAGCATAGAGATTTCTCCTGGAGTAGATAATGGACAGTAAATTATTACTTTATTCCTCACTGTGTGTCAGAACTCTAGATGCAAATAGTCACTGCTTGTTTAAATATTAAAAGGTCATTATTCAACTAAAGGCTTTGGAAATACATGGATTAAAGGTGCTTAAAGAACATTTTTGAAAACCTGTAATTTACTCAAATTTACCTAATTCTGTACGCCTGGGATTTATTAGCCATTGTGTTAATCAACTCTCCAATGTTGTTTTTTGTGTTAAGTACAGATTAAGATATTACATGTGAACTCATGACTCTTCTTAAAGTCTTGCTGACAGTACAAGAGTTTAAAACTACTTCAGAAAACTAAATAAGTTTTTATGGTGGACTTGTAACGGTGGATTTGTATTAAGGGTAATTTTCTTCCCAACTGAACATGGGGATTGATTAAATTACTAAGGACTTACTCTTCTCAATATGTCAGTAAAATTTAAAATTTTCTCAATATTATGGGTCAAGATAAAAATACATTAGCAAAGGCAATCTTCAAACAAAAGACCCAAACTAGATTATTACGGTGAGGATTTTGAATAGGTCTAGTTTATCCCCTGTAATTTTTCACATTTAAAAAACTAGTAAATTATTCACCACTGATTATTTCATGTAAACAGGGTCTCTGATTTTGCAGATGCAAAGCTGACAGGCTTTTTTTCTCTTTGACAGATGGGGATGGACAAAGTGAACATTTATTACCAGTCTGTGAAGATGAAACATGTCAAAGAAGTGCCATCTACCTAACTAAGCTGGGATTGGATCAGGTAATGTGGATTTAAATAGCAAAGACAAAGCAAAATACTGTGCTTTATGAAATTATATGAAATAGAAATTTTTCAGAAAAGAAATGAAACCTCCTCACCTGTAATTATTGAATACAAGAGACTTGTATTTATTTACTTGTGTGTTCCCTATCTGAAAAAATATGGGTTTAGTGGAAGAGGTTGCAAACCTAGGATTCTCTATAACAGATAATTGTACGCAAGAAAATGATGGATGCTCCTGAAGAGTCACTTTCTTGATTGCAAAACACTGCAGTCAAAGCACCATAACTGTCCCAGCATGAGAGAAAAAACAAGGTTTGTGTTAAGAGTTGGAAAGAAATCTAATTCAAATTATGAGCTTGTTTAGTTTAACTTAGGGAGTTATTTTAGAGTAAAAATATATCAAGTTGAACCAGCCCACACCTGTTACCCCTGATTTCTACTTTTTCTTTGTTTGTTATTAATGAAGTAAATTTCCAGGTGGTATAGAACACTTTTTTAGGCTGTGTATCTTCAGGGCTGGGTTTCTGTTAAACTGTTGGAGGTTCATTTGTTCATGACACTGCTGGCTTTGAGAGACATGGTTTAAGTGTGTGATGGTCTGGTTTAAGTATTTACAGTGCCCTGATTTATAATAAAGTTGCAGCATACAGTAAATTAACCAGATGTGTGTTGGATGGCTTAATAAATGTTTTACTAAATTAGTATTTAACAATGTGAACCTAAAGGCCAAGGTGACATATAAAGTGCTTGTAGCTGACAGCAAAACCCACGGTAGGGTACTCAGAGAAAATCACAATGTGTGCCATACATGTTGCTAACCATGTTATGAATTACTGATTATTCCCTCACTGAAAAACTGAAAGTTTAATTTTGTGCTGAAAGTAGTACTCTCTCTGATCTATAATTCAGAATTTATAGCTGAACTTGTTACAGTCTGTAGCCCTAGTTTAGAGCGTAGATTTTCTCCTTTAAAGAATCAAAATTTATTGAACACAGGCTGTAGCCTACTAGTGAGGAAAATCACTCTGTGTAGGAAAGGAAAGCACACAGCTCCCAGTCAGTGCAGGAGGAATGGCTGGGATGGAACATGCCATCAGAGTAAGAAAGAATAACTCTAAACTTGGTAATTACATCTTTTACCCTTCTGAGCTTGGCAGCTCTGTTGTCAGAAGTCGCGTTCTGCTGTGCATGCTGTTGGGTTGGTTGTGGTTGTTGGTCTCTTGTTTTGCTTTGGATATTTTTTTACATTCATCCCCTGTAAACACAGACAATAGATTGTAGCACTCCTGGATGCACAGGGGTACAGCAGAGTCTGAGTTATGGGTCAGAGCCTTTGTACAAAGCAAGCAGATGCTCAGTTTGGGATCCTTGCACTGCTTCTGCTCCGGGGAGAGCTCAGGCTGTGGCCCCGTGCTGGAACGGGGGAGTAGCTGGGGGGCTCTTTGGCAAAGGACAGCTGCACTTCAGCTCTCAGTGTAGTTCCTCACTCTTGGTAATACAGGAATTAAAAAACATTTGAGTTTCGCTGCTCAAGTAAATTTGAGACAAATATTCTAAATTAAAGTAATTGTGCCGTAGAAAGTGAACCCCACACAAACAGCTGGAACCACTGGGAGCAGTGGGGTCTGAGGACCCGTTCTGGTAGCTGTTGCTCAGGATATGTTCCCAGAAGGACATGGTGCAGTGGTGGCAAAGGAAGGTGTGGGTCAATTTGCATAATATCAGAATTTTTCCAAGGTAGAATCTGTTATTGTAGCCTGCTCTGAAGTAACATTGCATGCAGCCAGTTTTTATCTTGCTTCACCAGTTCTTTTTTCTGATAGGAGTAAACTATTTAGTCATAAATACATCAGAAATTTAACCTATATTTAATTTATTTACTCAATTTAGCAATTTTACTGTGTAGTTTAAACTTGAAAATCATTTCCAAGATAATGACTTTCGACATAAAAATTAGCAGTTAAATATTGTCACTTTATTTTAAACAGTAAAGAATCCAGCAGATTCTCAGCCTGCTAGAAAAAAAAGCATTAGAAAGTATTTAGACTTACCTAGAAACTTTAAAGCAATTTTTCCTCCCTATTTTTAGAATGACTTTAATTAAAAATGACAGTATCAAATGGCATGTATTAATGACTTGTTCTGGCCTAACCTTTTTAAAGAATTCTATCTAGAATACTCTTTTCTTGCACTCATCTGGAGGTGATGAAGCTTTTTCTTTGGAAACTTTTTCTCTTTTCTGTTCTGAAACAGTGGAAAGTATCAGTGTCTTCATTCATATGTCTGCAGCTTTTCCCATGTGTAGCATGTTTCATTCAGGTAAAAATCTATTCAAACATGTCAATTTTTGTATTTATTTGAAAGTAAAAATTTTCATTTCACTGAATTTGGTCATTGTGAGGTCAGATGACAAGTTTTGACTAAATAGGTTAATCTTCATGAGAAATGATAAATATAAATTTTGTGGCAACAGACTGGAATAAATTCTGTTTACTAATCACTTTACAATTTGAGGGAAATAATAAGAAGCCCTTGTAGTACAGAATGTGTTTCAACAAGGGGGTGGTATCCCTTGTGGAACAGGTAGGTAATTATAGGGGATCTGTGGGAAACTGAGAAATTGCAAGTCTATTATTGAAAAAATAGAGGAGCCTGTGTCTCCATTATCTTACTTCAGTTTTTGCTGTAGGGTTCTGTGGCTTATTTTTTTAGTTAAGGGTGGAGCAACAATTATTCTTCTCAGAATTTTATTATTTTTTTTAAGAAACTGATCTCAAATCTGAAAAATCTCAAATGAGATTACAGTCTTATAAAAAAAAAAACTTTGCCTACTGGGCCTGGTTCTGTCCTTCCTGCTTGTTTGCTGTAGCATTTGATGAAACCAAATGAGAAACAGTTAATACAGTTCCATAGTAAGTGTGATGCTTTGGGATGAAATGCATAAAATCAGAAATCCACATCTGTACAATCGGTGGCTCTAAAGCTTATGCTGAGGAGAGGTAGGCAATGGCATGTCAGGCTTGGAGTTGTTCCAGTAAGATCCTGTCTGTCAGTATATTTCTCATGATGGCTTTGGCCCAACTGGATGATTACTGGAAAGCCAGGCCAAGGTAGGAGAATTGTTTCAAGGATAACCTTTCATCATAGGTTTTAATTTATATAGTGTTGGTTGAGGGGGGTTAAGTATTAGAAGTATCTCAGATTTTCTTCTTTCGGATGGTGGAGCAGAAGTAAAGGCCAACAAAATACACACGAGTGACTTAAAGAGATACAGACCTCCTAAGGTTTTAAAGGAATGTGAATGTTTCCATAGCAACAGCAGAATTGCTGTCAGATCCAAGTGGAATCCTATATGCTGTTTCAGATTGTGGCAGGTGTTAGAACACCTCGGACTTCTTTACATTCACCTGCAGTAGCTACAGTCTAATCTGGGAAATATTTTAAAGTCCTTGGTACTGTTTAATGCAGGAGCTCTAGATACTGTGATATTCTTAGAGATGACTAATCTTTCTTTAATTTTGCCAAGTATTCGGTATGATTCTTCATTTGTTTCCTGAGGCAAACACTATTATTTCAGTCCCTTCATCTGAGAGTTTCTTTGTGGGCTTGATGATTCTTATAACCTTTCTCTGTACAATAGAAAGGTTATGGCTTTATTCCTCTTGGAAATCTAGCAGGTCTGAAGCAGAACACAGCAGTGCATCCTACAGCAAACCCCAGGTCCTTGGGTGTCATTCTCTAGGCTAGAGAGGGAGGTGACAGCATCGGTTATCAGCTGCAGTCAGTCAATGTCAGAAGTTTTTCCTCATTTCTGTGTAACAGTTTAAAGGGGGGGAATGGATTCAGCTGCTATAGTTTTCGTAAATGTCATATTCTACAAGATCCTCTTATCATTTCTAAGTTGTTTTTCTTTCTGAAAGCAGCTGTGGGGCTGTGAGCATTGAAAACATGACTTTTACTGCTTTGGTTGCTTTTTTCTGTGATTCTAAACCACTGCTGTGGATTGTCATCTTCTGGGCTTTGAACACAATAAGTTAATGGTGTAAAGTATAGTAATTTCCTCAGTGTAAGGGATTCAGGTGACCCTTGTATGCACTGAAAGCCTAATGCATGCTGAAATCCTGCCAGTTATTTGTTGTGTGCAGCTGAACTGCAGCGCATGGGGACTGAGAGAGGGAGCCCTGGGAACAGGACCTCTGTTACTTCTGGTGCTGTGGCAGCTCTTTCAGCCCACTCTTAATGCTCATCTTGGCATTCCCAGAATTTGTACTGGCCAGGAATGGGCTACCAATTTCCAAACTTTGTGACTCGCAGCTGGCTTCCTGCCTGTGTTCTGTGGCCTGGAAGCGGCAGCTGGCTGGAGGTGGGTTTTGTGCTTCATGGGTTTCTGGCCATAATTTTAAAATAGAGGTGTGTTAATCCCACAGTTTGGGCTCAAAGAACTGCTCACAGGCTTTCCAGCAAGAGGAGTGCCTTCCCTAATGTATAGAAGAATGTGGACTTTTTAAGAAATGAGCCCTTTTACAGTGGCTGCAAGGAGCTTACATTTTTCTCAAATCCCCAGTTCTTTTTCAAAATGAAAATGATGCTGTTTTCACAGGGCAGGAAAACATTCTTTTTTCTGCTTCTTGAAAAACAAATGTTTGAAGAGTTTAAAAACGAATTTTCAAGCACTTAAATATTTTTCCTATTTTAGCCTACAAATCATTAGCTGAAGCATCCAAAATATCTATATAAATGTTTTGAGTAACAATATTAGAGATGCTATGCAATGGAAATTAACAGAAAAGGAAGAAGTAAATCTGATTTTTCTGACTGAATTTTATGTGTTCATTTAAAATTTTTTTTTTAAATACACTTACTCAAATTTTCAGTCTTTTCTCATCTGAGCTGTGTAGGAGAAATCATATGATCAGAAAACTGGAAAAAATAGCTTCATGTGTCCTCATTATACCCACCTATTTCTATCTCAAATAGAAATTAAAAATTAGTTTTAGTCTTTTCCTATTAAAATCGTAACAGGAAACACGAAGCTTAAAGTAATTGTCTGGATTATCAAATACATAATAAGCAAGAGATTTATATTGTTGACAAACACACTTTCATTTTTTTGCCTTTTGTCCTTAACTATATGTCCTGAGGCACACGAACAATTAATCTTGCATTACATTACACAATACTGTAGTTTGTAATAGAAATCCACAGAAGGAGTTTTGCCAAAAGCGTGGATTACTCTGAATTTAAACTGTCAGAGTAAGTTACATCTGGTGCTGGAATGTGATCTGGTTATGCATCAGACGAGGCTGATGTTCTTGAAGTGTTACACAGCTGCTCTTAGGAAAGTCCCACAGCTGCTTCAGTGGCACGGGTGGATTTGCTCTCTGCATCAATGGTGCTGATGCTTGGTAGCAACAGGTGATGTTTTGCTCACCTGTTGTTTTGTATCTCATTGTAGACCTTAGGAATGTGAAAATGCCCTCTATGAATCATTCTGAATAGAGTAAAAAGAGAAACAAATTTGTATTTGTGCCTAAAAATTCATTTTTAATTTTGTCTCTTTAAGATAGTGTTACCATACCTGGGAACATTTAGAAAGTATATGATGGATATAATTGGATTTTACTGCAATGACTGTGTGAACGATACCGTGTAAAGTAAAAGCTATATTATATTTCATGGTTCTGATTTCAATCACTGTTTCTCAAAATTAGTCTATTTTGCAATAATATTGTTTCATCTGTCTTCTGCATGACAAGTAAGTGCTAAGAAATCCAACCCTTTGAAAAATTTCCCTCAGGGTAGGAGTCTTTTCCTTATTTTCTGTTTCTTAGATTTTTCCAAACCTTCAGCAAGTCAGATAACTAGGAGACAGGTGCACGTTGTCGGGGTGAGGGTCCGAGTGCGTCTCGTTCGGGTGGGAGCTCGCAGCAGCTGTTGGGGTCAGGCCACGGCCCCGGCGCGCGCGGGGCTTGCGCTGGGTGCGTGCGGTGCCGGGCACGGCGGCCCCAGGCTTCGCAGCCACCTCGGGCATCCGCGCAACACCCGCCCCAGCGCGCTTCTGCAGGCGCTTTGGGGGCTGCTCTGAACCGCCGGTGCTGAGCAGTCACATGTCAGACACGATTTGCCGTGTGGCAGGAATGCTGTTGATTACTGGATTGTGCCAGCGAGGGGGTCTTTCCGTGGCAGGGTAGGAACTGTCATGGATCTCGCTCTGGTTTCTGAAACAGCTGAATTAAGGCTTGGGTGAGAGACATGTAAGATCTGTTAAATGCTTTTGATGTTGGTGATAGCGATCCTTTAAGATGGCACCCCTCTGTCCTTTTGAAGGCATTGTCAATTAGTTGACATATAAAATTAGGTCTGACTTTTAAAATTACACTGCTTTTTGTCTGTAGCATTGAAATGTTAACCCTGGCACTTCAGCTTCATACTAACTTGCAAAATTACCTTGATTTTAATTAAGATAAATTCCTATTTAGCACCTCTGCAGCACTTTGGAAAGTTAAGTGCAGATGCATTCTATTTCTTGTCCTGGAGAAATTATACTTTGCATTTCTTTTGTACTTCCAGTTTGATACTTTAATCTTAATTTCTTATCAAACGGTTCAGTATCTGGTGCTTCTGGGGAGATAGGAGGGGAATTGAAGCTCTTGAACTTCTAAATATCCATGAATAATAGAATTGTTCAGGCTAAAATGAACCTTAGGAGATCCAGCCTCCTGCTTTAAGCAGGAACAAACTGAATTCAGACCATGTTGTTTAGAGCTTTGCCCAGTCAGACTTTGAAAACCCCCAAGGACAAACATCCTGCAACTTCTCAGGGGCTCATTTGTAGTTTAATTTGGTTGTTTATCTCTAGTCAGAACCTCCTTTGTGTCAGTCTGACCATTTTCTCTTGCTCTTCTGCCATGTATCGCAGTAGAGAGCCTGGCTCCATCTCGTCAGCTGGCTCCTTGCAGGCATTGCAAGATCCTGCCCAAATTTTCTGTTCTCCAAACAATCCCCGTGCCCTCAGCCTGTCCTCTGAGGAAATACTCAGTGCCTGACTATCTTGTTGACCCTTCTCTGAACTCACTCAGTATTCTCAAATCCTTCTTGAACTGTGGGACACAAAACTGGATGCAGAATCCAGACACACATGAACAAGTGCTGAGTAAAGAGAAATCCTGGGTCATGCTGATGAGCAGGAGCACAGGCAGCAGGTCCAGTGCAGAGCTGGTTTGCTGCCCGCGCTGCTGTGCCCAGCTTTACCTTCCTGCTCACCAGGACCCTCCCCTCCCTCAGGAGAGCTGGTACCCAGCCTGTGCCAGTGCAGGGCTTTACTCCCCAGTGCAGGGTGTCTGTAGCTGAGTGTCTGTTTGCCCATTCTTGCCTGTCTGGGTCCCCTTGGAATGGCCATCCCGTCCTGCAGCACACTGACAGTATCCAGCAATTTGGTGTTGGCCACGAATCTAAAGAGGCTACATCCATCCTCCAGTGTTACGATGCCTATTGCATTGCCTTGCAATTCCAGGGAAAAAATGAGACTCAGGATCTCACGGCCCTGATGGTTTGGGCTTACCTACACTTACAGATAAGTATAAATTCCAGGCAAGCCTGAATTTCAGTTAAAGTGTTTGTGAATGTCCCCATATACTTGTTGTATTGTTACAACCTTAACTATATTTTCCTGTTCAGGAATAACTGAGTGCATAAAAAATACTTCAAATTATTTTTTTCATTTGGTGACAGAGTTAGGAAGTAATCCGTATTTGTAAGTGGTTAAGAATCCTGATGAAGTGAAGAAGTAGCAGCTGTTTTAAATAGAATTACATTGTTTAAATAAATAAAATGGATTTATTTACCTAGCTGTTCTTTTTTTGTTTTATTTTACAGTGGATTCCAGTCTTGCAAGACTTCAGAAATAAAGACACTGTCTGGGGCTTTGTACCATATCAAAATGACAAATCTTCAACAGAAATTTCATTTCCAATTACACTTCATATTGGAGATTACAATATGGATGGCTACCCAGATGCACTTGCTATACTCAAGAACACTTCTGGAAGGTAGAGTATATGCAAACCTAGAAATAAAGCTATCAGATTCATGTTTGATCATCAGTCATAGAAATTACTAACTTTAGGTGCATCTCATCCATTTTATCAAGTGAACAAGACTTTTGATCTCTGCTAAGTGTTTTCCTTTGAACAAAAGTGTGCATTTACATGCTACATTCAGAATGCATAATTGTATAGGCTCAAACTGGGACTCTGGGTGGGGAATTGCATCGGGAACTGGAGTATGAGGCAGCATTTTAGGCACTCTTCCCAGAGCTCAGGGGCTGATTCTCTCCCTTTCCTTTCCCAAATTCTCTTCTGTAAGTTCCTGACTTCAGCTGTCAGTGCTGACTAGTAACACCAGGCTGCTGAGAGCTGGGGAACCTGTTCCGTGCTGTCACACGGAGTGAGCACTGACTGGTGACTGCTGAAAAATGCAATAGTGGTTTGCCCTTTTTGAGAACCAGGAATTTACCAGTGATTTTTATATTGTCCAAGTCTAACTGAAAATAAATAACACACACACCCAACCCCACCCCCAAAAAAGAAACTTCTAAGCCTTTGTATTCAATTTTTCAGTGTAATCGCCTCATCCTCCTTTTTTAAAGATTTTTTCCTCATTGCTTGCTTTCCCAATACTTTCTACTGCTACCATCTGGTGCTAGGTGGGAGAGGGCATGTGGGGATGTTCACAGGGAGGCTGTTGTACACAGAGGAGTCAGTGATCCATGTGAGAGCTGACCCGAGTAGGTGCATTCCCGAGCTGTTGGGCACGTGGTGCCGGATGAACGCAGCCGGCTGATCGGAACGGAGCAGCCTGTGGGCAGCTCTCACCTGGCACCTGGGGATGCTGCTGCTGGCATGTCCTTATCTTTACCTTCAAGTGTGGCAGCATGTTTGCATGTGAACATGCTTTTGCTTGACAGTAGGGATGATGAATAGACTTGTTTACATGGGAGGGAAACGGAGAGCCCTAGAGACCATGATGCCAGTGAGCCTCAGTACAGACAAGGTTGTGCACGTGCTGTGCCTGACTGCAGTCTGCCGGTGCTGCACAACTGACTCTGCCAGCACCTGCAGAGATGGAAGATTATCTGTGCCATTCCCTTTTTCTTCATGCCATCACTTGTGAAAGGTATTTTAACCCATACTTCATGGAGTCTTAGTGTCATTTCCTTGACAAAACCTTGCACTAATGTGTTACAAAGCAGAGTAAGTCTCTCATACAGATGCATTTATTATCTTCCTCTACATGGTATTTGGGATGAGCTTGGGTGCTGGTTCATAGTTTGAATGAATACTCAATAAGGAAAACATGTGAGGAGCTCACTTTGACACTTCAGACAGTAAGAGAATTTGGTGTTGAAGTCCAAGAAGTCAATTCAGGTCTTCTAGTGGTTTCCTAAAAATGAGTCACCCACTGACATTTTTGTGTTAGAGTTCTTCAGATAGTGACACACACCTAAAAATGACCCAGTTTGAAGAGTAGCGTGCCTGTATTCAGCCTACATGATGTGATTCATGACAAGGCTGTGAGCAGCTGAGCTCTGTCTGTACCTCTGAGCCTTAAAATAACAGCAGAGCAGCTGTTTCTGTTCAGACACGGCAGACGAGAAGGAGGTGATGCTGTTACTGCCCAGAACTTGCCAGGCAAAGTTAAAGCACTCAGGCCCTGAATGTCAGGTGTTTCACTCCAGACATTCCTCAGCTGGGACTTTGCATCTTCTCTTCAGCAGTCATTGAATAAAGACTGCAGACAGTCTAGAGAGCAAACTAGAACCAGCCTTCCCTTTGCCAAAGGAACACGGTGACATGGGAACTGTAAAGCTGCTGTCTTTGCTTTTGCTTAAGCCTCAGAAATCTTATGTTTTGAGCTGTACTATCATGTGTATCCTTATAGCTGGTGCATTTCAGAAGGGCTGCATGAAGACTTACGGAGTTCAGAAATGTACTTGAAGCAATTTTAACTTTGAAGAGTCTTAGGAGCCTCTGTCCTCTGGTGTATAATGTACAGCAATGTAATATCATGTAAAATCATTAAAGCATTTGGAAATAGTTACTCCTGTAGAAGCCCAGAAGTTGCCTATGTCTTGTTGCAATGAACTACTGTGATACACTTTTATTCTCGTTGCTTCTAAATTTGTTTGCTTATTCTATTGAGTACATTCAAAATTATTTTTAAACTCGACATCAAAGTTGAGTGACACAGTAAGGCATAAGGACTGAAGGTACTGGCAGATGATGTGACAAGCTATTAAAAGGGAGGTTCAGAAAACTGAGGAATTCTGGCAAAAACAGAGTAAGTAACCTAAAAATGAAGAAATACGTTGCATGTTAACATTGTATATGTCCAGTATTTGTAGAAAAGTAATGGAAAAATGATTTGTAGGTTGGGATGGGAACAAAAGTCACTTTTTTTTTGCACTCACTATGAGATGTCACATTCAATATTAATTCATTGGTTCCGAGAGACTTAAGCAAATACTTCCTTTTAAAATGTGTAACTGGGTCACTGATTGGAGAGAATTGAAACAGTGTGGGAATTAAATTAAAAGCTGTCCTTAAATTAGAGCAAATTAAAATGAAAACCTTATTTAATCGATTTTAAACACTTCTGGATCAAGCTGTTTATTTCTTTCTCTGAAGCCTTTCATGCTACATCTACAGATCTAATTTCAGTGATTGATTACTGTGATTAAATGATAAAAGTATTTTTGTAAACTCTTGACCTCAATCTGTGCTATCGTTTAGGAAGCCTGGTTTCTACTTGCTGCCTGTAACGTAAAGAAATTAAAGCAGGCAGAAACAATTTTGTTCATCTGAAAGTATACCAATACATGAAAATGGAAGAAAAGGATTAAAATCAATTATATGCTTCCATCACAATTCAGGAAAGTACTTTCAGATCAAATCCTTACAAATCCCTACAAAAGACTGAAATAAAGATGCCAGAGTTGGGTATGAGGTTGGTTTACTGTCCTGCCCAGTGGGCACACCAGGAAATGGTCTATTATAGCTTCAAGTATTGTTCAAGTATTGTCTGCTGTTTCATCTCCTGCCATAACCCTTTGATTTCAAGTTACAGTGTGTAATATTCTGACAGTGTGGAGACATTCCTTACCAGAAACAACAAAAAGGAATCTCACTTGTGGTTGCAGGTGTTGTGGTGGGGTGGAACCTTTTGAGCCTTTATTAAGACTCAATAAATTCCAACAGGTGAAGGTGCTAAATGCACTGAAGATCCTCACATATTTATCTGTTCAGTCTGAATTCTTTTAACTTTTCACTTGAGTTAGAAACCTGCACATTAGAATTCAAGTCCACAGGTTTTTATTTAGGCTAGATACATACATGAATTCTGTATTAGAAGTTCTGTGTGTATATAGAATAATAACAGGTGAAGGGATTTTATCAGCAGTTAGTAATTGGTTCAGCTATACCTCCTGTCTTACCTAAATGAATTCATTTTTTCACATGCTGATTTTAAATTGACTCTGGTGACACTGGAAGTGTAAGTACTGCATTTGAGTTTATAAACATCTATCTTTCTCCCATCTAATTAGATGAAACGAATTTTGTTTAACAGTTGTTTCCAATTAGATGCTAGTAATTGGCATCTTGCATTACACATATGTAATCTTAAGTCTTTCAAATCCACTTTGAGTCAAAGGGAATGTTTTTCACTGGTCAAGCTGGAAATACTTTATCTCTGACTCTGCTGAAAACAGTAAAGACTGAAACTTGAAGAAAAAACAGCTGGGTATGGGAAGTTGAATAAAATACTTTTAAGTATGATGAACTTGTAGAAAGTTTTCTAGGTGTTCATGCTCACTTTTAAATTAATGTATATGTATTAATCCTTTATATGGAAGGACTTATTTGACCAAATTATCTCTTCCTAAATCATTATTAGTTGTCACTTGTCAAAAGCAAGGTTGGCTAGAGGACTTCTTTTAAATGAAGGATTGATGAGCACCTTGTAATTGAGCAAATCTAAAAAAACAGAGGCAAATTCAATTATTCTGAACGTCTGGAGTAAGATACTGGTAATTTAGATGTCCCTGGTATTACTGTAAATGAACTAGCCTAAAACTGACAGCATGAGAGATGTATGAAATTAGCAGTAAATATTTAATTCTAATTGCAAAGGAATATGTTAAAATAAAACTGAGGTAAGTCTTCAGTCTTTTTTGGTGTTAAGCCTTGCTTATATTGCTTATAAGCCTTGCCTTATTAAATCTACCTTTCCTGCAGAGATGACTTTGGTCAGAAGGTTCCAGATTGGCATATAATAGACTTTGGAATAAAGTTATGTAGGTAGTACATGATTTAGCTGCAGCTGTGTATTGGTGCATAGAGCTCAATATTTGAAGTGCTGCAAATGGCATGTTAAGGGCAATAGGCTGGTTTTAGTTCAGAGTTCTTGTGCTCTGTCTCTTGTAGCATTGAAGCTGAATTGTTTGATATTGACTGTTACACATTTGTAGAGCACTTAAGTATTGATTTTTTAGGTTTTACCATTACTGAAGTGTCTGTCTTTATAGGCTTTCAAGGACATTGCCTTGTCATTTTAAGGATGCAGATGATTATCTGTGTTACAGGGAGATTCTTTCTGATGGGAAATCTTCAAAATTTGGTTCAAAATAATAGGAAGGTCATAAGCTTGCACTTATTTATTATAGTATGTAGCAGAAATGAAACATGGAAGTAGGTACTTGGATTCTAGGGCTGCTTTTGTATGACAGGCCTAAATGATGTAAAGATTCAACTGGCAGCTCACAGGCCAAATCCAGATGTCTCCCAGGAACGACCTGAGCAGCTGAGGAGAGGCAGAGAACAGCTGGTTCTCTCCCCTCTGCAGACAGTCAGAGCCTGCAACTCCCTGTTGCTGCAGCATGGCCTGCACAGCAACATTGCCTCCTCCCAGGCTGAGATGCAGCACATGGGACAGGGGATGCTACATCTGTGAATTAATTCATTTCCTCTACAAGAGAGCTCTCCCACAGTGCACGTCTTGGGTTTCCAGCATCTGTTTAGGGTTTGAGATTGCTTTTTTCTTCCTGCTGTTTGTCTTATGTTTCTCTTGTAGATACAGAAGGGTGAAGGAAAGTGGCATTTCCATACTCAGTGGCAGTTTGATTAATGTTTTCCTTTTTTCTTGGTTGCAAGGAAAGAAAATAAAAAAGGTTCCTGTAGTAAATAAACTTCTTGTGTCTATCAATTCACAAGGCTTCTAGTTTGGACTTGAGCAGTGTGCAGAGTGTAATGCAAACCTGACAGTCTTTTGTCTTTTAAATAATTATCATCTAAGTAATTTCTGGCAATTTAAAAAAATCTGAACTGAAAGAGTCTTTGTAAAAGTTTGTCCAAATTTAAAAAAGCTATTTTGAGATGAGGAAAAAGAGAAATTGAAACAATCTGCTCAGCTCAGCTTGTCACCTTACCTTGTAGTTGGCTATTCTGATATGATACTTAGGTAATACATTAAATGAATATGAGCACTTAAGAATTTCAAGTTGTGATTATGAGTTCTCAGATACAGATAATGCAACACATTAAATATTGCAGATGACCTCATTTCCTTTTGACCATACGTTAATTCAGTGATTTGCCTCAGGAGAAGTGCGTGTGTGTGCCTGTGCATCCTGGATGCTGCTGAGACACAGAAAGCACCTCTCTGTCCCCGTGCAGCCAGCAGCGTGTTCAGGGTCACACTGAGGACATGGTTCTGGCTGTTGCCCTGGGCTCTGACAGCTGAGCTGCCTTTGCAGAACACTGCTCTGGCTCCTGGCTCTGCCCCCAGAAGGAGGGGAGGAAACTTCATCTGTCTCCATTGCCGAGGCAGTGAAGGATTCTAGCAGGCTCCCAGGATACAAACCTGCCTGAAGAGTTGGACTCAGGTTGGTAAAGTGTGAGGTTTTCCCAGTTCCAGAAGCACTGATAGATTATCGATGAGAGTGGGAACCTTGTGTCTCCCACTGACCCACAGGCACCTATTGGATACTCTTAAGGAGGGAGAGTGTTCTACACTAGCCCTGGTACTCTGCTTGGTTTCTATGTTTCTTGTTTAGTATTGCAGCCTGTCTTTGTGTTACATGTCAGCAAGTGCCCAATTTGGTTTGTCTTGCCCTATTTTTACTGCACAACCAGGTTGGGGTTTGTGTTTTATATTTTGCTTGAAACAGTGGAAAACATACAAATAGAGATTTGATTTAATATTAAATTTACTTAAAACATGCAGTGTAAGAAAAAGTATTAATGGAGCTGGGATAGGAAGACTATGTCATGAAATAATGGAAGAGCATGGACACGTTTTAAGTAGTGTTTAAGGTGAAGGACTGTGAAGGGGATAAAGGAAAATGGCAGATAAGTTCGCTTGTACTTTTTCCAGAATAAAGTAAGGATATGTTCAGTCCTTGACTGGATGGTTAATTAAGTTATTCCTGTTGATTTGGATCCATTTATTTAGTATAGTCATTGTTTGAAGTCAGTCATGACAATGATTGTAAATCTGTGTGTAAAGTTCACATAAGTACTTACGGATTTTTCGACCACCCAGTGGTTGCTAGCTTTGTTTTTATTACATTAAACTCCAGAGCACTTGAACTATTTAATTACAATATTTTTTAAATGTCTGTAATTTAGACTTTATCTCAAGTAAGTTGGTTTATATATTTTTATATATGTGTTTTACAGCAATCAACAAGCATTTTTACTGGAAAATGTCCCATGCAACAACGTGAGCTGCAGGAGCGTGCGGCGCATGTTCAAGGTGTTCTGGGAGCTCTCAGATCTCAATCAGATCAAAGATGCCGTGGTAGCAACCTTCTTTGACATCTATGAGGATGTAAGTGCAGCTCCTCACCCCAGCAAACAGGGGCTGGGTGTGGCTGTGCCTGTCCCTGTGCCCTGCACAAACCTTGGCTGTGCAGCCTTGGATTCCTAAATTAGGAAATCCTGATTAGGATTATATTCATAACGTTTCAAAGATACTAAAATAAATAGTGAAGGTGTAAACTTTGCTGCACAGCATTTTTTTTCAAGAGTGAATAAGCATTCTAATGTAAACTCGGGCTTTTTTTCCTCTAGGGAATCTTGGATATCATTGTGCTAAGCAAAGGCTACTCCAACAAGGACTTTGCTATCCATACATTGAAAAATAACTTTGAAGCAGATGCCTATTTTGTTAAAGTTATTGGTAAGTTATCAATGTATAATCAAAATGGGATGTTGAGAAGGATGTGAATGTTTGAGCCTTTGCACCTGAAAACGTTATGGTAAAGTTCTGTACCTCTGCCATGTCGAGCCTGGAGGTGGTGTGTGTGTGTCATGTGGGAATGATGCAGAATTGCCTTCAAAACAGGTTGGTGTCATTTCAGGGGCTCCTGGTGTGGTGTGTTTTGCTTACACTGCATGATGTGTTCTGAGGGTCACTTTGCACCCCTGTGGGAGTCAGTTCTGTGTTCCCAGCCCAAAACCACGTGGCACAAATCACACCTTACCCTGAGAGCCCAGGGCGGCTGTGAACATGGCCAGGGTGTGTAATTAATGAGAGTTGGTTTAAAAGGCTTGAGTTAGATGAGGATGGTCATAATTAGGTTTTTAAACTGCATGCCCTACTGCGCTCTTCAACTGCAAAGGTGTTGAGCTTTGAGCTCATTGCTTGTCTGTCTTCCTTGACTTTTTGAGAACAAATGAAAAATGAGGCTGTATGGGAGCCTATGAAGACAAAGGTCAATAGCAACAACTGGAGGTTCACCTTCAAAAACTGTATTTGCCTTCATGTTACTTAAATGCATCCAATCCTCTAAAGCACACATTCTGCACACCATAAGAGAACAGAACTGCAGCTACTGCTGGGGGCTGATGCAATTACTGCTTTGTCCACAGCCTGAGCTCTGTTCTCATCGTGATAGTGTTCAATAATTTATCATGTTGATGGAAGCCTTCTTTTAAATAATACCATGTATCTGTAGTGTAATTCACAAGAGCATGGAGAAGATCTTCTGGAAAAAATGTTACACTACACAAAGCCATATGAGAATTATGATTTGTGATATTTTAATGGGGAAGGGAGTAAATTGCTTTTTGATTCACTCTGTGTAAGTCTATCTTAAAAACTGGGGCAAGCCTTTTTTTAGCACCCTTTTAGGGTGTGAGTATTTTTGCATAGAAACCCCAGGAAATGGGAATTAATGAGTGTCTAAAAATATTTTTACTGTGATACAGGGGAAAGTATTTCTAACAAAATGTGCTTTGTGTGAGTTAGTGTATCAATAAATGCATTGTGTTCACTTATTTGGCATATGGACAATGAGAACAGCTTTGCTCATTATAACTGATGTCAAATGTACTTGGTCAGGTAATTTGTTCCAGGAGTGAAACTGAACAGCTAATTTCAGTGTGTCCTTTTGCATCAAAATGGGAAGAGTTGGTTATATTTGCATATATTTTATCTGTGTAACAGATAAAATAAGCTTGTAGCTTTAAAAGTCTGATTATAGATACATATAGTCTTCAAATTCTGCTTTGCCACACATTCATCTTAACTCTCCAGATTTTGGGGGGGGGTTGGACCATATAAAATATTAGATCATACTGTATTTAGAAATTTCAACATTTTGAAATCACAAGTGAAGAATAAAAATTTAGGAATCTTGACAGTTGTTAATGTTCACACACAAATTATTAGAAAAATTCCTTGACTAGAGCAGTGCCATTTCCAACTAACGGAGGGAATGATTCCTAATCAGACTGTCAATGTCTTACTCATGCCTTTTGGTATTTCCCAAATATTTTGTACCCTTAACTCTATGGACCCTTAAAGAAGATGGAAAATGCCTTTAAAAACTCCTGGTGGTTAGGATGACCTGCCCTTAAATCTGGTCCAAATCTTCATTTTCCGTCTGCCACACTTGCTTTGGGATACCATATTTCATGGAGAAGTAACGTTTTTCCCTGGCTTCCATACCTGGTGTGTATCCTCTTCCCTGCCCGTAGCCGTTACTGGCCTGCTGCTCAACCAAACTGTTGTCATTAGAAGTCCAAGTTTTGCATCAGAATGGACCTTAGATTATTGTGTGTTGTGTGGGTTTTGTTGTTTTGTTCTAATACTCAGTGGGACAGGATGTCCTGGCTTACAGAACAGATGGCTTTCTCTGTCCCTCGTTTAGGTTTTTAACAGAGATTTCTGAATGTAACTGACTTTTCAAACTAATAAGTTCTAAACAAGTAATTGGAACACCTGTTATGGGCTTTAGATATCAATTAGTGTTATATACATCTGCTTATAATAATTTGGAATTAATAGAATAAGTGGGTAATGGAATTTTTGCTTGTTACAGCTTTTGTGCATTGCCTTAAATCAAGTTCCAAAATGATGCCTTGTGTAGAAGGAAAAGCCTTTATATTTTTATCAATTAAAACAGGAAAGCTGAATCTCTGCCAGTATTTTAAATGGTTAGAAATGAAGAATAATGAATAAAATGTATAGTTCACTATTTTAAATATGTTTTAACTTGGATTTTTTCTAACTGGCAAATCTGTCCTTTTGCAGCTGGTTAACCAATGAGGTGGGATAAAAGAGTGACTGATGAATTTCTGCCAAGTATGCTTCCAACAGATTAGGAAATGTTATACATTACCATAAATCACAAAGAAGATATTTATTTTCTTGTGTTTTACTGGCTACCTGACACTATCACTAGGTTTCACCAAATTTCAAAGGTGGTGCTTCTAAGATGGTTTGTGAACAAAAACACAACAAGCTTACTTTTTGTTCTTGCAGTTCTCAGCGGCCTCTGTTCTAATGACTGTCCTCGGAAAATAACAGTAAGTGTAACTATGGCTTTGTTTAGTATTTAGCTTCAAATAAGCTGAAGTCTAATTATACCAAAAGCTCTCAACATATTAGAAGAGTTATTGACTGGAAGCATGTGTAATTGAAATCATGACTGGCCAACTTCTGCTTCTGTGAGACCTGTAACTCTGAGCTGGAACTGATTGAGTGATTGTGCAGGAGCTTTGTTACCCAGCACTGGGGGCTGGAATATACCAGAGACTGGAGGAACTTGGGTGCCCAGACTGTGAATTGTGCCAAGTCTTGGTGGGCACTTAGAAAGTCCAGGCAACCCTGACTGTGGGGCAGATCCAGCCATGGAGCCACTTCTGGCCAAACTCCAGCAGTGGGCACAGCCAAGGAAGGAAGTGCACTGGGCTCTGAGGATTCTGCAGACAGCTCCATACACATGTGCTGTTTTCTGTTTAGATTATTTTATTTATCTCCAGAGATCCTGCAACTCACTCACCAAACTGCCAATTAGCAAATTGTGTAGCAATGTTCACAGTGAAAGTTGGCCTGAAACAGGACCTTAGAGGAATCAGAGGTAGCAGTAGCACTTCAGCGCTGCAAAAATTCCACATTTAATTTTGACTTGAAAATAGAAAAACTGCTTCAAATGGGGCTAAACTTCGCTTCAAGCCTGTTTTGAGACATGGGGTTTAATTTCTGTTATAAAATAATGAGGTTTGATAGTATCATTAACTTAATTACAAAAATTGAGGGTTTAAAAAGCAAATCTTCACAGCAGATGTTGGTGAACATTTCATTATCGGGATCACTGAAACACCATTACCTCCATTGTAATAGGAGTTCTCTGTCAGAAAGTAACATAAGGTACATTATGCCAGAGTACAGCTATGTGGCACAAAAAAAAATCTAAATTTCACCTTATTCCCTCATCTTTCATAGGTCTGCATTAGCATCACCTTTGTGGTCTCCTTACTTTTCATTCTAATCAGTTATTATTTTCAGGCTTTGATCTCATTTGTCATCATTATCACTTACTCTTGTGGTTTAAACTTACTATTTTTTGAGGCATGGTGTGAAACATGTCATCATCTCTTTTAGTGTTCCTTCTGTAACTTACTTGAAAGCTCTCTACTGGATTTGATGCCCTAATATCAGCTTGAATTCAGTACTAGGAAAAAAAAAAACCTGGAAAATTCCCTTAAAATCTATTCTTGTAGTTGTCTCATCCCCTCCCTTCTCCACCCCTTCTTAGTTAGGTGCATTTGTTATGGTCCATCACTCAGTAGTCCACAACTTCCTTGGATGTTTATTTTTCCTCATGACTGTATATTGATGTTTATCTACATTTTCTTCTTCAAGAAAATTTGCTTAAAATAGATACCAGTACTCAACATGTAACAGTTCACTTTCATGAATTAAATGAAACAACACTAAATAATGATAAAAAAGATCGAATTCATGTAGTGTTTTTCAGTTCAGAAATACCATCAAGATAGTGCATTCTCTTGGTATCAAATGAGTTCTGCTTTTTCAGAACATGCAGTTATTTCTTTGAATTTTTAGACTTTTTTTATTTTACTTGTAGCTTCCAAGGAAACATTAAACCTTTTGCCAGAGGACTGAATAGAATTGCTTTCTTCATGGGAAACTAAACGTTACTTAGCCAACTGATTACCCTGATTTTGAAAACTGATTTCCACATAATGCTATGATCAAAACACTTGCAAGATTCTGAAGTTAAAATATAAAAAATAAATTATTAATGTAAAAACATTTCTCTTCAGTTTACTGTTTAATTACTATAGCTTTGTCTGTTCCTAAAATTTTGCCTGCCTTTTTCTTTGGTTTTTATTCCTTGCAGCCCTTTGGAGTTAATCAGCCTGGTCCTTACATCATGTACACCACCGTAGATGCAAATGGGTACCTGAAAAATGGGTCAGGTAAGAGGAATTCACTGTGAGAATACCCAAGGCAGTCTGTCTGTGTTTGTGCTTCTGAGCAACCTGAAGAGTTGGAAAGGTGACAGAGGGAAATGGGAATGGTTTCAATGGTGCCTTCAGTTTACAGTGCCAAACCCCCCAACGTTCTCTTCCTTCTTTACAGATTGCATTTTTATTACAAACATTGCAATTGCATTATTTTTTCATTTGTCCTGCGCCAGTTGGGTTTGAACAGTTGGCTGTATCTGAAAAATTGTTGGGTAAAATATCATCAGTTTGTGAAATAGCATAAGCTTCTAATTGCTTCCTAAGCAATTATGTATTAAGAGGCAGCAGTGGTCTTGAAATACCTAAATGCAATCCTAGTAGCCAGATGACAAAGGATCAGGGTAATATTCAGTACACACAGGATGTATTTGTGTGGAGTTGTTCACTACAACTGGCAGCTAACAAAATCAAATCCTGAGTAGCCTGTGGAAGCTGCAGAGGAAATGCCTGTGTCCTTTCAGGTAATACACAGGAGCTACAGAGTATCAATCATTAGGTAACAGGGTCAAAATTGTAATTGTAACTAAAAGTGTAATGGCCTGAGATGGTGCAGGTGCCACAGTTTGCAGGAGTCCAAAAACAAAGCGGCCAAAGAGAGAATAATCCATTAGGCCATGGTCCAAGCAGTGCCTGATGTTGGAATATCCTGGGGTTTTATCCTGGGTTCCTAGGTGTGTACTAGTGGCTCCTAGAAAACATAGGAGACTGTATAAAGTGGTTTATTAGTCTCATTTATGACTGTTAATCTTAGGACTATAATGGACTCACTTCTTGCTTAGGCAAAAAATCCCAAACTCAAAAGCTGAAAATGATCAGAGTATGAGGGTCTGTAAATGCAGTCATCTGCATCTGTCACTCCAGTCTCGTTTCAACTTAAATTCAGATTTAAAAGGAAAACGTACCCGTAGTTCACTGGGAAGACAGTATTCTGTATAACACTAACTTACATAAAAGCAATAATTTAGGGAGGAAAATGCCAACATGTTACGGTCCTGAGTCAATCTGAATCACTGGCAATGCTCTCACCATGGATAGTTTGCTCAGGACTGTTAATTCCATCTGAGAAAAATTAAAGAGAAAGAAGATGTCCTGAAATACAAACCAGACAGCTGCAAAAACTTATCTTGATACCCTAGCATTTCTGTACTTGTAAATGCTTAAATAAAGATATTTTTCTTCCTCTATATCATATAACAATGCTCATATCTTACAAATGTGTGGAATAGAACTAGCTTAAAATTTGGACCTATTTAATGTATCATTTTCCTAATTCTTTTCTCTCTTCCAAGAACAAAGGCAAATGCATTTTTCTTAAACATTTTTTTTTAGGGTTTGCTGAGTTTGGTTGGTTGTGGCTTTGTTGGTTGTTTGTTTGTTTGGGTTTGGGAGGGCAGTTCTTCTAGAAATGCAATGTTTTTACAATTTACTCTAAGAAACAGTTATCAAGTGTGATTTAATACTGCTATATTCCCTTCACAGCTACCATATGTACAATAATAAAAACCTAACAGAGTCCAGGCATGATGAATTTCCTTTTCTGTTCTGACATTATGAAATAACAGTAATGAATTCCAAGTGCATTTATGACCCCAGCAGTATTGCTACAGGGAATTTTCTAATGCTGTCTTTGATCAGTTTCTCAACACTAATAAGTTAATAGATTTTTTTGAATCTGTATAATTTCTGCAAGAACTTTTCAAAGTCATGTTTTTTGAGTGTATTACATTAAGTTTGTAGCTAGATTTTCTTCTCTTGCAAGTGTTATGTATAAGATTCAGTAAATGTTCTAACTAGAATTAGTGGCCTATGGGCTGTTGTCTTGAAAAACAGCCCATTACATCACAATCCTCTTCTATTTGACTATCAAGAAATCATCAAGCAATACTCCTTATGTGAACTGGTAGGCAATACCAAACCCACATGGCATTTTTGGGCCACGTATAAACCTACAAAACATCTTTTCCACATTAAGCTTTTAGTTATTTAGCATCAATATGCTATTTTAAAACTAATTTTCATTATCTTATTTGCCTTCTTTATATATTACAGGACAATCCATATTTGAAGCTTTAATTATCTGAAAGGAGTAATGAGCTAATCAAAATTTTAAAAGAATTAATCCCTTTCCCAAGAAGTAACATGAGTAAAACCATAGTTCTTTTTCTGATGAAAGCAAAACTCACCATTCCCTTTTCATGTCCCCCTCCAAAGGCAGCTGCTGTTGTTTATTGCCTGTGTGGCTGCTCCCGATGGGGGAACAGTTGTTGGCTGGGCCACTGCAGCCAGTCACCTGAAGGTATCCATCCATCCCTGGTCTTAAGTAAATCATGAAGTACTCAAAGCCATGGCCCCCACTCTGCTTCTGATCTCCTAAATTCTGCAGGACTTCAGTTGTGAGTTATGGCATCTTTCATGTAGGCAACATTTGTGCAAAGAGTAAAATAAAAAGCCCCGTATGGCTGTCCTTATCTAATTCATTTTAAGGTTCTTTGATCTGCTAAGCCTTAACTACAAGAAATTTGCATAATTGTGAGGGTTTTCTTAAAAACATTGTTAGAATTGTTCTGTCTCCTATTAACATTCCAGTATGTTGTTAAAAGATAGCAGAATAATAATTGGCATGTATTCTGTTGCTTTTACTTTCACATTGCTCAATTCAACTGTAATCTTACAACAAGAAATACTGTTAAATTAGCTACAAGGAATAGCAATTGCCAACATGGGCATTAGAATGGAGAAGTTCTGGGCCTTATGTCTGCAGTTAATATCTCCTCAGACCTTCTCTTCCTGAGAGGAAAATCAACTGCAACAGCTTCTTCAAATATTTAAGGAATTTCATGCTTGAGATCAGACCAGGTCCAGTGTAAATCTGGGACAAGTACACAAACTCAAATTTAAGTCGTGTGTTCTGATCCATGTCCTGCAAACTGCCTTCTCCCTTTTCTTTTGGAGTTATTATTTTTAAGGCGATCCCACAGGTAAGTATGAGTGTCAGCCAGGATTATCAGCTCTACATAGACATTTCCAGACTTTTATTGGGAGAACATCTTCTGTGTTTCAGCCTGTCCTTTGCACATCTGAATTTTCTCTCCTGAAGTAAAAATAAGCTGATAGAGTTTGAAATAAATAGGCTCATACTTGCGGATTTTGTCTACCAAACATAGTCATTCTGTGGGCCAGGAACAAGTGGCAATAAATGTTTTAGGTTTCCTCAAACTCCACACCCGTAGGAAGATGACAAGAGTAGCTTCACTGAATGGCTCATATGGATTAAGTCAAAATTTGTTTAAGCATCTGTGTGAGTGAAGCTGTGTGGACTGATGGCCTTT
Source organism: Daphoenositta chrysoptera (assembly GCA_013397915.1). NCBI lineage: Eukaryota > Metazoa > Chordata > Aves > Passeriformes > Daphoenositta > Daphoenositta chrysoptera. The sequence goes on along the minus strand of VZRO01005359.1, from coordinate 1,717,576 downwards.
GCAGCTCTCATTCCAGAGCTCTTTCATTTTGCTGGTTTTGCTTTGTTTTGTTTTAAACCTTCCATGGCAGAATGACCTTTCACATGCTGTGAAGTCGTGCCCTTCTGGTTTTTTGAAATCTGCTTACTCTTCCCTGTTGTTGCATTGAGTTCTCCCGCTGTTTAACTAAATTGAATTGTGAGGTGAACACAAATGTCTAGCAGCTATTATAGTCCTGAATTTAAACATAAACATTGCAATATGTACCAGAAAAAACGCAAAATAAGCTTATTTTTCAATGGCCATTTGACACTGCAAGGTTCATTGTGTAGAATTCCACTACACAGAAAGAAGTGTATTCGTGGAACAAGCTGGAATAATTTAATAATTGAATAGCTGGATTCTATTAAGAGGAATTTCCTGGTTCCTATAGGTGGGAATAGCCCACTAGTATGTTTTTCTGTATAACTCTTTTATTTAAAAAACTTGCTTGAACTTGTAATGTTGCTTGCAATATTACCAAACCTTGGATATCTGGGCATTACGAATGACATCAGCAATATGATAATTTTATTGTTTGAGGGGTTTTAAAGGGTTAGTAGTTTTATTTCTATAATTTCATGGTGTAAAGGTATTTTTCATAAAAATATGTATTCTCATATAAATGCATTAGGTTTGGAGTTTGGGCTTGCAGAAGCATCCCAGGCATTGGCAGCACAGCAATCATCAGTGTCCAAGTCCCAAGGCAGCACTGTGAACTCCCTTTCCCATGTTATTTCTGGTACTCCAGAGCCAGGTATTGCAGAAAAGGTTGAGAGGTGAAGCTGTGTACTGCATTAATCTGGAATTTCCTATTAGGTGAACTAAGGAAAAGAGGCAGCCAGCTGGAGAAAACAGGGAGACACCCCAAGCCCTTAGAAAACTGAAGTTACCGTTGCATATTAGAAGCAGAAAAAAACTCTTTGACCACTGCATTTTTTTTTCCAAACACTGACCTCCAAAGGCAGTAATAAAGGAACTGAAGTAAAGCTTTCTACTAAAGCCAAGCAAATCAATTTCTCCAACTTTCTATGAAGCTTCCAAATTTGAATTTGTTGGGTTTTTGTTAGGTTGGGTTTTTTTCTGAAAGCTGCTTCATAAATTTTTGGGCATATTCAATGGGTTTTTCATTACTATTAGTTAAATTTTCCCTTTCTCTTGCAGTAAGTGGTTCTGGCATATTTTCAAATAAAATAAGGAGCTGCCAGCTTCAAAAGATGGTGAAATCCTCAGTGCAGTTTAGCCCAGTGCTGGTGGTGGCTGCAGAGTAAAGATCACTGCAGTGCCTGAGCCGTGCGGGGAAGTGACTCCGGTCACTGCGAGATTGTACCCAAATCTTGAACTGCCTTGGTCTTGTTCCAGCTGTTGCCTGTGTGTTGTTCCCAGCTATGCAGCAATCCATGCAACTTCTGCATGGCAGGTTTTGGACTAATTTTCACTTTTTCTAGGATGCATGTGGTTGTCTAAGCTATATAAAAGAAGTCATTGTTGTGCTGACCTCAATATTCAGGTCGGTGATGGTACAGAAGAATTACATGCAAGTCTGAGACTAAAGGATACACTTTTGGAATCCTAAATAGTATTACTGGATTTTGAATTACTCAGAATAGCTTTTAATTGACTAATTAAATGCAAATAATATTTTGTTAAGAAAAGCATAATAAAAAAAATTATAAGGAATGCTTCAGGAAACCACAAGGTAAAATTGGATTTTCCATTAGTCTTTCAGTTCTGTGTAGGGATCTCACATGTTCTGCACTATTATTTCACAAAATATGTTTATTTAATCTGATTGACCGCTATCAGTATTGTGCATCTGTTTCTGTAGACTCAATGAGGCTGTTCCTAAATCCAGTATTAGGTGTTGTCAGTGCTGTTTAAACAAGAGAAGGGATTGCTTCTACATGTAAATGCAACCACCTTCCCCTCGAAGTTAAATTCTTCAGCCTGAAATAAGCTGTTGAGGACATTTCAGTTCAGCTCAGAGTAGAACAGGCTACCCTTGAGCTTTCAGCAAGTTTACATCAGGATAATAGAAACAGAAGAAAAATTACTTAATTCAGGTATAAAAGAACGAGTACTGGATGTGTCACAGACAACACATGGCTCTGGTTTTCAGACAAGACTTTAGAAAGGTTAATGATACGAGTTGCTTCCAATTTTATATGCCAGACTTCAGAGGTAAGGAGATTGATTCCAAAAGGTCCAGAATGGTTTCTGAATATCAAATTCTGCGAAAGCTTCTGAGGTTTGGCTGCCCAACATCTTTAGCTATTTCTTACAAATTTGATATCTGACAGGCTGAAACCATGGAAAACCATGTCCTAAAAAGTTGATGATTTTACTCTGCCCAAGGTTTTTTTAAGCAATAAACTTAATGATTTATGATTTAAAACAAAAATATAAACACCACCACTGATACCAGTATCACAGTCCATGATACCTGTGTGCTTTGAAATAGCATTTTTGAAACTTAAGAAGTTTCAAAAGAAGAAGCTTAAGGCAAAAGACATAGTACTGAATAGCCTTAAAAGTAGTATTAAAAAAATCATGTGTAGCATGGTCAGGAGAAGGATTTTTAATTCTTGTTTATAGTAACAGTTCTACTGATGAAGTAAAACAAACTGAAGCAACAGCCACTTCCTCCATCTTGCCTACACTGACTTCCAAAAACCTAAAGAACAATTTTAATGTAAGAAATAAATCCCAATTTCCTCCTTGAAGATGCAAAACTATTTTCAAATTTTCTTGGAACAAGTCAAAAGATGTTTCCAGTAGTTTTACAAGAGGGCAAATTGGTACTGTTGCTATTTAAATTAAATTTGAAATATTTTCATAAGTAAATTACTTACCAGTGACTGGGAACTTCAGATAATGTCAATAAGCTGTTGACAGTACTGTCTTTAATTTCTCTTTTTTTCCTCTTGGTTCAGGGCTTTTATGTTTCTCAGGTGAGCAGTTGTCATTCTTAATTACTTGGTTGCAATTCTAAGTGGAACTTTTCAGTAAGCATCAAACAGAATTTATGATAGATTTAGGGTGAGGAAAGCAAGAGTCTCAAAGATCTCCTGTGCTTAGTCAGCTTTAGGGTAAACTGGAACCTTCTACATGCTATCATCCTGCTTAGCTAATACCTCCCAATTGTAAAGGCAAATTAAAAAATAAGTATGTGCACATTTTCTGCCTGCTGTGTAGAAGAAAACATTCCTTTCTGACCTTCTCAAATGATCTATTTACATCCTGAAGCGCAAGATTTCATTATCCTTATCTTAGTAGGCATGAGAACCAGCGTTAGTAGCCATGAAATTATGCAGTGCTTTAAGAATTCTAGCTGCAGCATGTGACTCTAACCTCTTTAAGGTTGAGTGCACACAGTATATGACATTTTCTTTTATTCCCTTTAATTTAGTTGACATTCATTTCATTTGTAAGATGAAAGAAAAAAGCAAGATCTTAGTTGCAGTCTTCTCATGATCCTAAATATTTCACTCAAAAGTAATTCTAACAGCTTTTCGATGTTACAGCAGTACCTTGTTCTTTTGGGGAAAGTCCTTCAGCATTCAGCATTAGTGAAACAAATTCTTTTTTATGTTGAAGCATGATCAAGTAGCACACCTGGTTTGTTTCTGTTAACGAAGTCAAATTAAATAAACCCACCTTTGCCCCTTACTACTTGTATGTTGGTAACTGGAGGTTTCAGACAGTACGTAACTGGAGAATTACTCCCATTTTATGTTTGGATGTTGACTCCTAGAGATTGAGCAGTTTAGCTAAGATCATGTTAGGGAAGTCAGTGGCAAGGCAGGGACAGACTCAGGACTCAAATCCTATGCTGCCCTATCCTGTGTTATCTCACCTTGCTGCAGAAATCCCTGTTGTTAAAGAGAAAAGCTGCTCAGTCAGTGCTTTGTGCCACATCTTCTGTAATTGAGAAATTTACCTAACAATAGTACACCTTGTTCTCGCAATAGAGACCTGAAAGTACAAACCTAACTTTTATTTCTTCATCTGTTTGCTCATTACATGGTTTTGTGTGGCAAAAAAGTAAATCTAAAATGTGTATTATCTTTAGGAAGACCGTTACTGTTTCTTTCTGCTAATAGCATTTTAGCTTAATGAAAAGGTAACTGCATAAAGCTGATTTTTCAGATCTCAGTTGATGTTTATCTTGCTTTTTAAAATAAATTATTATAACTCTAAGCCCACAATAATACAGAATATTTACCTCCTGATTAAACAGGCCTGTTTCAAAACATGCCTGAGAGCATATGGCAAGTGGCTTCCTCAAAAACTGGTAGGGGCAGAGAGGTTCACAAAAACCAGAACCATGCAGTAATCATGGTAATGAGCAGGGGTTCAGAATTACCAGCCTGCAATAGGGGAGTAGTGTGTCCCCAGAGGAGCATACAGGAGCTGCAGAGCTGCTTCTGGAAGTGGGTGTCATGTCTTTGCTGACCCTTGGTGAAGTGCTGCTGTACTGTGGCCAATGCTTGCACTTACTGGCCATCTCCAGGAGCCAGGAATGGGGGGTTGGGTTTGGTTTTTCTTGAAAGGCTATTTGGCTTTGCCAAGAAGTGGTGTCAGTTAGGAGTGGTGGTCAGTTAAGCTTTTCCTGCCCCTGGGTTCACCACAGCTGTGCAGGGTGTGGTGTCACCAGTCTGGCCCACAGCTGGTGGGGCTGAGGTGAAGTGCTGCCTCCTGAATCGAGCCTTGGATGGGAGTGTGGGAAGGTAAAAAGGGTTGGCTGTAAATTCATTGCAAAATCTGGGTTCCTGTTCTTTAATTCACATTCTGTTGCATTTTGGTGTTTAACTTGTCATTTCCAGTTTCAGGCATAATCTATTGGGGTCAAAACAGAGAGAAATCTGATGCTCTACAAATACTGACTAAATCACATCCTTGTGAAAAGTTGTTTCTATTGGTCACAGAAAGCCACTTGTGGTTGTCAAGTGTCCCTTGAACTCATGCCTGTTAATCTGGTGAAGGCTGAATTCACTGTGGTGCTTCTGAGGTGCTGATACCATTCCTGCTGAGGAACCAGCTCACTTGCTAAGAGGCTTCTAGAGAAGAAAGAACCCACACAGGATCTGTATCTGTTGACCAGAAATTAAAAGATAACAAGATTTTTTATTTAAATGGAATACCTGGATACTTTGGATGTGGGATGCCAGTGAATTTGTTGATAACTGCAGCACTTTGTCTGTTTCCCCACTGCCTTTTCAGAAAACCAAGAATCTTATTTTCCACCTACAGTTTCTCATTTAATTATTATTAACTTGCAACCACTGCAATCCTGTTTTCATTAAATTAATTTATTCTTTGAAAATTTGTTCATGAGAATTTACTTAGCTAATTTTGTGACACAGTAGTAATTACTTATTAACACTGACAAGAATTAAAGTGAACCTTCACAAGTTGAGTCCAATCTTGTAAATCAATGGGGCAAGAGACTTGGCACTAATCATATAAAAATAAATGCAGATAGTCAGTTTCTTCTCAACTTGTAATGAATAATGGAGATTTGGTTTAATATAGAAATGATGCTCAGAAGAACTGTCTACCTAGAAATGTAAAGCATTTAAGCTCTTCTCCAAGTGAGCGCTCACAGGTAGTTTGGAAATGTGGGATTGAGCCTTTAAGAATTAAATACTCATGCAGTTGGTTAACATTTTTTAAACATTTTTATTACTGACTGGGGAATGTGTATTTGTGTATCAAGTTGGTAGTTTGGGGGTTGGTTGCTTGATTGAGGTTTTTTTCCCCTAAAATACCGACTTGGGCCTCCTTTCTGCTTTCCTTCCAGCGGGCCAGCTCAGCCAGTCAGCACACTACGCTCTCCAGCTGCCCTACAACGTGCTGGGCCTGGGCCGCAGCGCCAACTTCCTTGACCACTTGTACGTGGGCATCCCTCGTCCCTTGGGAGAAAAGGTTGGTTGACATCTAAGATTGTCAAGCTAGTATTTATGGTGCTACCTCTCCTAAGAGATTTCGGATGGGAATACTGGTGGGACACTTTTTTTTTCATTTTCTGAAGTAAGAATATCAAAGAAGTTTGCATACAGAAAGGTTTGCCCAAAAGAACCAGTTTGGCCAGTTTTTTGGGGGTGTATAAGGTCTGAAGCCAAAATAAAACCAAAAGAAGACTGAAACTGTCTGTAAATGTTAGGTCAGGTATGTAGTGCTTGTTTGTAGGGCAAGTGGGTATTAGGTCTGAGGGTCCAATTCTCCTGAACTGCAGTAGCTGTTGGGCTTTCCCAGGGTCCCTCTGGCCAGGCAGGAACTCACCAATCCCTTCTGCCTTAGTGATAAAACCATGGTCAGTGTCATGGGAAGGGGAGATTACTGTGATTCTCTAATCTTTGCACGAAACATGAAAGTGGGGTCCTCACCATTTTCAGTCTTTAAAGATCTGATGGTACTACTTTGAAAAGTGAGGTACTCAAATTGGCCAAATTCTGATTTGGATAACTGCTTTGCCTGCCTCCTTTGTAGAATCAGTTCTTTTCTTCTTTCCCCCATTATGTTGTTGCTTTGTACTTTTAAAGCAGATGCTGTGTTTCATGTCAGCAATAGTTATTCTGCTTTTTACTTTTGGGGGGTGGGTTTTAAAGCATTTTGGAGCTTTCAGAATAACAGGTTTACAAAAAGATAAGGGATTAATCACTTAAATAAAATTTTTTTTTAAAACCCTACAACTCTTTTGTTTTTCCTTTTGTATGTTTCAACAGAGAATTTCTTTGCTTTTAAGTATGTTGGCTTGTTAGGAATTGACACAGCCTTTGTTTTTCTTTCAGTCCATAAGAAAACAGGAATGGACAGCTATCATACCAAACTCCCAGCTTATAGTCATTCCCTATCCTCATAATGTTCCTCGAAGGTAATGTCATCATTTGGATTTTCACTTCCCAAAATTGCATTAGTACACAGTTTACATTGGGCATTATGTGTAGGTTTAGAAATAGTTATTTGTATAGAAAGTTACTGAAGAACAAGGGCAGGGGGTGAGTTCTGAGCTGGAGCTGAGAATGCTGCTCAGGTATTTACACAGCCTCTCAGATGGTGCCCATAAACAATCAAAACCTATTACCAGCTCAGACAAACAATCAAAATGTATTACGAGCTCCACTCCTGTAAATAATGACATACTTGCTAGGTTTAACAACATCCTCAGTGGCAAATTACAAGCATGGTAATGGTTGAATTAAGCATTTTTGTTTCACCAAACATGCAATTTCTGTCTGGTTCCATAGAAAATCTTTGCTTCAGCCCTTCTGAATGCAGTAGCTGTTGCTACAGGAATGAATGTTTTCCTTTAAGTAAAGGTGGATGGGTTGGTTGCACAGGAGCTTGAACACAGAATTCACTTTGCAATTAAAATGTTTCTCCCAGAAAGAGAGCATGTTTCTCTCTTTGCTATTAGAGAAAACATTAGTCAAATATTCCAGCTGCGTTTTGCCGCTTGATCTACCAGTGAGGTCAGTTGCATTTATCATGCAGAAATGATTCTGACATCAGTTCAGCAGTTAATTTTACTATAGAACAAATATCAGTGGAGAAGTGATGTGCTGCTTGAGTTGCTAATTAACAACCACAGAAATAACATCTGCCAGATGAAAATTTAGTTAGTCTTGAGGTATTTAAAGGTATATGCTATGCAAAACAATTTCTGTTATCATATCTTTAAACTATTTTTGCTCTTGTATGAAGCAGGTTTATGGACATGGTAGAATAGCAGAGGATGGAATCCCCAAAAGAAATCAGATTTCATAATAAAAGCTTCTTAGTTTTTTTTTTAACATAGGTATGTGTTTTTCTGAGAGGCCTCAACACAGAGCTGCTGCTGACAGCTTTCCCATGATAGGGAAATGATTTTCCATGATAGGAAACCTGTAGTGCAAAAAGGGGGTTCCTTGGGCCTCAGAATCCCACATGAATTGAGGGGTGTTTTCCAGGAGACCTAAAGTGCTTAATTTTGTTGATCTTCAGCCATAATCAACTGGTTATGTTGTCCAGAACTGCAGTTGTCCCTGTAAACTTCAGACAAAGAGAACTGGACCCATGAGCCTGTCCAAGAGGAGCTTCTCGTGTGGAGGAAAAATCTTTCAGGCTTACTTCCTCCTGCTGCTCCATGGCCCCAGGGCCCAGGCATTCCTGTGAAAGGTTTCCTTATGCGTTTTACTTTGGCCTAGGCAAGGGCAGAAAATAAATCTCCTAATGAGAAAAAACTCATTCCCTGAGGATATCCATAGCATTCATGAAAAGTTAAACAGAAACTGTACTTAGACATGGTACCACTCAAAAACAATTATATTAAGCCATATATTTCCAAGTAAACATCATTAAGCTTCAGTCTCTAAGTAGAGCTGCTCGTTTCTGTAGGCCAAGATGTTACCTGCCTTACCCTAACAGGTTCTTTTCATCTTTGTAAGTTAAATCTGTTTTCTGCTTCTTAATGAAGGGTATTCATGTTTCCTTGGATTTTCTTCTTTTGTGTAGCTGGAGTGCCAAGCTGTATTTGACCCCAAGTAACATTGTACTGCTAACAGCTATAGCCTTAATTGGTGTCTGCGTTTTCATCCTGGCAATAATTGGCATATTACACTGGCAAGAAAAGGTAAGCTAATTTACTAGAATCTTCTCTATATATTTTGTATACTATTTAACACTCCCTTATATTTTACAGACCTGTACATTGGGTTTTTTTACAATTTTTCTACAATATAATAATTTCTGACACAGACTGATTTAAGTCCCAAAAGGTGTTATTATTATTAATTTAATATTTACCAGAAGTTTAAAAATTGGCATTGTTTTTATTTAAGCTCTAAGACACTTAAGCTCTTCCATGTTGCTCTTCATTTCCTTTTTTTTCCCATTAAGCTGTTATTTTCAACTTAAATGAGTCATCTTTGTTTCATATCTAAGCTTTCCATTTTGCATTTTTAAGGAGAACTGTTTCTGAAAATGGAACATAAACTCAGTTTACTTATCTTGAGTTCTGCTGGTAATTTAAAAATAAGGAGAAAGTCTTTTTTGTGTATCTCTCGGCTGGTTGCACTGACATTAGCATTCAGGAATGTATAGGGAGTCAGTTGTGCATATTGGCAGCTTTGCTCTGTGGGTCTGAATTATACATGCAGGGTATAGAAATCCATTGATTTGAAGAACGATTTTGAAAGGGGCCTTTCATGTCACAAAAGAAATGCATTCCCATTTTTCTTAACTATTCTCAGTTCACAATCATACCCAACTGGCAGAGTTGCCAATAAATGTTACTGCATACCCAAACCATAATCTTAGCTGTCAGACAAAATTACTGCACATTCTGACATGGTAGAACTGTTTGTTATTTTGTGCTCATGGAAATAAAATGACCTTGTTAAACATTCAGATGAGCTTTGCGCATGCGTCACATTTAAATGTTATTTGTCTGTCAATCTTCACCCTTCAAAATGTTAAATACAGTCTCCCACTAATAATAAAGCTGGGAATAAGACACACAAAGGAAAGAAATACAAAGTTTATGATGGCTGTTGTTAGCATGTCCTGCTGTACCAAGAAAGCACTGCCTTCTGGTAGGGCTGGGCACTGCTGGGGTTTATTCTCTCTCCAACATATCTTTAGCAAACAATAGTAGCAGAAAAGGTACTTGGACTTTTACTTGGGGAAGGATTAACTATGTATAATTCTATCTGGAGAAATGGAGATTTAATGGCAACATCCTAAACAGTTTTTATACAACAATTGGAGCATTGTAGCGTAAGGAAAGACTCGGCCCAGAGTGAGTGCTGTTAGAGCTGTTTTAAGCCCCAGATGTGTGAATGAAGTGGTGTATTGGTTATATTGTAAACTCATTTCCAACTCTGCAGCACAAAATAGGCACAAATATTTGGACAAATGTGTGTATTTTCAGGCCACTGTGTAAACATGTGTTAATTCCTGTACTTTTCCTATGAATTTTTACCTTCCCAATTTTTAGAAGGGGTTGAGATACTGAATAAGTAAGAATATTCACCAAGGCTGCATTGTGCATCACTGACATGTGTAAAGTTAAACTCCAAAGTTCCTTGTTTCGAAGCTTGTTCTTAGTTTATCGTCTCTCAGCAATTCTCTCATAAAAATACTGTCCTGGCTAAATGCCACTTTCCCTTGCAGATCTCTGGAGTACATGTAGCAAAGAAAGGAAGGGGAAATGAACTGGCACTTAAAATCTTTTCTTTCCCCCAGAGGATGTATGTGTCTGTAAGCTGCAGTGTTTTATTCAGCAGTTTAAATAAACCCTGTACTTGGACCTCTGCAGATAAGTAGTAACAGGAGCCCTTTGTCTACAATAGTTCTACACTCATCTGCCAGCCAAGTATTGGAGTACTGAAATAACTGTAGGATTTAGGGGTAGGTGTTGCTCTGTTTTGCCTTAGAAATTTTGAATGCGTTGAAGAAAAAAAAGCTTTGAAATCTCAGTTACTAGATTTTAGTTTTGATACATCAAACAAAAGAGAAATTGAAGAAGAATTGACACCATTATTCATCTTACAACAAATACAATCTTGCTACATTTGCTGCAGCCCTCAGTGGGCTTTATTCTCATTCTTGATAACTTGCTTTGGGGTCGTGAAGCCAGTCATGGAAACACTGCACAGTGATGGAAACACCACTAGAGAGGGTTTCCTGCATCCAGCAGAGTATCAGTTACTGTCAAATTTGAAGCAGTAATTTTTTCAGGAAGCATACAAGAAATGGAGTGGAAATTGTTTTCTAAGTGAGACTATGAAATTTTGTGGAATGTGACAAGCATTTCAGTGTAGGAAAGAGTGTGCCACTCCCTCCTTCCCACCCCTTTTTTGACATCCAGAATACTACTGACACTGATAAAGTCCCTGCCAAAAAAGCCAGACTGATATATCTTAAACCTCACTGACAGCTCTGCTGCTTCTACAAAATGCAGTAAAATCCATATTTAATCCAATGGAGTTACTATCACACATAAACATTGTGTAATGAGGAAATCTTTGGCCTTGAGCCAAAGCAGATGACAAACTCTCATGGCAGAAGATGGGCACCGATTTCTGCCACAATTGTTGTGTATTTTTATCAACTGAGACACCAATCTGAATGCCCACACAGCACCCACTGGAGAGGCTTTTCTTCATTTTACTCCTTAAAAAAACAGAAAAGAAAGAAGTTGGGTCTGTGCAAGCTAAAAAGCATTTCAGTCTGCTTTGCCAAATTCTCTCATGCTGGGATTTACACATACTGTCTGTCATGACAAAAGCACTGTTTCTTAAAGAAGTTTGCACTGTCTGTTCAAGAATCCTTGAAGAAATGCTTCCATCCTCTGTTACATGCTTTAGCACACAAGAGGAGACATGGGAGAGGACATGTTTTTACACATGACATGGATTATAGGTACAATTTAAATATGCTTCTTTTTTCCCAGCACCACCCAATTCACTCTTTCAGCAGGTCAATGTGTGTTCTGCACAAACAAGCAGGGAAATGCATCCTACTTTACATTTTCATAATACTAACAAAAAACACAGAACATTTTTTGTGTACTTGGTGCTGTTAATTATTGAACTGCCATCTTGCCCTAAAGTTGTATTTAACAGAATATTTTTTAAATGAGATTCTTTGTACATGTAACATAAATTACATTTACAGTTAGTCCTGAGTAATTTCATTTTATATTTATAATGTAGACAAAATGTATACCAGGAAACAGTCTTCAGGTTTGAATTATTCCTTTTAAAAAGCACTATTAGAAATAACAGAAAATAATGGGTCATAAATACTACAACAGCAGAGCATTAACAGCAGAAGCCAATTTTGCGTAGATTATTGCTATTTCAAGCTGACATCATTTAAAAGTTAATTGTTGGGGCTTTTACTAAGCTTTTTTGCCTTTTGTCAAATGGCTTGAAAAAATCAACCATTATCTGACACTTGACAGCTCATTTCTGTAACAGTATTGCTCTAGATTCCACAAAATGGTTTTTATTATTATTTTTCAGAAAGCAGATGACAGAGAGAAGCGACAGGAGGCTCATCGGTTCCATTTTGATGCTATGTGACATGCCTTAATATTTATGAAGGAGCTGCTACTCATTTGCTTAATTGAAAGACTAAATTCTGATTTTTAAAATTATTACCATGAAAGTACTGTTGGTGTGTTATTTGTAAATGTTGCATTATCTGGTATTTATTTGGAAAGTATTAAAATTAGACCTGAATGTCTCACAAGGCCTTTCAGTTAAGAGACTGTATATAATAGCATTTGGCCTTTATTTAACAGAACTGTAAATTTATTTTTCTTAGTAAAGGGATCAAATTGCATGTACCATTGTTTATGTACCAATTCTTTAGTAATATTTGATAGAAAGAAAGCTGTATAAATTAAGTTTAGCATTTCAACGAGCAGAATACCTTGTATCAATTGAATTGGTCTTGTCCTTTATTCATTCCTGCAAACCAACCTGGTTTCTGAAAATTAAACTTGTGCAATTTCTCAGATGACTTAATCGTTAATTATTTTGATTGTATTAAATGGTGCTTAACCTAAAGTATTCTGTATTTTTCTTTGTTTAAATCCATATGTGCAATAGTTAAAGAACTTAGGAAGTAGAGAACCAAAAGGAACCTGCAGTGTAATGCTAGTTCAGTCATCCTGGGATAGATGCAGTATTTATGTGTGCTAGTTCTAGGGAGAAGACAACGCATTAAAAAATTAAAATCATAAAAATGTATCAGCATTACATAAACTGCTTTTATAATTAAACAATAACCACATTGATTTTAGAAAGGCACAAAGTCATTATGAAAGTAACTATGTTTTTAACATAAGAGAGGTATGGGATTTTTTATTTTTGTTTTGTTCTTCAAGAAGTTAAAAGAAACATTTTTGAGTAGAGATTGAGGATTGACATCCTAAAATGTATTGCTAAGTGAAGAGATATACAAGGATTAAATTAGAATGTAATAGGACACTCAGAATAATCAATGCACATTTTCTATGTACACTGCTGTGCCCAAATTTCATACGGCTTTAATAATGACAGAAGACCAGTCGCTCAACTTTAAATATTTTAAGTGGTGATGAAGTTACAGTTGCTCAGTGTACTTGGGATCCTGGAATAATCTCTGAGAATAATCATGCTTTTATTTTACATGAGTTTACATGATTAATTTTGCATTTACATCAGTAATTTGCATTTCTTATACCGTTTGATAAACTAGAACTTTCTTTCTCAACAAACTGCAAGTGTTGGTGTTCAAGGCACTCAGGTGTGCCGCGGGTCCCTGCTCGGGTCTGGCACTTGCTTGGAATGCTCCCTGTGCCTGGCAGCCCCAGACAAGAGGGAGCAGGTCCAAAGCTGGGCTGGTGGTGCCCACCCTGAGTGCCAGTCAGACACCGGGTTACCATGGCAGTGCAGAACACGGCCCCATTCATACAGCAGCACCAAGCCAAGAGGCAGAGCAGCAGTGTCCTGAGCTCTGAAGTGTCACTGGGTATTTCCAATACGCACTGATCAGATGCCAGCAGAGGAGACTCTCATATCACATTACTGTTATTATTCAGGACAGAATATTTCCTTAATGCACGCCATTTCTTCTCATGAAAAGGTAAGATTTTTTTTTAGATAAATACTTAATGCTTTTGGACTTTTTAAACCACGTTGATAGAATTGGTTCCCACCAGCAAAAGAAAGAACAGATTTCATTATTAGGAGGACACACAGTTCAGTCTATTTTCCTGTCTTTTTCAGATGGTTGGAGAATAATGCTAAATGCATAATGCACTGTGGCAGCAAAGTTGTCTGTAGCCCTCTATCACAATATAATACATACAGATTACCTTCCTTATGTTTTTTGCAAAAGCAATTAGGAATAAAATAACCTCATGCTGACATTTAAGCTGTTGTACGAAACAATGAACTTGGTATCTTTTGCTCTGAGGTATTTTGCATGCTCAGTAATGCATCATTGCATCACTATATACAATATAATAAAGTTTACCCCAGGTTCTAAGTACGTGTAGCATGGTTCACACAGTCTATGCATACTGTTTTGAATTAAGGCATTAAATATTGTTAAACCTGTTGTCAGAGGTTTCATGTTGTACTTTGGTTCTCTCTTCTATGAGCATTAAACATATGTTTGGGAATGTTATTGCCCTTCTACCAGGAAGTTTAAGAAAGCAGCACCAATTAGAAAGTTGTAGTTCCAGGTGATTGTCACAGTAACTGAGAAGTGAGAAATAGTTCGAGCTACATAAATTTTCAAACTGCAGCCACTCTAACACAGCCCTGGTGAGAAATGCTATTGGAAGCTTCCTCGGTGTGAAATTTCACCTATATAAAAATACTGTTGACAGGCCAACTGACAGATGGCTGTTGAAATACCATCTTTCTTTGTTCTCATTTTCCATGAGAAGCTTTAAGACTGAATCTTCCTACCAGATTTATCATTAATGCACTATAATCCCCCAACAAAAGAACCAACTTTTCTGCTGCAGATTAATAGGCGTGTTCTATATAGTATGATATTCCTCCTGTGCTGAGGCCATCGTGCTTAACAGAGACATTAAAACATTTACTACAGTAAATTGAGAAGTAATCACTACAAATGCACCAAGTCAATTCAAGACTTCTATAGAATCACAGAATGGTTTGGGTCAGAAAGGACTTTAAAGATCACCCAGTTCCAACCCCCCTACCATGGGCAGGGACACCTTCCACTATCCCAGGTTGCTCCAAGCCCCATTCAGCCTGGCCTTGAACACTTCCAGGGATGAAGCATCCACAGACTCTCTAGGAACCTGTGTCAGGGCCTCACCACACCCTCAAAGGGAATAATTTATCCTAATACCTAATCTAAACCTCCTCACTGCCAGTGTGAAGCCATTCCATCATTCCATCCCATGGATATGTTTCTTTGTAGGCTCCTTTCGTGCACTGGGAAGGCCACAATTGGGTCACCCCAAAGCCTTCTCTTCTCCAGGCTGAACAATCCCAATTCTCTCAGCCTTTCCTCCCAGCAGAGCTGCCCCATCCCTCTGCTCATCCTGGTGCCTCCTCTGGCCCGGCTCCAGCAGCTCCAGCTCCTCCCTGTGCTGGGCCAGGGCTGGGGCAGCTCTGCAGTGGGGTCTCAGCTGAGGGGCAGAGGGACAGAACCCCCCTCCCTTACTGCCCCCACCAGGTCCTTCTCTGCAGGTTTGCTCTTGACCTATTGCCTGTACCAATATTTGATATTCATACTGAATAGATACCAATGTATTCTAATTGATATATATAACTTCTTTCAAATGAATGATACCAAAATAGAGCAGGAGAAGTCAATCCATAAGCTTCTGCTATATTATAATCAACAGTGTAAAAGCATTAACTGTCTGTTTGGAAGGTATTAATAACTAAAATATTTTTTTCTTAATTTAGAAAATAAAATTATGCTTAAAATAATCTCATACTTTGCAAATACGTAGCCCCAATACTAAAGGGATGGCCAAATGTTTTGTTCAAAAAAGTACGTTAAGAAATCAAGAGCAGCATTGCTATGCTGCTTTAGTAACCCTCCTATCCATTCTGGGGACAGGATCTAGTTGCTGAGGCACTGGTAATATTGGCCTCCCTGTCACTTTGAAAGTAATCAGCCACACAGCACTATTTTCATAATTAATTCCTGACTTCAGTGAAAAATGTGATCCCATCTATGATACAATCCATAACAGTTATAACCTAATTTGGAAATTAATGAATTTTTCAACCTAAGCCAGAAAAGTTTGTAGGTATATTCTAACAGTCAGAACTAATTATATTGCCTACCAAATAGGGAAGTGCACTGTAAGCTTTCTGAAGGCTATCAGTTTTCTTCCTGAATATTCAAAAGTTTGCTGTGTTCATTACTCAGTAGTAAATAACAAAGCTAACTGTACATACTTATGTATGGTTATGTATTACATATTTTAATACAATTACAATTGTATTATAATACAATACTGAGGCACTTGCACCTTCTATAATTTTCTAATTAGAAATTATATAATGAAATTAGGATTTCTCAAAGGCACCTAAATCGTACTGACAAAACCAAGTACCAGAACAGTTAAAACATAACTCATCTCCTTTCATAGTTACTCACTGTCGATATCTACGTTTCTGCAACCTCTTTTAAAAATAATGTCCAAATAGCTGCTGGTCTACGGCTGTTTGTGTTGCACAGTTTGCTACTCAAGAGCAGAGAATATTCTAGGTAACAATAAAGTTAAAACTTCTCACAGAACAGCAAATCAAAGGAAGTTTTAAGGAGGAGGCAAACCCAGTTCTAATAATACAAATGTAAGCCTTTAGCTGCAGCAGAGCACTGTTGTAACTGACTCATTCATCAGCTGCTCAGGCAGGTGTTTACCCACATCAGAATGAGTCCCACTGCCTTCCCTGAACCACTGCTACTCAAAAATAATCATGAGGACTCGATAGAGCATCAGAACAATACACAGCTGGCTGTCCAAAAGCTGTCTTCAACCTTTCTTGACTCCCAAACTCAAGTTTAATTAAGTCAAGCTTACTGCCGGTTTGACCTGGTGGCAAAGCGTTTTCCTCCCTGGAAACCTACGCTCTGCAGGCTCAGAAGACGGGAACTGAAAGCATCTTCAGACCTGTGACTAGTGAAAGCACCACCTGTAACGAGAACTCCAGCAAAACAAAGCAGCAGGGATGTCCACAGGAGAAATGTCTCTGAAAGCAGCAGTAAACGGTGGCAAAATGTGCCCCAAATCCACAAATTGATGCTACTCCCTGCCTCTCCTGCACTGACAGCTTGACACAGCCCTGGAAAGAGAACAGGATGGAAAAGCTGCTCGATTCTCCAAGTGTGTAATAGCTCTGTTCAACCTTCTAATGGACAAACCAGAAGTTCAGCTCTTCAGTTAAATTGACTGTAGCAGATTGTGTCTTTGCAATTACTACCCAAACTTGTACTGAGCACACGGCATTACAAGGGTTTTCTCCCGTCTCTTGGGTGAGAGTCTCTTGACCACAAATAGGGCCAGTTCTCATTTCTTATATCATCACAAGAAATAAAAATATCCAAGTCAAATTTTGCCATGAGCTATACTGTGCATTTCAAAAAATAAAAAAAGCAGGCAACCCCCTGTTTCCTAACAATCTGCACAACAGCACGGTCAGATTTTAATTATGCAGAGAGGATACAAAATTGTGGATGATGCCCAGATACAGTAGTCTTTGATATTTTTTTGCATTACTACAGCAAACATTTTTGTTAGTAAACAAAATAATGAAAAGTAGATACACTTAATGAGGACTTCTTTAGGAGTTTTCGCTACAGAACTTAACATTTCATCACACCAGTACAAATACATGTTTGAGAGGGGAACAGAGGAATCGCTTTATCCACTTCTGGAACGTAGCAGCTATTTCACAATTCACGGAAAAACTGCGCTTTGAGGAGGACTGTATCATGTCTACTTGAAATTGAAAGGACAATTCAAGTAAGTAGAATAATATAATTATGTAACTTGGGATTTTGCCAGACCATCAAGCTTAATACTTCATGAAGCTTCTTACAACACTGAAATGGAACTTTAATACCCAGAAAAGCTCAGGACCTTTGCTGCGAGGTCTCGCCGGGGGTCCGGGAGGAGCTGCCTCTCCCCGCCCCCAGCCCCGCGGGGCCCCGCGCCCGCTCCCTCCCGCTGCTCTCCGCTGCCTTCTCCATTTAATTCGTCCTCACTGACAATCACACTGACTTGAAGCGCCTGAAATATTTAACAGATAATCTGAAGCAAGAGAATGACCTTTTCTAACAGGATAGGCTGACCTTTGAACATTGTAGAAAGAATTTAACATTCAAATACACAGCACCAAACCACAAGGAAATCAGAGCTTCACCTCGCACGCCCGTGTTAGGCACTGTACTGAGCTGCCCTACTCCTTAAGCAGACGGACTCGCAAGTGGCAATTACGCACATGATTTACAGTTCGCAAAATCTGTTGGGTCTAGCGAGTGGGTTGGTTCCAAATTGATTCCACAAAGTGCCTGCGCTCGGACAGCGGAGTTCCGCGAGGGGCACCTGGAGGTGCAGCCGTGCATCTCTGCGCAGGACCTGAAGTGGCGACCGCGACCGCCTCCGTCCTGGGAGCGGGGCCGGGGCAGCTCCCGGACACGGCAGCCCCGCGGCAGCTCCTGAGAGCCCGGCCGGAGGCGCCCGGACCGCTCCTGCCCCTTGCGCAAAGCTTTGCAACATGCACAGGTCTGAACATCTCCGTGTTTCAATACTTCTGGAGCCCGAGCGGAAGATCTCAGCCTCGCCTGATCGGCAGTTCCAGGGAGGAGACATCCTGTAGGAAATGCCCAGCGATTCTTCTACCCGTGTTGCCTATGGGAAATCCGAAAGCATCTCTAAGGAACTACCGTGTTGCTATAATTTTACACGTAGTCTATGAGCACTTCAGCCTTCCGCGGCCGTGCCCCCGGCTGTCCGGCACAGCCGCGGCTCTCGCCCTGACGCACCTCCCTCGGCAGCTCGGAGGGGTCTGCCAGGACGGGAGCACCCGCGGCGGGATCTGCCGGCCGGGGCCTCTCCCTCCCTGGCCTTCCCCCGACATCGCTACCTGCCTCCACCTCAGGCCCCTTCCCTAAGTAACATCTTCCCTCACAAGCTAACCCGATGTGATGGATAACCAGAGGGACGGGACCCAGGGCAGGCAGCAGGCTAAGTGCGCCTTTTTATTAACTTCTTGTAAAGTAATAGCTCCATTTTAGCTGTCACTCCTGTCAAACAACAGCCGCACAATAGCTGTGATGGGCTCTTCCCGGCGCCGGAGCTGCAGGCAGCACACTGCAGCCAGGCAGGCAGCTGGGCACGCCGCACTGCCGGAGCCGCGCGGGCTCCCTGCCACCAGCGAGGGGGCGAAGGGGAGCGACGCAAGACCAAGGAAAGCACTGGGTCCCTTTTACCCCATCGGGACCCACTCAGATCCCAAACAAAGCCGCGCAGCCGGGATTCAGGCTTATCCGAGCCACCGCGTCCTGGAGAGGGGCCGCACGGCTCGGCCCCTCCGCCGCGGGGGACGCTCTCCGGGCGGCAGCACCGCACACGGGAAAACCCCGGCAGACGAAGGGCAGGATGGGCCTGGGGCGTGAGGCACGGCGGGGCACCGAGGTGGGGCTCTTCAACGGGGCCAGCCCCGGCTCCGCGTGGGGACGGGGTGAGGACAGGTGCTGCCCCAGCGCCGTCGCCCCCGCCTCGGTGCCCGGCCGAGCGGGAGGAGCACAGCGGCCCCGCCGGCTGCGGCTGCTTGCGGGGCTCCGTCGGGGGCGGGCACATGCGTACAAGCAGCTCATCCAGGCAAACACCCCTCACATCTTAAATGAGCTTCATTTAGCAGCAGCCGCTTCAGTCGGGCTGGGAGCTGCCGGGCTGCGCTCGGAGCGCCGTGCGGGGAGCCCCCCGGGGCCGGCCAGCCTCGACGGAGCCCTCCGCGCCCCGCTCTCGA